>OY728121.1:1754595989-1755182875 GCA_963277665.1 Viscum album | reverse complement strand
ATTGATAAAAAATAAAATCCAATCCATAAGAACATAAATGTCCCCATTTTTATTTGTTTTACAATAATAAAAAACAAATCTTACACCAATATGTTTGTATCTTTTTCCACATTATTGATAATAAATTCAAAGGATATATTGGGATCTTCTCATTTCAATTAACTTCTCTAAAAAATACCATCTTATCCCTATTTTACTCAGAATTACATCCTGCATCACCTTTTGAGAGAATGAAAGTTTCAATGAAAAATTACTTAAGAGATTTTGATTAATCTACTTTATACCTATATGGGATAACATAGAAAATAAGAGAGAATTAACCAAGACATAAAGGCTATACATTAATAAACTCAACATGTGATACCATTTTGAAATAACTCAAATTAGGGGTTGTATAACAGATCCCTCATAACGATATAGTTTATTGTCAACTAAACACACAAATTATAAAATTCAAGCATAAGACATAATATTATATTTTATGATTTTGAATGGGGGAGATCATTATAAACCTCAAGTGCATTTATAGACCAATGGTATAGAATGATAGGTATTCGGTATTGTGAACTCTGTGTTATTTTTCAAGTAAATGCATACTACTTCTAGAAATATTTTAGGCATAGGGAAGATGGTTTCTTCTGGAAAAATTGACATCTCTATACCAATGGTTTTGCAAAACCGTTGGTATAGAATTGAATAAACCACTCTTTACCAACGATTTACAACCGTTGGTAAATGTCTTAGTTCATCCTTTACCAACGGTTTATGAAATTGTTGGTAAAGGCCTGGTATTCTCAATCTTTAGTAATGGTTTTCATAAACCATTGGTAAAGATCTATTGCAATAGTTTTGAAACTGTTGGGAAAGATAGTACGATTTCTAGTGGATTTTCCCAATGATTATTTGATAACCCATTGGTATAAGCCTATCCCCATGGCTTGATTACCAATGGTTGGCTAAACCATTAGTATAAGTGTTTCCAATGGTTATACAGGCTTTACCAACAATTTAAAACCTTTGGTATATACTAAATTTCTAGTAGTGATATATTCATTCATAGTGAAATTAGCATGGATAATAATAATAATAATAATTTAATTCTCAATTACGGAAATTATTAATTATTGGACGTCATGTTTGGGGAACGTGAAAACCTATGCCTTCAAGACCTTTCACAAGACATTTTTAAACTATTGGTAGAATCCCATTTAATTTACACAACTAATTTCTCTCACAAGACTTGTTGTTGAATCAAGGGGATATATAAAGTCCAGGCCCCACCCATCACTACCAGTCCAAAGGATTCCTTATATATAAAATAATCAATTTAATTCAAAAAAATGCACATTATAAAATATCTATATTGAGTGAAGAATACAAATTTATCAATTTTTAACTGAATAATAAAATAAATATCAAATTAACACAATATATAACAATGTTATAAATTTTAGGAAATAATTATATCCATGATAAATAATATGGATATTTAGGGGAAATGTATTGTTCAATGGTCACTGGAAAGTGAATAACTCAAGGGGAAGTTAATGAAAACAAAAATGATTCAAATAAGTGAATTTCAATACCATCCTTGGTTTAAATAATCATAATCCATCTAGAGGAAGAATAAATTAGGTATCAATATGATGTATACCCCTTAGAGTAAGAAGAATGGTTTTTGTAATTGATAAATAGAATTACCATAAAAAGATATTTAAAAAAATCTTGGGGATATTATCCATTATTATTTTGAAAATAATTTTCCTTGAAAATCACTTATAAAAAATATTTTCCTTAAAAATATATTTGTAAAATTTCAATGGAAACTTCAAAGAAATGATGATGGGTAATTCCGTAAGGGGTTAAAAGAATATTCCTTTCTCATTGTAAAATGGTTAGAAAAGTGACATGTTTGGAAATAAAGAATAAGATTCATTTAAAAACATATTTTAAAAAGAATAAAATTGAAAAAATATATTTTAATAAATTATTTTCAAAATTATAAAGAAAAAATTTTGAATTTTAAAAAAAACATGGTTTGTAAAAAAACGGATTTCTGACTGTAGAGAGAAATGAAGTTAGGTTTTATTAAATCATTTTATCAATGACTTTAAGTACCAAAGTATGGAAATATAGTATCATCACATAAAAAGGATAATCAATTATTATAGCAGAATAAAATTAATGGTTTTATTATTCAATGATAATATAATTTCCTTTAATTTCAATTCAAGATAAACAATATTTATTAGAATGAGTTTGTAAAATAAACCCTTAAAATGATCATAACATTGAATTAAGAATTAATAAATGAATCTATTATGTGGGAAAAATTTAAATCCACATAACATAATTTTAAATAAAATAATATATAGTAACAATTAATTACACACAAAATCTTAGAATATTAAAGACAATGAGGAATTATTATAACTAGTGAAAAGAAATTGAGTTATGAAATTATTTACTACTTTGTAGATCATAATTTAAAACCCTTGAGTTGAAATAATTGAAATTGAAACTTATAATACCTTGAATAATTAATTATTCATGATATTATATCTCAAAGGGTAATTATATATACCATATAATAGAAACTAGGTGCATTACAATACAATATGCCTCAACGAAATGAAATTACGTTAAAATCCCTTACTTTATGCTCTTTTGTGACTGAACACTATTTAACCACGCATATAATGGTATAAATCATGTTATTAACTTATTATGAAATAATATTAATAATTATAATATCATATATTATCCTTTTATAATATCTTATCAACCGTTTTTTAATAATCTTCCTTATTTTCATTGTTTTTTAGTGTTAATTGCCTTGTATTAAGTATATTTTGACTGATTATTTTTTTCATATTAAATTTATCATGATTTAATCATTTAAAAAATTTAAAAAATTATTCAAATATTATATATATTCAATATATATTATTTTATAGTAATCTATAAAATTTTTGTGATAGGAAATGAAATATACTATTCGTTCAGACTGTTGGTCGTAAGTACGCGTGAATGATGTTTCCATTTTATTGTCATACTGAAAGAAAAGTAAATGAAATATATAATTAAAATATAATTTTTATTTCATATATATCAAATATTTTTAATGAACCATCCTTAATATATTCCGTGAAAAGTGTGAACAAATCACATCACTTCACGAGACGATAGTTCACCATACACACGAACGACGTTATCATATTCCTAAAAAATGGAATGTATGATGTTATGTGATATATAATATTTTTATAAGAATAAATTAATCATAAGTATCATAAATATAATATATAAACATTACTTATATCCTTATACCCATCCTCGAAAGATGGTAATAGAAAAACAGACAAGATCAGTTTGTGAGGTAGTAGTCCGCTATACACATGAATGATGATTTCATAACTAATTTGATAGAAGTGTGTAAAGTTTTAGATTTTGACCAAAACATAACAATACATAATTATATTTAGTATACTTATGCTATTACTTATTCAGTACATAAAAATAATTTATGGAGGTGTATAAATAAATAATATAAAAATTCTTTTAGAAAAACATTACCTCTCCACAGCGTATCCTCCTTAGGTTTGCGCTAATTAATTAGTATGCAATATTTATGTCATGACCTAACCCTACCCGGGCTCGAGCCGCAACTACCTCAAGCCCGCCTCCATAGGCCAGGGGCTGGCGACCAGTGCCGAAGGCACAATAACTCGGGGAGGCCTTTGCCTAAGTACATGTACACACACACGCAACAAACTCAATGCAGAAGTGCAGAGTAAAAGAAAAGAAAAGCAAAGTAAAGTGAAACTGCAATAGATAAACCACCAAGTGCATAAACCTCTAATTTATACAAAGTAATCTGAAGTTAAATGAAAAAGGGAAAAAGGAAAAAACACGCACCCAACAATAAAAGTGCCACAACCCAACAACAGGTAAACAAAAACAAACACCTGGGAGAGTCCCACACCTGGAACCCAACTACTACCACCACACGCGGTCTAAGATCTCAAAATCCCAAGCTCCGCTGAAGTAACGACCAACCTGTCTGTCATCTGCAAGGGTACACCAAGTGAGGGAAAATCCAAATCAGGGGTGAGTATACAAAACATTCAGTAGGATACCTTGAAGGCTCAAGGGAGCAATAATTGAGGTACCGAAGGATGAGTAGTAGATCGAACAGGGAAAAGTAAAGGAATACAACAAGGAGTTCAGTCAAGAGTACAACAGTAGAGAGTCCAGCTCAACCCAACAAGAGGAAGGTAGTAGACTTGTCCAAACACAAGGAGCTGGAAATGGTGAGAAGATGAACTTATCATAGAGTATTCTCTACCTATAGTAGGAGAGTAAAACCGTACAACCACGAGAAGCTAGACACATAAAGCACGTCGTATACCCCGCACGTCTTCACCTCTCCTGGAAAGAGAGTAACCAAAACCCATGAAGTGGGTACCAGAACAAGGTATATACATAACCATATGCTCAATCAAGAAGCCCGAACAAGATCGTAAGGGGATCTCCATCCCGTAGCTCAGCCCAAAAAATTGAGTCTCCATCAGTCTCAGAAGTAACCATCATCGATGCCCAGCATCCCACACGTCTGCCCCGAACTACATGTCAAGGGGACTCAAATCAACGCACCTCGACACTATCCGCTTTGGATGGAACCGACTCGCCTGCACAGATTTAGATCGCGTCACAAGGATGCATCTCGGTAGGGAAAGTGCCCCTCGTACTTGAGAGTTCTAGGGAAAGTCAAACCACACCTCGACTCTGTCACCCAGTCGAGAGAAAACCTCAAAGTCAAGGTCGTTCCATCACAGACTCGTACAACCAAGGGTCCCACTCCGGTAATCACGGAGGAAACCCACAGACTAGCCTAGTAGAAAGGACTGAGTCTGGAATGTCAACAGGTGTCCCACTACCCAGCCCTACTAGAGGGTAATTCATAATATGATATCGGGTGACCCACTACCCTGCCCTACTGGAGGGTAAATCCTAATAAGATATCGGGTGACCCACTTCCCAACTCTAGTGGAGGGTAAACCCTAATACAAAATTAGGTGACCCACTTCCCAGCCCTACTGGAGGGTAGACCTGGAATAATCTGACAGGCGACCCACTGCCAAACCCTACTGGAGGGTAGACCTAGAAGAAGTCGACGGGTGACCCACAACCCAACCCTGTTGGAGGGTACACCCGGAACAAGTCGACAGGAAACCCACTGCCCAGCCCTTCTGGAGGGTAGACCTGAATAAAGACGACGAGTGACCCACTGCCCAGTACTGCGGGAGGGTAGAACCTCGAGAGTCGTCGGGTGACCCACTTCCCAGTCTCTGCTAGAGGGTATACCCTAGAAGAGAGTGGTCAACCCACTACCCAGTCTCTACAGGAGGGTAAACCCAAAGAATTCGATGAGTGACCCATAATCTCTACTGGAGGGTAAACCCAGAACTACTCTGGCCATCTCTAATAGAGGGTACAACACTAGACAAATGAACATAGAATGGGTATTGTGCAACCACCCGACTCAAGAACAAAACCAGGGGAAACCACTCAACCCTGCTAATCTAAACCATCGAGCACAAATCCAGGGGAAAAAATCAACCCCGCTGGTCAACAATCAAGAACAGAGGGACCCTCTACATCAAGGGAGGTCAAAAGTATGCAAAGCAGAACACAACACGCGCATGGGGCCCACACAACGTGTGACCCCAAGTCAACCCCAACCAAACGCACAAACATTCTCAGGTACCAACATCCACACGTACCTCCCAGCATTCCTGTATATTCCCATAGTATACCACGCCTCCAGCCCAAAGGCTAATGTGTACCCGACACCCAACGTCAACGCGAAGGCATGCATGTAACAACTCCAACCTGCCACCTCAATGGATGAGGCACAGACAACCAGATCTCTTCAAGCATTACTTAACTCTCCCAAGAGTGAACACGATCTCACACCAAGGGTTCGCTACAAACACGGTATAAGAACTGTCATGAGGCACCTTCACATTTACACATTTAATAAGACTGTGTAAGAGGCTCCACTTGCCTGAACATGATACACCGTTGTAATCCTCTCGGAAAAACACGCGAGATAGACTACATACTCGCCTCAAACAGATATCTGACAGAAAAGTTTCCAACATCGCCTTATGCCCAAACGACGTCCCGTGATCCTGAGCCTCGACCCCGAAAACAGTCGGGCGCATCGAACCATTGTGAACCCCTCAGGAAAACACGTCAAAAGGACTAATCACTTGAGTGGAACAGATATCCATAGAAGAAGATGCATTCCGAAACACCGGACACGAGCAGTGCTACGTGGGACCTGCATCATGGTCCCGAAACACAATGAATGGATCACACCGTTGTGATCCTCTCAAAAAAGTACACAAGGTGAACTATTCACTTGTCCAAAACAGTCACCCGGTGCTAGAGATGGAAAATCACCATCAACGCTCAAACAGAACCTGTGGGACCCACACCATCAGGCCGAATTAGAGCGGGCGGATTTCACCATTTCAATCCCCTCAGAAAAACATCCAGAATCGACTGCTCGCACACCCCGAACGGATGCCCGGTGAGAAAGTCGCTAAACGCTGCACGCAACTCAAAAGACGGGTTGTGGGGCCCATGACTCAACTCATGATTTAGATCCTGAAGCCACACTAGAAATCTCCACCTCATCACTAGGGTCCCAACGCCACTGACGGCGCTCAATTTGGACATCAGATGTGTCCGTGCCGTCCAAATCAAGAATCTCCGGAAAAACCTCAACTCACTTAAAGACGTGTTGCGCCTCCGAGGCCCCTCGTTTCGGGAATTAAAAATTCCCAAAACCATCTGAAAAAGTCCATCTTAATGAGAGGTCCGTGCTACCACTGACGACATGCAAAAAGGACACTCGTAGCACAAGATATGGGCGTCTGAAGTAGGAGGGGAAAAACTCCTTGGGCTCGACCGGCCCGGTCCGGTCGGTCCGCCCTGCTTGGGCCGGCCCGCACCGTCTGGCCTGCTGAGCCCGCGGCCCAGCTGCTTCACGGCCCGGTCCGCACAACCGGCCCGTGGCCCAGCCATGGGTCCGGTCCACTCCGCCGCGGCCCGCTGGCCGCGGCACGCTGCCACCGACCGACTGACACGACCGATCCTTCCACACGAAGGCCCGCCATAGGCGGGTCTTGGTCTCCCACCAGGGTCGCGCACCGCGACCCCACCTCGCCCGCACCGGTGAGACGCCGCCTGGCCGGCCAGATGGACGACCTCCTCCTCCTCCACTAGACGAACCTGCCGCCGCCGCCGGATGAACTCGCTGCCGCTGCCACCTCAGACTTGAGTCGCGCCGCCCTAGGACCTCATCGCACCGCCCCGGGTCGCCCCGGGTCCCCGGAAACACCCAAAACCCCCCAAAACCCATGAATTTCGGTGGGTGGCTACAATCACCTCAGATGTCGGATTTTCAATCCGAAACAGGCGTCGGGAAGCTTAGAAAATATGCTACGCTTACATGGGCTTTGATCGAAGATCGGGAAGCAATTCAGTACTTAAAAAATTGGGTTCAAAGTTTGCGGGAAATTAAAAACGGAAACAAAACCTTATACCTATAGGGGCGTAGCCCGAAGCTTCATGGGTGGTTCGTTGGTGTTGTCGTGCCTCACTGGAGCCACCTCTCTAGAGTAGAGGAAGAGAGGGAGGGGGCTACCGCCAGTCGCTGCCCAGGCGAAGAAGAAGAAGAAGAAGAAGAAGGGGGAGGGGTGTGTTTAAGTAGAGAACACTTAAACCCCCCGCCCAGCACGCCCCCGACTCCGCTCCCAATGCATACAAAAAGGTGGGAACCCCTGGGGTAAAAACGACGCTCTGAGCACTATGGTGGTCTCAGAATTTTAATTTGAGGCGTCATCCAAAAGATATAAAATTTAACGACTGAGGCTGCTAAATTACAAAAACACCCTTGGCGGTGTTTTTCACAGGAGGCCCGCACCCGCGAAACATACACCCCTACTAAGGTAAACGGAATGCTACGAACTCAACAGTGCCCTCGGTTTTCCAATCCGAGTCACCATTTAATAGATACTTGAGTTAAGATGTTAAACCAATAAATTAACTATTTAATTTATCCGTTCCATGCTCCGAAAGAGAGCGAGGGGTACAAAAGTCCCGCGCAGACATGTTTTATGTTGTACCTAGGGTAAAAACCCAATTACGGACCCATCTGTACACTCAGATTTAGGATCCTAAGTACCTTTTAGGACTTATCCCATTTATTTAGTGTTTCTAGTGTGAATGCACTGAAAATTTAATTCCGGCCACACTGGGGCTCGGAATCACACGTTATCTGAAGGCGCTGCTCTGGAATAACATCAAGAATATTCCAATGTCTTTCACAGTAAAAATCGAGTTCTTACATAATTCCCTCCTTCAATATTTTTGTCCCTGAAAAGTAAAACCTGGGAACAACTCAGGGTACTAAGCCCACACCTGGCTCTCCCGTACCCAGATGAACTCTTGCACAGCTCTACGCCACCGCACACAGACCAAAGGATTGATCCGTTTCATGTGGGGTCTTCCCTTGACGATGTCGTGCATAGGAGCACACACACTTCTTCTCGGGTGAGTCACGCAGGAGACGCTATGCACCCAAACCAGCCTTTGGGGTTAGGGAAAGGCGGTAGGGAACCTCAACATCCCTTAGCACGGTCTCAAATAGCTTGTCGGCTCTCGGGGGTAGCTCACCTCCTCGGACAAACCCCTACGTCGCATGTCGCGACTGGAATCACCGCCCGCACCTAGAACAAGGCCCGGTGATTCCCTCCTTCAGAATATCCATATGGTGAAACACCCAAGGACATCTGGTCATGCAAGGTTCCATGGTCAATGTCCCACGACCAAAACTCTATTACACTCTCTGAGAGTGAAGGAGTAATCATCTTCGACTAATGAAAAAGGTCCCACGCCCTTTTACCTTACCAACACACGGTTACACCGACGCCCCACGCCACCCTGGTAACAACTCAAACAAAGATCAGGGAGAAAAGAATTTCGTACACAGAGTCTAACAATTCTACTACAAAATGTAGAAGAGCTGTAGAGCGTACCTCTTATCACCTCATGATCTGCAGGATCATAGACATCCAAAGATCGCGGCTATCCGCGGTTCCAACTGTCAGCTTCCGGAGCCTGATGTGGACCACATAGTGGTTATGGGAAGACCTCGTAAAGTCTTCCCCCACTACCAGCTCCTCCCACTCATCTGCTAGAACCACCTCTCTGGGTACTACCCTGATCACGATGCTACCTCTGTCGTGGTGGTGCACCTGCTTCCTGCCCAAAGCTCTCCGCATGCCTGGTCGGCCAGTCCCGTGCCAGGTGACCTCGCTCATCGCAAGCATAGCACCAAATCTCTTCTGGATGCACTGGTGCCCTCCGGCGCCACTGTGGTGTACGACCACGCCCCTGAGTCCGGTTGTCAGAAAGCCACCTGCGTTGAGGTTCTGCTTTCCGCGCCCGCTAGCTGCGGGAGACGTCTCGGCTCCAATGTGCCTGCTGCCACCACCAACACTAAAACGTGACAAGAATCTCTCTTTCACCAGCGCCTGCTCTAGCACCTAGGCATATGTGGAAATGCCCAAGGGTACTATGACATCACGAATCTCTTGGTGGATACCCTGATCAAACTTTCGTGCTCGGATGTTGTCGTCATAGACCAAGTCTGGGTGAAAGTGTGCACGGTCTGTGAAACTAGCCACGTACTCGGCCACCGTCATCCCACCCTGCTGAAACTGCAGGAGCTCCTGAATCCGAGTGGAGTGAAAGCAGCAGGGGTAAAACTACTCATAAAACAACAACTGAAAGTCACCCCATGAAAGCGACGAATCGTCAAGAAACTGAGTCACCAGACTCCACCAACGCCAAGCTGCTCCACGAAAAAGGTTGGCTACCAAAGCCACTCTCTGATCTGTCGGCGTCTGCACAATCCTAAAAAGGAGAACCACTATCTCTAGCCAAACCTCTGCTACCTGAGGGTCTGACTCACCACTGAACCTCAGCGGTCTCTACCGCTGGAACTCACGGAGCGCGCTCAGCCTGCGCTCAAGCCCCGTCTGCTTTGCTGAAGCTGTCTACTGCTCAACAGGTGGGAGTGCTGCTACTGGCCCACCCAGAGAAAGGGGCTCACATGATGGGTCCTGGACTAAGGCCTCATAGCTCACAGGGTTTTCTTCATGAACCAAACCTGGTATCCTGGCTGGCTGTCTTCGCAGATACATTCTGAATATTATCAAGGAGTTCCACGATCAAATGAGCATATATGTATATACCAATAACAATGATGGGGAGCTGACTCAATAAGGATAGTCAAAGACTCAATCCGATGTGATGTAAAAACCATTTTTCCCTGCAACAAGTGTCTTAGCATGCCGAGTCAACAAGCAGGTTATCAGGTTCCTGGTGAATGGATACGTCGGCCGCCGCACCATCACTGAACTCCCTGGCCTGAGAGCCACTCTTGAGACACGTTAACTCTTTTGCCCTAAATCGCAAACAATTCCTCTTTAGGGACGTCCAAACAACGTCCCATGGAACAAAACACCTCTGAGACCACTTTGTCATGACCCGACCCTACCCGGGCTCGAGCCGCAACTACCCCAAGCCTGCCTCCAAAGACCAAAGGCTGGAGACCAGCGTCAAAGGCATAATAACTCAGGGAGGCCTTTACCTAAGTACCTGTACACACACATGCAACACACTCAATGAAGAAGTGATGTAGAGACCCGAAGCTTGACATACATGGAAATTTCATTACTTTTTCAGAATACTTTGTACATAACAAAAACACACACATAAGAACCGTAATAGTTTAGTGTCTTTGGAAACTCAGAACGTAATCTTCTAATCATGGTGAAAGATCTTCAACATCTCCCATAAAGATCTTCCCATTTTTTTCTTACCTAAAACCTTTATTTATATCCTGGGGAAAATAAAACAAAAAAGGGTGAGCTCAAATTCTCAGTAAGGGTAAACAAAAGAAATATCAATCACATCATATACATAAGAACATAACTTTTGGAAATCTTAACCTGAAAAAGAGATCATAAATTCATAACATGGGGTAAATCATAGTAGTGAAATGTAATCCCAATAATCATAACTTAAATCATGAAACTTTGTGGCATACACACATAATCATAGAGAATCATTTCTTATTAGTCAAGACTCATTGCCAAGACTATCTTAGTGGACAAAGTCCATTTCTGAACCGAGTCACCCTCATTTCAGTCCTGTTTCACTGAACCGGTATAACCTACCGTTCCAGCCATGTCTATCTCATGAGATATAAAATCTTTACCCAATGCATTGGAGGGAGATATAGGTCCCACCCATCTCATAATGATTCCATTCTTATGTGTGCCACAAAATCATAAATCATACATCATTGCATAACCCATGTAATAAAAATGGGAATCTTAAACATCATGACATCATAAAACTATTCATATAAGATAAAGGAATTCATAAAAATATTTCCATCACAACATAATCAAGTAAATGTAATAATAGGGATAGAAACAGAACCCTTTATTATCTTATATGGAAAATAATTTTGATAAAACACTTGAACACCATTCTTGAGGAAAATATCCTTTCTACTTCAAAAACATTATTTCCTTTCTTAAAATGTCATAAAATTTTAAACTAAAATAAGTTGATTAAAAATAAACATGAAAACTTGTAAAGTAAGCTTCTTGGAAATAATTTTTTAAAAATCCATTCATGCCGTATAAGTTAAAAAAAACATTCTTCTCGTACTTTTGTCGGAAAAATCAAAAAGTACCTCGTATGAAAAACGACAAAAGATTCCTTTCATGTCTTTTACTAAAAACTCACCGAAGGGTAAAATTGGATTTAAACAATTGTAGGTGAGTGGAAATAATATTAAATATTGAGGAAACATGGATGTGGATGATAAAATACACCCCAGTAAATTCCAAAGTATAAACAATCTCGGATAAAAATGAGATTGTGATATTTCCCTTACCTTAGGTACGATTTGCTTCGTATGTGTCTGAACCTCCTGTATAATTATTTAAATAATGTCATTGACTTATTCTAGAATCATACTCATTGTTATGATATCATATATGGTTCACTTATGTCTTTATATTACCCGTTCTTTTGTAAATTCCATGTTAAAGAGCGTTTTGGGTAAAATCGTTTCATTTGTCGTCCGTGTTTTGACTTGTAATTATTCATATGATTACTTAGATCATGATTACTTAATTCCAGAATATAAAACATGATTTATATATAATATATATTCATAATATATATATATAATAGATCAGTAAATGGAAAGAAATACACCGTTCATAGAGACGGTAGACCGTATGTACGCATGAACGATGTTTTCTTTTCCTTATTGAGTTGAATGGAATTAAGTTGATGACATACATATATATACAAATAAATCCAGAATCATTATTATTTCATATATTTCATTATTAATTATTATATATACTTTATAATCATTCATGAATGGTTAACGTGGAGAATGAATCTCATCGCGTCGTGGAGACGGTAGTCCGTACGTACGCACGAGCGATGATATCGTTCTCATGATCGTGGAATTGTATTGGAGTGTATGTATACAATTTCAGAATCAATATCACTTCACAATAATCATATATATCTATTATTTACACCATTATACCCATCCAAGTAAGGTGGTGGTGGAAAATAGATTACACCACGGCGTGGAGACGGTATTCCGTACGTACGCACGCGCGGTGATTTCGTTTTCCGTAGGATGGATAGATGGTGAAATAGGGTTGTTTCATACTTATAATAACATATCCGTATATGAGTGATACTGATGTTATTACTTCATGATGAAACAACTAAAGAAGAAGAAGTGGAAGAAGAAATAAAGATGAAACAATCGGTAACGAACATTACCTCTTCTTTGAAGTGCTTCTTTGAGACCTCCTTTTAGGGCACTAAAATAGGTCTTTGAAGACGACCAGAACCTCTAGGATGTTTCTAGGGAAGTGGAGAGAAGAAATTGGCAGGGGTTGGCCGAGCATGTGGGCTCAATGTGGTGTGAGGAAGATGGGGAGGAGGTGCCCTTTTATAAGGGAGGAGAGGGGCACCTTTGGAATAACTAAAAATATTATTTTATTATAAAGTCAAGTTCGGTTTTAAATAGCTCCAAATTGAGTTATTTTGAATATAAGGTGGGGATGGGTCGAAATCCTCTCATACAATAGAATTTAGACAAGTTTAGGTCATTATATTAACCTTATCTTTTAGTTTTAACTCTTAGTTAATTAGATTGACATTTACCATGTCACTTTGTATTTTTATATTATATAGTTAATAAACTTACCATATACAAACAAGCGACCCCCAAGTTGTGTTTAATTAATATATATAACCTTATCTAAGTCATTTGGCCGAACCTTATATTTTTAGGAATAAAATAACAATTAATAATATAATATTTGTTTTAAAAACTATTTTATGTCAATTTTGACACTATTCAATAGTTGATTTTTTTGAAAGTCATAACAGAATTATTACTTCGACAAAAGTTAATTAAATCAATCCTAACATGTCATATTAACCTATAAAATTAGTTTAATTCATAAAAAGTCTCAAATTATATTTATTTGGGTACTTATAACATCAATTATGTCAATATTTCATTAATAAGATAATTACTGCATCATCGTTGTGTCATAAATAAATTAAATTATTTAATGTCTAAAAATTACAAATAAAATACCATTATGTCAAAAATATTTTTATCTTTCTAATGAATATTTATAGTCGAATTTAGCTTATGTATAACCCCATATTAAAAATGATTTACTTATTAAACTTTTATTTTAACTATTTTAACCCTTCTTTAAATAAATTAATAATAAATGTCCTAATCTAATCCAAGTGGGCCTAAATGGTCATATTTTATTCCTAAGGTTGTTTTTGGTCGAATTACACTTGTCCAATAGAATTAGAACATGTTTTAGGGTAATAATAATATCATTTTTACCCTTAATTACCCTATTTACTTTTAACCGTGGTAAAAAAAAGCAAAAAGTTACTATTCACCAAAAATTATTTTCATCTCATTGAACCACATTTTAGTCCTTGATATTAACCGTGTCTCTCGGATTTTCGAAATTCCAGTCACAGAAGCGGTAAAATTATGTTTTATGAAAAATTCAGTTTTTTAACTACCACTTAGTGGTTTCACTATTCATCAAAAAATGAAAGTTTCCAGAAAAATACCAAAAATTAGGCCTAAGCTATATTTGATATTATGAATTCAAAAATTATGTCTATTTTATCAAATTCAAAACATATCAGTTACATTAACTAATTTAAAAATTAATTCCCGTCGTCAAAACAAATAGCATGTTCTTAAGAGATAGTAACTATCAAAAGATTGACACTGGTTTATGTCTGGTTTAAATGTGAAATTATATTCAATGAACAACATTGTATTAAATTGTAAAAATATATTATAAATATACTTTAAAACCAATCAAATTAATAATTTATCACTATTAATTATTTCTATTAAAAAGGTTGTTTTTAATTAAAATTTAGTAATTTTCACTATTCATCAGAAAATGAAAGTTATCCAAAAAGTACAAAAATTTCACCCTAAGCTAATTTCGATATTACGAATCCAGAAATGAAGTCCATTTTGAAAAATAAAAATTAAAAAATTTCAAAAAGTGGTTATTACTATTCATAACAGCTAGTTCTAATAATATTTTAATAGCATATCGTTGTTTAGTGAAACTCGGTATTGCGTACTACACACGCTATCGAGGAAGGTCGCGATTGCGTGTAATGCAAGGAAAGTCAAGGATGCGTGTTGTGCAAGCTCCTTTTGGTTTAGCGTATAACACAAGACGTTAATGAAATTAAAAAGAATATTTTTCATAAAATCTCGGGGTGTTACATTCTACCCCCCTTAAAATGAATTTCGCCCTCGAAATTCGTCGGGGTTATAAATGGTTTACTATTCGAAAGTTTCTTTAATAGAAACCCACATTGTAAAAAGGAATACCAAAACCAATCTTTAAAAACAAAAGTATGAAACGTAAAGGTTACCCAAATAAACTAATAACTGAGTTTCCACATAGGTGAAAATATGGATATGGAAGAGAAATCTAACCATCATGTTCTGATGGAGAGTGGTAGAGAACATGGATATGGAAAAGCCAGCAATCACAAAGCCATAAATTTGTGAGGATCTAAGGTACCATCTGATTCATCAGATATAAGAGCACTAGGACAACATTTTTTTGGTTTTCAAGATCAGTTCCCTAAAGTTGATGAAATTGGAATTAGAAGAAATACTTTTGTGATTTTCGTATAGTCTCACCGTTGGTCGTTCTTTGGACAATTTCCACTTTATCTCTTAAAGAAATGAAGTAGAATTTTTCATTCATGATGTGTTAGCAGATCATGTGATAGAATGATGGGTCATTCCATCAGTCTTAAACAAAAGATTAGAAAAGTTATCAAAAAATACATAAGTCCATCTATAGTGAGATTAATCATATATGGTTCCTAAAATGGACTTATACTTCATATATCATACTGCTTAATATAATAAAACTAGTTTCTACTAAACAGGGACTTCCTGTAGGCCAGTGGTAGGCGATAAAGGCCAGTTGCACTTCGGTTGTGGGTTCGATTCCCACAGCCTTGTCCGACACGATGGGTTGTCGCCCATCCTGCAGGTTGTACTTTTTCTAAAGCTATATTACTATAACATCCCATAAATAATATCAAAAGTTCTATCCCTAAACAATACTAACTTATGTCCAACATAATCCATTCCAATCTTTAGGCTTATCTAAAATACTTCGGTCCGAGCTCATAATATAAAGAAAATGATTACTTGAAATGTCATCAACCAAGCATGTGAATACCATCATTTATCCCCCATATATCTTGTTGGTCACATTCCAATCATGTGAATACCATAATCATGAATACCCATTAAACCTTAGTGAAAACATGAATGCAGTCAAAATTTAACTCTTTCCACATACCAAAATCCAAAAATTCTATATACTCAAACCATGATATAACCTTATCCTTATATCAGTCATGAGATCATGAATACTATCAAACATTTAATTTTCTCCTTATCCCTTCATTATGCGCATATAATCTACATTCCAAAAATATATGAATAACCTTTCATGGATACTGGTACCATTAATCACACACTTTCAAAACTCAAGGAAAGACAACAGTGTAACAATCCTTAGATGTATCTTTATTCCATGGAAATTCAATCTAGGGGATGGAGGATCACGAGGGTCATACGTGTGAAAACCCTAATTCGGGCGAGGTGAAGAATCAAGGTAGGCGTTCTGATGAAGAATCTCTGGTTGAGGATGGCATTGGGCACAGGGAGTTGTTTGCTTTATGCGCAAAGAGAAAGTCGAATGCTGCTCGAGAAATCGATGGAGGGGAAAAGCGTTTTGCGGATGTTGTTAAGAACTCAGGATCTTCTCTCTTCCTTGAATGTGAAGCTGCTTCCTCTGGAAGGATTATCAGAAAAGGGTGCATCGCGCACGTCTCTGCAAATCCAAATGCAATTGAGGAGAGAACGAATTTGTTCAAATTCTCGATTATTGCGAGAGTGGTGGTCCCGAAGGGGATAAAACCATGGAAATTCAGTGATCTAAAGGCAAGGATTGCAGATATTTGGGGATTTGAAACATGGAAAATGACTGCTATGGGTCGTGGCTTCTACCACATTATCTTCCCGTCGGATGAGGGCAAACGACGAGCATGGAGTTTTGGTTCGGTTCCTATACGGCCTGGATTTCTCCGCATCCATGAGTGGGATCGAAATTTTGATCCCAATGCGGTTAAAAACTCGTTTGCACAGGTCTGGATTCGGATATGCAATCTGAACTGGTTCTATTGGCATCCGCAAATCCTTTGGGATATTGCATCATCCGTTGGAAACCCCATCAGGCTGGATCGGCACACAGAGAACCCCTCATTTGGGCATTATGCCCGAATTCTTGTTGAAGTGGACATGGCCGCGACCTTGATTGAGGAGGTAGTGTTGACCACCCAGGACGACACCATCTCCTTAGGTATCTTATATGAAAGGAAACCGAAATTCTGCCTCAATTGTCATCTTTTTGGGCATATTATGTCTGATTGTAACAGGAATAAATCGTGCTCCTTCTGTAAGGCTAAGGGGCATGATGAGAAACTCTGTATGCAAAGAAATGGTAAGGAGAAGATTACCAGTGCTTCTGCATTTAGGAATTTGGGAGAGAAACCCATGGCTGAGCATGAGATAGATGTTGAATCTGGTAAGGGAGTTGCAGCAGTAAATGTTCTAGTGGACACCTTGCAACCCTCTGCATTGCCCTCTGGTGGCGCTCCTATTGAACCTGCTTCTGTTTTAGACATTCCCACTACTGAATTTGCTATTGATGACGGTGTGAGGGAGGTGGCTGGGCATGATTTGGATGTAAATTCTGTTAAGGAGGCGGCAGCACACCCTACTTCTGTTTCTGGCAGCCCCACTGCTGGAATTGCGGTCAGTGACAATCCTGGGGAGGAGGCTGTGGCCCCTGAGATTGAGGACAATTTGGTTGCTCTTTACCCTGTTGATTACTGTGATGCAGTGGAGGGAGGGCGTCCTGATCTGGTTGGGCGGTCTGGGAACCAGCCTGACCCCTCTGCGGAATTTCTGCATGTTCCAGCAAGCAGGGCAGCAAAAAGGGTGCTGCCTGCTAGTCTTTCTGGCCCTATTGACTCAGGTAATAGATTCTCTCTACTTGATGATGTGAGGGACGGTGATGAGGATGAAGACTCGGAGTCTGGTGATAAGGGGACAGAACTTCCAGTAGGGCAAAAGTCCAATAATTCTCATATGGAAATGTCTCGAAAACATGAGGGGCCTAGTACTAGGCTCCGATCACATAAATGAAGATTTTTTTCTGGAACTGTCAAGGGATTGGGAATACTCCCACGGTCAGATCCCTTAGGCATTTTCTTATGACCAACAGACCTTTGCTACTTGGAATTGCTGAACCAAGATTGAAATTTGAAAGATGGAATTCTTTCAAATGGGAGTCGATGGGTTATTCTTTTGTTGCAAAAAACCTTTCTGAGGCCAGCACTGAATCTCTATGGGTTTTAAAGCATGCTAGTGTCAATGTTAGGTCTGTTATTGCTGATTTACAATCAGTTACAGCTGATTGCACTATTGATAATGATCCTCTTGTGGTGACTTTTGTTTATGCTTCTAACTTGTACATGAGGAGAAGGGATTTATGGATGACTCTTGCTAATTTTTCTGAGACTGTGATCGATAACTGGGTGGTCCTTGGTGACTTCAACACCGTTTTGCGACCAGAGGAGAAAACAGGTGAAAACTTTTGTCGTATTGCGGCCTCTGATTTGATCTGTTGCATCGATAGATGTCGACTCACTGAGGTAGCTATATCTGGGGATGATTTCACCTGGAGCAGACATACTATTCATGGGAGGCAGTCGAGCAGGCTTGACAGATGTTTTGTTCATATTGATGAGAGGCATGGATTGATTGATATTTCTGGGAGAACTCTCCCGAGACTGCACTCTGATCATAATCCAATTATCATGGATGTTTGCTTCAACAAGGTAAGGTCAGCTCCTCTTCCTTTTAAATTTAATAATGGATGGCTGGTTATTCCAGGTTGTAGGGAAATTGTAACTAGTGCCTGGGAAGTCACTTACCCAGGCTGTCCCTCTCATATTCTCTCTTGTAAGTTAAAGGCTGTTAAAGAAAGACTGAAGCAATGGAGCAAGGTTTCGTTCTCCTCATTGGACAATGAAATAAGAGAGGCTGAGGTTTCTCTAACACTCTGCCAACAAAGTAATCTGGACCAGAATTTACCTCCTGGGGATGAAATTCAGGCTGCTGCTAATCTGGACAGATTGCTAGCTCTCAAAAGTAATTTAACTCAGAACCAATTTAATCTGAGATGGCTGAAGGAAGGAGACAAAAACTCTAAAATGTTCCACTGCATGAATAGAGAAAAAAGGATTAGGAAAAGTCTAAATGCTGTCACCATTGATGGAAACTTGTTTGAATCAGAGCATGATATTTCAGAGGCTGTGATCCTCTATTTTGAGAATCTGTATTCAGATTCTGGGAATGATACTTCTGACAAGATTATAGGATGCTTTGAACCTTCGATTGGAGATGAGCAGAACAAGAAACTTGTTGATATTCCCAGTGTGAAAGAGATACATGATGCCTTGTTTTCTCTAAACATTGATAGTGTAGCAGGCCCTGATGGGTTTACCAACAAATTTTTCATGCTTTATTGGGATATCATCAGTGTAGATGTTGTGAATACGGTGAGAGAGTTTTTCAGATTCTCATATCTTCCCTTTGGAATGAACTCTAATTTTGTGGCTTTGATTGCTAAGAAGGAGAATGCCCTTGACATCAGAGACTTTCGACCTGTTGCCATTGGCAATACAGTGCCAAAGTTAATTAGTAAGATTATTGCTAAAAGGCTTGGTGAGATTGCCAAGGATCTCATATCTTGTAACCAGTTTGGGTTTATTCCAGGGAGAAATATTCAAAACTGTCTTTATAATGCTTCTGAATGTGTTAATGTCATGAAGAGAAAAGTAAGGGATGGAAATATGGCAGTGAAGATAGACATTTCAAAGGCCTTTGACACCATTAGGTGGAGCTTCTTGTTCACTATTCTGAAAATGCATGGCTTTTCTCAGAAATTTATTGGGTTGCTTGGCTCCATTCTGGGGAGTGCGAGGCTGTCAATTCTGATAAACGGGTCCCCCCGAGGTTTCTTTAAGTGCTCCAGAGGTGTACGGCAGGGTGACCCTCTTTCTGGTTTGCTTTTTGCCATTGCTGAAGATTATCTAAGTTGGTGCCTCACTGATTTGGCCAATTTTGGGTGGTACAAGAGGATGCGAGTGGGGAGGGATCTTTATGCCCCTTCCCACCTTTTCTATGCTGATGATATTTTGCTTTTTGGGAGAGCTGATAAAGGCACTATATCTTGTATTAAGGGCATATTTGCACACTATGAGGAGGTCACAGGACAGGTGATTAGCTGGGGAAAATCCTCTGTAATCTTTGGTGAAGGGCTCTCAACTTCAAGGAAAATCAGAATCGCTCATGAGCTTGGGGTGAAAAGGGGCTCCCTGCCCTTTATTTATCTTGGGGTTCCACTCTTCTGGGGCAGAATAAAAAGATGTCATTTTGATGATATTGCTTTGAGAATCACCAATCAACTTGCAAGATGGAAGGGGAAATGCCTGTCTCAAGCTGGGAGAGTGTGTTTGGTCAACTCAGTAATTACGTCAATGTTTGTGTACTCCTTTTCGTTATATAGATGGCCCAGGGCTCTCATTAAGGATCTAAATGGTAGGATCAGAAATTTCATATGGACTGGATCAATGCATGAAAGGAAACTCGTTACTGTGGCCTGGAAGGATTGCGTCAAACCTATTAGTATGGGTGGTTTGGGTATTAAGGATATCAGATTATTCAATGACACTTTGATTATGAACTTCATGTGGAAGCTACTCTCTACTTCTGATCCCTCTCTTGATTTTCTAAGTTGCAGATTTGTGGATAAACTTCATGCAGGGCACTCCAGATACATCAGATCGTCTGTTTGGCCTACTCTGAAAAAGGCGTATTTTGATATTATGGCCTTCTCTAAATGGATGGTCTCCAAGCAATCAAATCTGAATCTTTGGACTACACCTTGGCTTTCTCGGCCCATCGCCGTTGATGTTGATATTCCAGACTCCATGAAACTTGTTACTATCTCTGATCTCAATGAGAACCCCGAGATAAATGGTTTGCTACCCAGGGCTGTCCAGACTGAAATCTCAAGATATTCTTTCAATGACATTGATGTTTTGGTCTGGACGCCCAACTTGCTTGGACGATTTACCACAAGGGAGTTTTATAGAGGGATGTGTGGTACTTCTGGAAATCCCCCACGATGGGTGACTGTTTTTTATACTGATTTTATTCCCCCTGCTCATTATGTTTTAATCTGGAAAATCTGGAAGCAAAGAATTCCACTGCAGTTCCATTTGCAGCGTATTGGGATGCACCTGGCTTCGGCCTGCATGTTTTGCCTTGAAGTGGATGAATCTATTACCCATATTTTTGTCTCTTGTAGGTTTTCTGGAAGATTCTGGACTTATTTACAGCAGATTTTTTGTTGCTCCTTGAACTGCTGTTCGGTTGATGGGTTGCTGAAATCTATATCTGATATTGATTGCAGCAAGCAGGTGTTTTCCCTGCTGCTTGCTGCTGCGGCCGGGGTGATTTCCTTCATTTGGAAGGCACGGAATGACTTAATTTTTCATAATGTTGAACCTTCCTTTCATGCTGGTGTTTTGTTTTTGCATCGGACTTTTTTGAATGCCTCTAAAGTGCAGACTGGTCCAATGAAAAATGATGTTTCAGACTTAATATTGCTGCGTTCTCTTGGTGTCACTGGTCGGATGAAAAAGCCACTGATGATGAGGCATATTAGATGGATACCACCCATCCCCCGCTGGTTGAAGGTTAATGTTGATGGAGCGGCCTCTGGAGCACCTGGACCTTCTGGATGTGGTGGGGTTTTTCGCACGTACCGTGGTTTTGTGAAGGGCTGTTTCTTCCACTATATTGGGAATGGATATGCCAAAGAAGCGGAGCTGTGGGCGGTGATCAAGGCAGTCAGGTATGCTATCCGTTATGGGTGGACTGATTTATGGATTGAGTCAGACTCGTCTATTGCAGTTCAAATTATTAAAGATCGATCAAAGAATGTTCCGTGGAAGATGCTACCTGAATGGGGGGAATGTCTTCGGCTTATGGAAAGGATTTCTCTGGAAATCACTCATGTCTATCGGGAGGCTAACCAAGTTGCAGATGTCCTCTCAAAAAGAGCCATATTGGAGGTCAGTTCGAGTTGGTCTTTTGTCCTGCCTGATTACTGTAATTGTATTGCTCAAGCTGATCGGGATGGGGTGTCTTATACTCGCCTGTGGGAACTTAACGGTCCTTAAGGTGATTCTGAATCATGTTGCATGTTTCACACAAGGGAAGGCTACAGGCTATGTTGCGGTGGGTCTGGTCCCTTCTGTTTTTTGCCGTGGCCAGCATGCTGTCTTCTGTTTGGAAGTGGGTCTGCTGTTTTTCGCTGTGGCCAGTTTGCTGTCTTATGTGTGGAAGGCAAGAAATGCTGCTATCTTTAGCAGCACTTCTCCCTCCTTTCCTGCTGCTTTCATGCTGCTGTTCTGGAAACGTATTGTGACAATCTGACTGCTGCAAACACCCAATCCGGTCAAAGCTGCCAATGATGGTTGATGATGACGGGGTGGCTTCTGGAGTGTCAGGCTTCGCTGGATGTTTTGGTGTCTTCTGAACTCGCAGAGGGAATGTGCCATGGAGAATGATAACGACTTGGGTGGATTTTTCTTCGGCTCGCAGACTCTCTCTCACCCATTGTCTTTCATGCTTGTTGTGAGGCCAACCTAGTGGCGGATGCTCTATCCAAGAATGCTTTTGAAGGGATGAATTCCAGTCGTTTCTTTATGTCATCAGAGTCTTGTAATGAATTTGTGTAGGCTGATTGTCGTGGCGAGTTTTATACTCGCTTTTGTAGACTGCCCCTCTGACTCTATGTTGTTTGATTTACTTTTTCTTTAATAAATTTTATTGGGAGCAGGCGTGCCTGTCTCCTGAACTTCGGGGTATCTTTATTCCATAGTACCATGAGATTACTTATACAACATTACACATGATAAACATGTAATCATTCCACTACATTCTTAAACCATTGACTGAGTTTCAACAATTCTTTAATCTCACATATCATTTGTAGTCTCTTCATCATCATCAACATAAATACTACCCATACGACCATACTGATTCTCTTCATGAGACTTTCCCTTAGGGCATTGGTTTGCATAATGCCCGTACATTCCACATTTAAAACATTTAACCATTGTTGATGTCGTAGAAATACCATTATCCTCATCCCTGGTGTTAACTAAACCTTTTCCTTTGCACTTACTGGCTTTGTGTCCTTCTTTTCCACACCCAAATCATCTTCCAGTTCCTTTGAAACATTCTCCTTGATGTCTCTTCCCACATGATTTACATAGGGGAAATTGAACTTTCTTTCCTCTATGATCATCATGAAACTCCATCTTTCTCTTATTAGCCGAGTCAGGAAACTTAACAAATTTTACTTTATTGATCATATTATGAGATTGATGATTCGGCATAATAATGATGTTTGGACTTCCAAATCCCATTTCATTTGGTTTCTCATGAAGAATATCATTCCATTGTCCATCATATCCTCCATTATCGTGAATCATCTTGTTTCCAGCCATTTTCTAAAACCCAAAATGAATAGAGTGAGAGGAAAAAATCATAATAAAGGGGGAGTAACTTAAATATCTAACATCTTTGGTTTAATATAATATCGTTACCATAGTTCTAGGACTATATCCTATACGTATACTTATCCTTAGGGACATCCCTAGACATACCTTAGAAATATCTCTAGGGATCTTACTAACGTTTTCGCATCCTAGTTTCCAAAGGTTGACTAAACCTTTCCTCTAATACCAACTATAGAGACCCGAAGCTTGACATACATGGACATTTCATTACTTTTGTGGAATACATAGTACATAACAAAAACACACACACAAGGACCGTAATAGTTTAGTGTCTTTGGAAACTCGGAACGTAATCTTCTAATCATGGTGAAAGATCTTCAACATCTCCCATAAAGATCTTCCCCTTTTTTTCTTACCTAAAACCTTTATTTATATCCTGGGGAAAGGAAAACATAAAATGGTGAGCTCAAATTCTCAGTAAGGGTAAACAAAAGAAATATCAATCACATCATATACATAAGAACATAACTTTTGGAAATCTTAACCTGCAAAAGATATCATAAATTCATAACATGGGGTAAATCATAGTAGTGAAATGTAATCCCAATAATCATAACTTAAATCATGAAACTTTGTGGCATACACAGATAATCATAGAGAATCATTTCTTATTAGTCAAGACTCATTTCCAAGACTATCTTAGTGGAAAAAGTCCATTTCTGAACCGAGTCACCCTCGTTTCAGTCCTGTTTCACTGAACTGGTATAACCTATTGTTCTAGCCATGTCTATCTCATGAGATATAAAATCTTTACCCAATGCATTGGAGGGAGATATAGGTCCCACCCATCTCATAATGATACCATTCTTATGTGTGCCAGAAAATCATAAATCATACATCATTGCATAACCCATGTAATAAAAATGGGAATCTTAAACATCATGACATCATAAAACTATTTATATAAGATAAAGGAATTCATAAAAATATTTCCATCACAACATAATCAAGTAAATGTAATAATAGGGATAGAAACATAACCCTTTATTATCTTAGATGGAAAATAATTTTGATAAAACACTTGAACACCATTCTTGAGGAAAATATCCTTTCTACTTCAAAAACATTTTTTCCTTTCATAAAATGTCATACAATTTTAAACTAAAAGAAGTTGATTAAAAATAAACATGAAAACTTGTAAAGAAAGCTTCTTTGAAATAATCTTTAAAAAATCCATTCATGCCGTATAAGTTAAAAAAACATTATTCTCGTACTTTTGTTGGAAAAGTCAAAAAGTACCTCGTATGAAAAACGACAAAAGATTCCTTTCATGTCTTTTACTAAAAACTCACCGAAGGGTAAAATTGGATTTAAACAATTGTAGGTGAATGGAAATAATATTACATATTGAGAAAACATGGATGTGGATGATAAAATACACCCCAGTAAATGCCAAAGTATAAACAATCTCGGATAAAAATGAGATTGTGATATTTCCCTTACCTTAGGTACGATTTGCTTCGTATGTGTCCGAACCTCCTGTATAATGATTTAAATAATGTAATTGACTTATTCTATAATCATAATCATTGTTATGATATCATATATGGTTCACTTATGGCTTTATATTACCCGTTCTTTTGTAAATTCCATGTTAAAGAGCGTTTTGGGTAAAATCGTTTCATTTGTCATCCGTGTTTTGACTTGTAATTATTCATATGATTACTTAGATCATTATTACTTAATTCCAGAATATAAAACATGATTTATATATAATATATATTCATAATATATATATATAATATATCAGTAAATGGAAAGAAATACACCGTTCATGGAGACGGTAGACCGTACGTACGCATGAACGTTGTTTTCTTTTCCTTATTGAGTTGAATGGAATTAAGTAGATGACATACATATATATACACATAAATCCAGAATCATTATTATGTCATATATTTCATTATTAATTATTATATATACTTTATATTCATTCATGAATGGTCAACGTGGAGAATGAATCTCATCGCGTCGTGGAGACGGTAGTCCGTACGTACGCACGAGCGATGATATCATTCTCATGATCGTGGAATTGTATTGGAGTGTATGTATACTATTTCAGAATCAATATCACTTTACAATAATCATATATAGTTATTATTTACACCATTATACCCATCCAAGTAAGGTGGTGGTGGAAAATAGATTACACCACGGCGTGGAGAGGGTATTCCGTACGTACGCACGCGCGGTGATTTCGTTTTCTGTAGGATGGATAGATGGTGAAATAGGGTTGTTTCATACTTATAATAACATATCAGTATATGAGTGATACTGATGTTATTACTTCATGATGAAACAACTAAAGAAGAAGAAGTGGAAAAAGAAATAAAGATGAAAGAATCGGTAACGGGCATTACCTCTTCTTTGAAGTGATTCTTTGAGACATCCTTTTAGGGCACTAAAATAGGTCTTTGAAGAAGACCAGAACCTCTAGTATATTTCTAGTGAAGTGGAGAGAAGAAATTGGCAGGGGTTGGCCGAGCTTGAAGGCTCAATGTGGTGTGAGGAAGAGGGGGAGGAGGTGCCCTCTTATAAGGGAGGAGAGGGGCACCTTTGGAATAACTAAAACTATTATTTTATTATAAAGTCATGTTAGGTTATAAATAGCTCAAAATTGAGTTATTTGGAAGATAAGGTGGGTATGGGTCGAAATCCTCTCATCCAATAGAATTTAGACAAGTTTAGGTCATTATATTAACCTTATCTTTTAGTTTTAACTCTTAGTTAATTAGATTAACATTTACCATGTCACTTTGTATTTTTATATTATATAGTTAATAAACGTACCATATACATACAAGCGACCCCCAAGTTGTGTTTTATTAATATATATAACTTTATCTACGTCATTTGGCCGAACCTTAGATTTTTAGGAATAAAATAACAATTAATAATATAATATATGTTTTAAAAACTGTTTTATGTCAATTTTGACACTATTCAATAGTTGATTTTTTTGAAAGTCATAACAGAATGATTACTTCGACAAAAGTTAATTAAATCAATCCTAACATGTCATATTAACTTATAAAATTAGTTTAATTCATAAAAAGTCTCAAATTATATTTATTTGGGTATTTATAACATCAATTATGTCAATATTTCATTAATAAGACAATTACTGCATCATCGTTGTGTCATAAATAAATTAAATTATTTAATGTCTAAAAATTACAAATAAAATACCATTATGTCTGAAATATTTTTATCTTTCTAATGAATATTTATAGTCGAATTTATCTTATGTATAACCCCATATTAAAAATGATTTACTTATTAAACATTTATTTTAACTATTTTAACCGTTCTTTAAATAAATTAATAATAAATGTCCTAATCTATTCCAAGTGGGAATAAATGGTCGTATTATATTCCTAAGGTTGTTTTTGGTCGAATTACACTTGTCCAATAGAATTAGGACATGTTTTAGGGTAATAATAATATCATTTTTACCCTTAATTACCCTATTTACTTTTAACCGTGGTAAAAAAAAGTAAAAAGTTACTATTCACAAAAACTTATTTTCATCTTATTGAACCACATTTTAGTCCTTGATATTAACTGTGTCTCTCGGATTTTCGAAATTCCAGTCACAGAAGCAGTAAAATTAAGTTTTATGAAAAATTCAGTTTTTTAACTACCACTTAGTGGTTTCACTATTCATCAAAAAATGAAAGTTTCCAGAAAAATACCAAAAATTAGGACTAAGCTATATTTGATATTATGAATTCAAAAATGAAGTCTATTTTATCAAATTCAAAACATATCAGTTACATTAACTAATTTAAAAATTAATTCCCGTCGTCAAAACAAATAGCGTGTTCTTAAGAGATAGTAACTATCAAAAGATTGACACTTGTTTATGTCTGGTTTAAATGTGAAATTATATTCAATGAACAACATTGTATTAAATTGTAAAAATATATTCTAAATATACTTTAAAACCAATCAAATTAATAATTTATCACTATTAATTATTTCTATTAAAAAGGTTGTTTTTAATTAAAATTTAGTAATTTTCACTATTCATCAGAAAATGAAAGTTATCCGAAAAGTACAAAAATTTCACCCTAAGCTAATTTCGATATTCAGAATCCAGAAATGAATTCCATTTTGAAAAATAAAAATTACAAAATTTCAAAAAGTGGTTATTACTATTCATAACGGCTAGTTCTAATAATATTTTAATAGCATATCGTTGTTTAGTGAAACTCGGTATTGCGTACTACACACGCTATCGAGGAAGGTCGCGATTGCGTGTAATACAAGGAAAGTCAAGGATGCGTGTTGTGCAAGCTCTTTTTGGTGTAGCGTATAACACAAGACGTTAATGAAATTAATAAGAATATTTTTCATAAAATCTCAGGGTGTTACAAGTGTAGAGTAAAAGAAAAGACAAGAAAAGTAAAGTGCAACTTCTATAGATAAACCACCAAGTGCATCGACCTTTAATCAGTACAAAGTAAGATGAAGGTAAACAGAAAAGGGAAAAAGGAAAAAACACGCGCCCAACCAAAAAGTTTCACAACCCAGCAATAGGTAAAAAAAAAACACTTGGGAGAGTCCCACACCTGGAACCTGACAACGACCACCGCACAGGGTCCAAGCTCTCGAACTCCCAAGCTCTGCTAAAGTCACGACCAACCTGTCCGTTGTCTGCAAGGGAACACCAAGTGCGGGAAAAGCCCAAGCATGGGTGAGTATAAAAAATACTCAGTAGTATACCCCAAAGTCTTGAGGGAGAAATAAAGGAGGTACCAAAGGGTGAGCAGTAGACCGAACAGGGAAAAGTAAAGGAATACAAAAAGGAGTGCAGTCAAGAGTACAACAGTAGAGAGTCCAGCTCAACCCAACAAGAGGAAGGTAGTAGAATCTTCCAAACACAAGGAGCTGGATACAGTGAGAAAATGAACTTCTCATCGAGTCTTCGCTACCTATAGTAGGAGAGTAGACCCATCCAACCACGAGAAGATTGACATAGAAAGCACGTGGCATAACCCGTGCGTCTTCACCTCTCATGGAAGGAGAGTAACCAAAACCCAAGTAGTGGGTAACGGAACAAGGTATCTACATCAACATACGCTCAATCAAGAAGCCCGAACAAGATCATAAGGGGATACCAATCCCCTAGCTCAACCCATGAAATTGAGTCTCCATAAGTCTCAGAAGTAACCATCATCGATGCCTAGCATCCCACACATTTTCCCCGAACTGCAGGTCAAGGGGGATCAAATCACCGCACCTCGACACTCTCTGCTTTGGGTGAAACTAACTCGCCCACACGGTTTTAGATCGCGTCACAAGGACGCATCTTGGTGGGGAAAACACCCCTCGTACTTGAGAGTTTTGTGGAAAGTCAAACCACACCTCGACTCTGTCACCCAGTCGAGAGAACACCTCAAAGTCATGGTCGTTCCATCACTGACCCGTACAACCAAGGGTCCCGCTTCGGTAATCACGGAGGAAAGCCACAAACTAGCATAGTAGAAAGGACTGAGTTGGGAATGTCAACGGGTGTCCCACTTCCCAACCCTGCTGGAGGGTAATTCATAATATGATATCGGGTGACGCACTGCCCAGCCCTACTGGCGGGTAACATAACTTATTCTTAATATATTATCTCAAATGTGTTCTATTTTAACCTTTTTACATCATTTTCTAATAATTTTTTTAAATAATTAATTATCAAAAGATACAAAATTTTATTGGCAGTAATATTTTTAACTTTTAAATGATCTTATGATATTTAATTCAACTTATATTATGATGTCACATATTTTGGTAACTCTTACTAGCCTTCATAACCAGTAAGTCTAACCAGAAGTGATGCTTCTGACCATTTATTAAATAAAGGAAAAAAGTATAGAGAAGACGGGCATGGTCAAACAAAGGTACTTTCCCTCATCCATCAAAACACAATGCTAATGATCATAATAAGACATATCATTCCCATAATCAGAATCATCGGTAGTTTCCCATTACGAGTGGGACTTACTGTGATTGAGGATATTAATAAAATCAGAATTAAACTTACCAAATAGCTTAGAAGAGCGAGTACACATAGTGCGAGGTGTATTAGAGTAGTCCTTCCACGAACTTCTCTTAGAGGGGGTAGGAGTGCAATCAACTTCCCCTCTTCCAGAAATGAGTGCATATTTAAAGAATTAGGGTCAATCCCTTCCTCCTCCAAGATGTCACCCCACTTCCCAGATATCTTGGAAGAGCTCAAGAGCCTCTGGATCTCCTGATGGAAATCAACTTATGAAGGAGCCTCAGTGTTGAAAGTCTCAATAGTCTCATCACATTTCAATCCTACACCAAGACTATCATTCATTCATATATTTGATGGGTCAGTGCAAATAGGAGATCCTACAACAGAGAGAGGATCATTTTTGACAATCCCAACTAAGCCCGTGGGAGTAACTTCATGACCATCATTAGGTGTAAACTCCTTAGAAAAGTTGACCCAAGTAGTGGATGGTCCACCCATCGGGTATGCAGAGATATCCCAAATATTAGAAGGACCATTGTTGGCTTTCAACGGCGATTAACCCACCATCATTCCCTTCCCATTCAAAGTTAGCTGACGTTCTTCCTCAAAAATCAACACATCAGCCTTAGTGGAAGATGGATTGATGTTACAATCAAGGGGTTGTGACAACTCTACATCATTCCTCTTTGAGCTCCTTCTACAGAGTTTAGATGGATGACACATCATCAAACTATAAGGCCCCAACCTTAAACCTTAATTAATATTGAATTAAATGAATAATTCACATTGAGGATCTTTTCAGGTTTAGAGTTTTAGAGAATTAGGACATAACTATTAAATCTTAAAAGATTAAAAAGTAGAAACTTCAACTAAGTTTCCATAAAATAAAAACTCTTAAAAATAAACATGTCTAGTTCCATGTTTTAGGTAGCATGACTTTCCCTTGATCCCATCCTTGACCCTATTCCACGTTAAGTCCTTTGAAATTTTTTCAAAAACTTGGGATGGGCATAAAAAAGCTCAGTAAGGGATACACAAAGAATGAAAACTGTTAGTTTTTCAAAACAACAAGTAAACCATGTATACTCTATCAAAGTAATAATTTTCACCTTTTCTAAGTAGTAAAAACACTTCCCTGAATAAAAGTTCATTACTTACCCTTCTGTAACCAAAATATTACCATAAAACCCATATAAAGATCACATAACATATAAAGGTAACTTGGGACATAAACATACTTAATTGGAATAACCATACGGTCAACTTCCACACATACTTAATGGAATAGCCATATGGCCGACTTCTATACATACTTAATGGAATAGCCATATGGCCGACTTCCATACCCAATGCATTGGAGGTTATAACGTAACCACCCATCCTGGTATTCACGGCACCACCCGTCATATGGTTTATCACGTAACCACCCGTAAAATGTCCAAGTACCATTATAAAATTATAACACATAAAACCAATATAAAGGAATGATAACATTTCCACATTTCAATCACAATATATCATTTAAATATATTGAAAAAATAGAATCCTTTATCAAAACCATTTTCAATACCAAAATACATAAAAGAGTATATGGTATTTATTTTATTTTAAAAACATTACGGCCTGTTGAGGATGCCAAAGATCAAATAATACTCGCGGCAGCGGAAAAGGTTGTTGTCACCGCGTACGTAAAAAGAAACATTCCTTTTTGTCGTTTAGTAAAATGCTTCATAGAAAAAATATTCCTTTTGAATAAACATAAAATTCAAAGGGGTTTATACACCGTATAAAAGAAAGTTGTGTATAAAACGAAATATGCCTCAATGAAAGGCGATTGAGATGAAGTCCCTTACAAAGACGGTATCCTTGGTTTAAGGATAAATCAATTACATAATTATGTGTGACAAAAGAATACACCAAATATAAGTGGATATTAAGTGTAAAAAAATTAGAGGTTATTCACACATATTCATATAACGACATATTCAAGGAGTATAAGTTTATCCCAAAGAATCAAATTTGGGTTAAGAAGTTCCCTGGCAAAAATTTGACAGCCTAATGGCGTCACTACAAAATTCAGAAAATGAGTTGATGAGAGATAAAAAGGGTATCTCATCACATGGAAATAAAATTTAATTCAATAAGGATATAGAAGAACATATCCCGACATAATAGTTTGTGAATTAAAAGACATAACAAAAGAAGTCTTTTAAAAAGAGGAGGGTGAAAGGTTCCTTTACCGACATGGGTATCTTTCAAAACATACACCCCGTGAAAGAAGGACAATAAAACATTGATGTAAATACTCATAAATGAAAGTATATTACTCAATGAGTAAAATAATGGGCAGTACATACACCACTCAAAGGAAATTTTCTCAAATGTAGCATAAATCTCACGGGAATAAAAGTGAGATGAAAAATACCTTACGAAAACTCGGCAGCCTAACGGCGCCACATAAAACTTACAAAAATGGATTGATGAGATCAAATAGGGTATCTCATCATATTAACATAAAGTTTATATAAATAGGAATATAAATGAACATCCACCAACATAACAAAGAGGAGCTTAAAATAAGTGACATAAAGGAGAGTACTTAAAAAGAAAGAGAGAGGTTAGATCTCTTACAAAAATTCGGCAGCCTAACGGCGCCACTCAAAACTTCCAAAATGGATTGATGAGAGAGAATAGGGTCTCTCATCATATGAAAATAAAAATTACAGTAAGATTAATATAAAATAACATCCCAATAACAAGTAAGATGATCTTTAAAAGTAATGACATAAAAGAGCGTACTTAAAAAGAAAGAGAGGAGTAGGATCCCTTACCTCGGGTCCGACTTGACTCGATCGTTCTTTAACGTCCTAAATAATAAACTTGAGTTAATTTCTACTTGCTTAAGAACCTTTTTCAAGTTAATTATTCCTTTTATATCAATTATTGACATGTTATAAACATTATGAAATCATTTAAGTTAATAATGTTTGTTTTGTCGATATTTGGTTCTTAAGTCAAAAGTGGACTTCTTACAATTACATGTTGTTCGTGTGGTCAAAGGTTCTTTATATCCAGAATGAAATTTCTGATTTGGATATCATATATATCATATATATCCAGCATATACATGTATTTATAATATTACATAATCATTTAGAGGTAAGAAATGAAATGCACCATTCATGGAGACGGTAAGCCGTACGTACGCATGAACGCTACTTTCATTTCTATGTCATATTAATGGAATTAAAACTAAATGAGGGATGTGTATTTTTTTAATTCCAAAATTATATTAATCCTTTAGATGTATCATACATCATATATATCTATTATATGTACTTATAATAGTACATTACATTTGAGGATAAGAAATGAAATGCACCGTTCATGGAGTGGGTAAGCCGTACGTACGCATGAATGCTACATTCATTTCTATCTCATACTTTAATGGAAAGAAAACAATAATGATATAAAGGTATATTATAATTCCAGTATAACATCATATATAATAACTTTAAATCCATCCTTTATACGTCCCACATATGGAATTAATGAATCAAATCAATTTGAGGGGGCGGTAGTCCGCACTTCCTAAAATCAAGATATCGTGTATACCCATAATGGAATCCATAAAGGTATTCCACAAATGAAAAATACATAAGATTAAGTAAAACATAAAAATATTATATATCATATATAAACATAGTTACATCTTAATGTCCACCTTTGAAGGTGTTATATGATTGTTGAACAATCATCGTTTCGTGAGGTAGGAATTCGCCATCTACAGAAACAGTATGTTCTTTAACTATTAGATGAAGGTGTTTGTAAGTGTAGATCGAATCCTTCTTATAAAAAAATCCTAGTATATTGAAGATACTGGATTTGTTACAAAAGAGATGAATAAAAAGAGTTTAGGGGGTTGGAGAAAAAAAATAAAACAAAAGGACTCAAGTGAAGACATTACCTTAAAATAGGGTAACTCCCTTTGGTTTGAGCTCAAAGGCTTCCATGGGAAGACTTCTACCCAAAGTTAGGCTTCAAGGAGTTATAGAGGGATGTGTAGAGACAAAATGGGCAGGGGTTGGTCGAGCCAAAGGCTTTGGAAGTGTGGGTAAGGAGGTAGAGTTGGGGGCCTTTTATAAGAGGAGAGGAGGGGCACTCTTGGAAAGTAAGGAAATGTTACATTATTTTAGAATGAGTTTCGGATTTTAATGGTCCAACATTGATGTTTTTAGAGGATAATGTGATAAGGGTTCGAAATCCACCCATACAATAGGTTTTGGACATGTTTAAATCTTAGATTTTACATTATCTTTCCATTTTATTTAAATCGTTAAATAATAAGGTCATCGCTGCATCATCATGATGTAATAAATAATTTAATTTATTTAATATCTAAAAATTATAAAAAAAATAATATGATGTAGGAAATATTTTTATATTTCCATTTATTATTTATAGTCAAAAATCTGAATTTTATATCCCTATTTAAAAATTGTTATAGTAAAACAACTCATGTTTGTGTCATTTTTATTTTAACATTAAATAAAAAGATATTTATGTCATTTTCCAACCAAAGTGGTTCCATGGGGTCCCCAAGTTGAACCATGGGTTTTCTTGGTCGGCCATGACACATCCAATGAGGGTAGGACATGTGTCTAGGTCATTTAATTTTATTAAAACATTATTCTTACCTTAAACTACACTAATTACCTCTAATCGCGATTAAAAACTTAATAAGTTACTATTCACCAAAAAATTATTTTAATCCCATTGAACCACATTTTACTTCTTAATGACAACCATGTATGTCATATTTTTGAAATTCAAAACACAAAGATGGAAAAATTTCATTTAAACGGAAAATCAGTTTTTTATAAGTACCACTTAGTGGTTTCACTATTCATCAAAAATTGAAGTTTTTCAGAAAATTACCAAAAGTTCACCCTAAGCTATATTTGATATTCTGAATTCAAAAATGATGTCTATTTTACAAAATTCAAAACATATAAGTTTCATTAATTAATTTAATAATTAATTCCCGCTGTCAAAACAAATAGCGTGTTTTTATGAAACAAAATGTATCAAAAGATTGACACTAGTTTAAGTCCGATTTCAAAGTGAAATTAATTCCAACGACCACTATTGGATTAAATGGTAGAAATATATTCTAATTTCACTTTAAAACCAATTCAAAAGATAATCTAATAATATAAATAAATTAGATTAAAAGAGGTTTTGAATTAAAATACAACATTTTCACTATTTATTAAAAATTGAACTTTTTCGGAAAAATACCAAAAATTTACACAAAGAAAATTTTGATGTCCCGATTCTAATGAAGAATTTTATTTTGTCAAATATAACACATAAAATTTTCAAAAAGTGGATTTAAAATAGGTTCTCCATCAAAAGGTGGTTAATCGACCTTTTAAAGAATATTAGAATGTTTACGCTTAAAATTGGATTCATCTGCATTTTTAATCCACTAACATTTATTGTAAAAAGTAAAAATATTTGACAAACATATATAATAATTTTGTGGTTAGTTCTGTGAATTCCCTCCATTACAACGGCTAGGTGTTAACTACTATTTAAAATAATATTATTTTATTATTAGAGTGCAACGTAAGATCCCCAAGAAACTCGTTGTTACGTATTGGGTACACCATCGAGCATAGCATCCCATTTAAAGTAATATTAATATTTTATTCACAAATATGGATAAATATAAAAATGTCATATTCTTTATTTACCTGGGGTGTTACATCCTTCCCCCCTTTTGGGAATTGTGTCCTCGCAATTTTAAAATTGAGCTTGGAAACATCCTTGAAAGTCCCACATCAGAACAAGAGTCGGTAAAACAATCACTTTAAAATAAAGAATGATAAGTACAGAGGTCACCCGAGTTAACCCATACTAGGATTCCATATAGGAAAACATGGACATGGAGGAGAAAACATAGGGTCATGTTCAGATGGAGAGTGATAGAAAACATGTTTAAGAGAAAGTTAACCACAAGAAAATCACAAACTTGTGATGGGTTAAACGGTATTCGATTCCCCAGTAGGAAAGGTTAATAGACAACATTTTTTTTTTAAGTTAATTTTTATTGAGGAATTTATTCATAAGGAAACATAATCACTTGTCATGTTGACTTTAAACTTTTATTACATTCCTTACACAAACTCACATTTTCTCCAAAAGACGAGTATTTAGGAAGACTTGTTAACATTAAGAGTACTATAATCAACTTCTAGAGAATCACCTAATCCAAAAAAGAGAACTATATACTTCCCATTTATTTTAACTTTAACCAAAACCAAAACCAAAAATGTTAGTACATGATCAGATAATCCAGAAAAGGATAACCCTTTATAAAAAGAAAATCTATTCTTACTCTCCAAAATTTTTCTAACAAAACCCAAAGTTCAACGAGGACCATACGATAAACAATTTGTCCATAAAATTCTTCAAAGTAAACCAAACTAAGATTGAAACCCAAATATTTGAAGGATTTAGTCACATAGTCTTCCAAGTTTAATGGTAAAATTTATCTCCAAACAACATCAGTTGCTCTTAATGTCTCGTATTGAAAAGTAATTAACCTAATCACATATCCTCCATGATAGTTTTATAAATTTCCATAGATATCCCAAAATCAACTTACTCTTAATTCATAAAATAATCTAACTAAAAGGAATCAGTCAAACTAACCAGGGACTTTACGTAGTCCAGTGGTAGGCGATAAATACCAGTCGCACTTTGGTTGTGGGTTCGATTCCCGCAGCTTTGTCCGACACGACGGGTTGTCACACGGTCTGCGTGTTGTCCTTTTTCCAAAACTGTATAATTCTCAAAACATTCCCCAAAACGAGATAAAATCTCCAAAAATAAGCATAAAATATTTTAACCTCAAGTTTATCTCATGACTTTCATTTTCCATCATAACATATAATAACCCATAATTACCTCAAAATTAAGGATCATATAAACCCTAATGGTTACCTTTATAATTATTACCTGACCTTCCACATCTATTGGTCATCTCATACATGATGCATTACAGAACATACCAAGGTTCAAGTGGTTGATCATGACTCCTTGATAGTTGGTTTAGAACAACCACGAGTTTCCTCATTGAATCCCCCATTTTATCTAGTATCTTAATCAGAGAACCACCACAGTTTCCTTCAAACCTGTTGTCTCTTTGGTTCCTGCTAGATCCATCCATTCACTAAAAATAGAAATATCAGTGTGAGTATATCAAAAAAACCATCATGTACTAATGAGGAAGGTAAACACTAATATATACTTACTCACTCACTTTATCTGAAACTAGGTCTCTTTCTGAAATCCTAACCATTATGGCAATTTCACTTATGCTTAGAGGATACCCTAACCTCTAAAGTTATCTAAACCGACCTTTGATACCAACTATAAGGCCCCAGCCTCAAACCTTACTTAATATTGAATTAAATGAATAATTCACATTGAGGATCTTTTCAGGTTTAGAGTTTTAGAGAATTAGGACATAACTATTACATCTCAAAATATTACAAAGTAGAAACTTCAAATAAGTTTCCATAAAATAAAAACTCTTAAAAAGAAACATGTCTAGTTCCATGTTTTAGGTAGCATGACTTTCCCTTGATCCCATCCTTGACCCTATTCCACGTTAAGTCATGTGAAAAACATTTCAAAAAACCTGGGATGAGCATAAAAAAACTCAGTAAGGGATACACAAAGAATGAAAACTGTTAGTTTTTCAAAACAATAAGTAAACCAATTATACTTCATCAAAGTAATACTTTTCACCTTTTAGAAGTAGTAAAAACTCTTCACTGAATAAAAGTTCATTACTTACGCTTCTGCAACCAAAATATTACCATAAAACCCATATAAAGATCACATAACATATAAAGGTAACTTGGGACATAAACATACTTAAGTGGAATAACCATACGGTCGACTTCTACACATACTTAATGGAATATCCATACGGACGACTTCCACACATACTTAATGGAATAGCCATACGGCCGACTTCTATACCCAATGCATTGGAGGTTATAACGTAACCACCCGTCCTAGTATTCACGGCACCACCCGTCATATGGTTTATCATGTAACCACCTGTAAAATTTCCAAGTACCATTATAAAATTATAACACATAAAACCAATATAAAGGAATGATAACATTTCAACATTTCAATCACAATATATCATTTAAATATATTGACAAAATAGAATCCTTTATCAAAACCATTTTCAATACCAAAATACATACAAGATTATATGGTATTTATTTTATTTTAAAAACATTATGGCTTGTTGAGGAAGCCAAAGATCAAATAATACTTGCGGTGGCGGAAAAGGTCGTTGTCACCGCGTACGTAAAAAGAAACATTCCTTTTTGTCGTTTAGTAAAATGCTTCATAGAAGAAAGATTTCTTTTGAATAAACGTAAAAGTCATAGGGGTTTATACACCGTATAAAAGAAAGTTGTGTATAAAACGAAATATGCCTCAATGAAAGGAGATTGAGACGAAGTCCCTTACAAAGACAGTATCCTTGGTTTAAGGATAAATCAATTACATAATTATGTGTGACAAACGAATACACCAAATATAAGTGGATATTAAGTGTAAAAAAATCAGAGGTTATTCACACATATTCATAGAACGACATATTCAAGGAGTATACGTTTATCCCAAAGAATCAAATTTGGGTTAAGAAGTTCCCTTGAAAAAATTTGACAGCCTAATGGCGTCACTACAAAATTCAGAAAATGAGTTGATGAGAGATAAAAAGGGTATCTCATCACATGGAAATAAAATTTAAATCAATAAGGATATAGAAGAAAATATCCCACCATAATAGTATGTTAATTAAAAGACATAACAAAAGAAGTCTTTTAAAAAGAGGAGGGTGAAGGGTTCCCTTACCGACATGGGTATCTTTCGAAACATACACCCCGTGAAGGAAGGACAATACAACATTGATGTAAATACTCATAAATGAAAGTATATTACTCAATGAGTAAAATAATGGGAAGTACATACACCACTCAAAGGAAATTGTGGCAAATGTTGCATAAATCTCACGAGAATAAAAGTGAGATGAAAAATCTCTTACGAAAACTCGGCAGCCTAACAACGCCACATAAAACTTACAAAAATGGATTAATGAGATAAAATAGGGTATCTCATCATATTAACATAAAATTTATAGAAAGAGGAATATAAAAGAACATCCCCAAACATAACAAATAAGAGCTTAAAATAAGTGACATAAAGCAGAGTACTTAAAAAGAAAGAGAGATGTTAGATCTCTTACGAAAATTCGGCAGCCTAACGGCGCCACTGAAAACTTCCAAGATGGATTTATGAGAGAGAATAGGGTCTCTAATCATATGAACATAAAAATTACTGTAATAGTAATATAAAATAACATCCCAATAACAAGAAATATGATCTTTAAAAGGAATGACATAAAAGAGCGTACTTAAAAAGAAAGAGAGGAGTAGGATCCCTTACCTCGGGTCCGACTTGACTCGATCGTTCTTTAACATCCTAAATAATAAACTTGAGTTAATTTATACTTTATTAAGAACCATTTTAAAGTTCATTATTCCTTTTATATCAATTAGTGACATGTTATAAACATTATGTAATCATTTAAGTTAATAATGTTTGTTTTGTCGATATTTGGTTCTTAAGTCAAAAGTGGACTTCTTACAATTACATGTTGTTCGTGTGGTCAAAGGTTATTTATATCCAGAATGAAATTTCTGATTTGGATATCATATATATCATATATATCCATCATATACATGTATTTATAATATTACATAATAATTTAGAGGTAAGAAATGAAATGCACTGTTCATGGAGACGGTAAGCCGTACATACGCATGAACGCTACTTTCATTTCTATGTCATATTAATGGAATTAAAAATAAATGAGAGATGTGTATATTTTTAATTCAAGAATTATATTCATACCTTATATGTATAATAAATCATATATATCCATTATATGTACTTATAATAGTACATTACATTTTAGGATAATAAATGAAATGCACCGTTCATGGAGACGGTAAGCCGTACGTACGCAGGAACACTACTTTCATTTCTATCTCATAATTTAATGGAAAGAAAACAATAATGATATAACGGTATATTATAATTACAGTATAACATCATATATAATAACTTCAAATCCATCCTTTATACATCCCACATATGACATTAACAAATCAAATCACATTGAGGGGGCGGTAGTCCGTACTTCCAAAAATGAAGATATCGTGTATACCCATAATGGAAGCCATAAAGGTATGCCACAAATCAAAAATACATAAGCTTAAGTAAAAGATAAAAATATTATATATCATATATAAGCATTGTGACATATTAATGGACACCTTTGAAGGTGTTATATGAGTGTTGAACAATCATCGTTTCGTGAGGCAGAAATTCACAATCTACAGAAATAGTATGTTATTTAACCATTAGATGAAGGTGTGTGTAAGTGTAGCTCGAATACTTCTTATAAAAACATCCTAGTATATTGAAGATACTGGATTTGTTACAAAAAAAATGAATAAAAAGAGTTTAGGGGGTTGGAGAAACAAAATAAAACAAAAGGACTCAAGTGAAGACATTACCTTAAAATCGGGTAACTCCCTTTGGTTTGAGCTCAAAGGATTTCTTGGGAAGACTTCTGCCCAAAGTGAGACTTCAAGGAGTTATATAGGGATGTGGAGAGACAAAATGGGCAGGGGTTTGCCGAGCCAAAGGCTTTGGAAGTGTGGGTAAGGAGGTAGAGGTGGGGGCCTTTTATAAGAGGAGGGGAGGGGCACTCTTGGAAGGTAAGGAAATGTTACATTATTTTAGAATGAGTTTCGGATTTTAATGGTCCCACATTGATGTGTTTCTAGGATAAGGTGATAAGGGTTCTAAATCCACCCATCCAATAGGTTTTGGACATGTGTAGGTCTTAGATTTTACATTATCTTTCCATTTTATTTAAATCATTAAATAATGAGGTCATCACTACATCATCATGATGTCATAAATAATTTAATTTATTTAATGTCTAAAAATTATAAAAAAATACTATGATGTAGGAAATTGTTTTATCTTTCCATTTATTATTTATAGTCAAAAATCTGATTGTATATCCCTATTTAAAAATTTTTATAGTAAAACAACTCATGTTTGTGTCATTTTTATTTTAACATTAAATAAAAAGATATTTATGTCATTTTCCAACCAAAGTGGCTCCATGGGGTCCCCAAGTTGAGCCATTGGTTGTCTTGGTCGGACATGACACATCCAATGAGGGTAGGATATGTGTCTAGGTCATTTCATTTTATTAAAACATTATTCTTACCTTAAACTACACTAATTACCTCTAATCGCGATTAAAAACTTAATAAGTTACTATTCACCAAACAATTATTTTAATCCCATTGAACCACATTTTACTTCTTAATGACAACCATATATGTCGGATTTTTGAAATTCAAAACACAAAGATGGAAAATTTTTATTTAAATGGAAAATCAGTTTTTTATAAGTACCACTTAGTGGTTTCACTATTCATCAAAAATTGAAGTTTTTCAGAAAATTACCAAAAGTTCACCCTAAGCTATATTTGATATTCCGAATTCAAAAATTATGTCTATTTTAAAAAATTCAAAAAATATAAGTTCCATTAATTAATTTAATAATTAATTCCTGCTGTCAAAACAAATAGCGTGTTTTTATGAAACAAAATGTATCAAAAGATTGACACTAGTTTAAGTCTGATTTCAAAGTGAAATTAATTCCAACGACCACTATTGGATTAAATGGTAAAAATATATTCTAATTTCACTTTAAAACCAATTAAAAAGATAATATAATCATATAAATAAATTATATTAAAATAGGTTTTGAATTAAAATACAACATTTTTCACTATTCATTAAAAATTGAACTTTTTCGGAAAAATATCAAAAATTTAGACAAAGTAAATTTTGATGTCCCGATTCTAAAGATAGAATTTTATTTTGTCAAATATAACACATAAAATTGTCAAAAAGTGGATTTAAAAGAGGTTCCCCATCAAAAGGCGGTTAATCGACCTTTTAAAGAATATTTGAATGTTTACGCTTAAAATTGGATTCCTATGCATTTTTAATCCACTAACATTTATTGTAAAAAGTAAAAATATTTGACAAACATATATAATCATTTTGTGGTTAGTTCTGTTCATTCCCGCCATTACAACGGCTAGGCGTTAACTACTATTTAAAATAATATTATTTTATTATTAGAGTGCAACGTAAGATTTCCAAGAAACTCGTTGTTGCGTATTGGGTACGCCATCGAGCATAGCATCCCATTTAAAGTAATATTAATATTTTATTCACAAATATGGATAAATATACAAATGTCATATTCTTTATTTACCTGGGGTGTTACACACACAATTCTCACAGGGAATTTGCCTCCGACATAATTCCACTGAATTCCCAACAGACATACATTCATTAAAAAAAAGTGACATTCTATCATACTCAACATCAATTTGAATGTCATCCATTGGAGTAGAAAGAGTTACATTGCCAATCAGGATAGATCTAAGATCAATCTCAACTAACATCCTTGGATAATGTCCAAATTGAGCATTCTTAGTCTCCTTTTCAAGACGTATGGGAGTTCCAATTGCCATGCCAATATCACGCAGAATATGTGGGTACCAGAGGACCCAATGAAGAACATGAAGATGAACCCATACCTGGGAACAAGCATTTCTTGCAACTGAAGCATTGAAGTCCAAACACCATTCATGAAGGTGAAGCCATCCAGGATTCAAATAAAGTGATCCAATGCTGCACGCATGAATTTTCGAAGCATCTGAAGAAAAAATGAAATAAAAGAAACCACGTCCAAGAGATATACACCTATAGTCAGAGAAACCCCACAAACATGAAATCCGTCAGACCAAATCGTCAAACCTCCAGGATTTCTGAACCTTAGGTAAACAAGACATGCAATCAGGGAGGTTTTCCCGATGACAATACTTTCAGCAAAAACAGTAGGATTGGCCTCAACATGTGCTAAAGACCCCTTCCAAAAAATTCCTTCAGAGCAAAAGTATGTGGACGCAAAAGCAAGATTCAAAACATCATTCAGATTAATCCTTCGCGAAGCAGAAAAGAAAACAATTAGAAGGCAACGTTGCAACAGCCAATTTACCAGATCCATCACAAACATCCGTACTCAAACCCTTCTGTAGTGGAGGTCTTGAATTTAACTCAGCATCCCAACCCCACGTGCTTAAATTTCCCAAAAACCCATGACCAGAATCCAAGGTCCGAGGTTTGAAATTAACACCAGAAACCTCCTGGGTGACATCGAGATCCCTCGAGCCACCTTCAACCAGCCGACTACAGACAACGCAGACCTGCGATGATCCATCCACCGAGGGTGCGCAACCTCCGGGACTCGGTGCACTGTCGCTTCAGGCAACATATCAGATAACAGTGCCTCAAACAACGCCAGACCTAGACATTGACAAAATCACTGTAGATGCATCACCTATGGGCTGCCGCAAATCTTCATTCCTGAAAGATCTTACACCGCCAGCCACAAGCATGATGCCATGAAAATGGGGCACCGACATCACAAACCCAAGAAATCCCGATCACCATCCCCACTGAGCTCCCGCACACCCTGAATCATCCTCCACTAACCTTCATATTACTTACTATATATCACACATTCATTTAGAGAGGCATGTATCTTCTAGTACTCCAAACCCATTAAGAATAATATTTTCTTCGTATTACATTGTGAATATGGGAGATCGTTTTATTTAAGAAGCATTCCTTTCAATAGATGTAGAAACTCTATAAAATTCTTCTCACTCCATATATTCTTGGCCTTCAAGTTAATATATCTTAACACCATTGATAAAAATGAAAATTTCATACAACCTGGATACAATGGTTTTTCTACATCACCATATAAACGCTAAACTATTATTGCTTTCCCAATTGACTATACATCAATATAATGAGTTATTTCATCAATTTGAATAGACGTATCATCTTAAAAATCATCATTATCAATATATTTATATTCTTCAAAATTTTAACATTAAAAATCCAAGTACTGTAACTTAGATTAAAACCATGAAAAATTAAATGATCTTTTATTTCTCTAATTTTTTAATTTTTTCATATTTAAAAATTAAAGTACGTAAATAAAAACATGGAAACGTTTAGAGCATTTCATTTAGAAAAATACAAAAAATCATGAACACTTTCCTCATATACATCACTTATTCATAGTTTAGTAATCTAACTTCAACTAATTATTTTCAATAATAAATTTTTAGAGTTAAAAATACGTTGTTATATTTGGAGATTTAATTTCAAATTTAATTTTATAAAAAAATTAAAAAAATTAAATATTTCTCAAAGTAAAGAAATAAAAAATATTTAATAAAAAAAATTTCACTTTGAAAATATTTAATTATCATCCTTTTAGAAAAAATAAAGAAAAGGTTGTTCTAGAAATAGTAACATTGAATTTAAAAAGTTGTCCATATATAAAACAACATTATTCTTTATTTTTGTTTTGTAATTTCATAATTATATATTTATTATTTTTAAAGTAAATAATTAAATATCATAATATAAATGAAAAATTATTATATAGTGAGGAAAAAATGATATTACAAAACATGATAAAGAGTATAAATACATGCCTAAACTTATACCAAAATTATCATGCAAGGGTGACTACAAATACGTACTCATCAATATCACTAAAAACATATTTCATACAATTAAATTTTAAATAAAAATATAATCATTATAATATTATATTATTATAATAATTTAAATATTAAAAAATGTTCCATATTATATAACAAAGAAAATAATTAAAATGATTCAATTTAGAAATTCATAGGTATCAATGATATTTTAAATAGAAACAAATAACATATTAAAATCAGTATAATGTTTAACCCATGATAAGACCTATTTAATCTAAGGGGGTTTAATAAATAATAAACTAAAATAAAACTATCTCCATATTAGAAATATAATCATCTAGTGAATCTATAATTTGTGAAATGATTATGAATAAGTTATATTTTTTATCACAATATGATCATGAAATCAAGATTGTCATCTAAATATATAATATCAATACTCCATATTCAGTATTCATAATCAACTATAACATTAAAACACTTATTCAAAATGTACAAAAAAACTTACCTTATACACCAATTAATTAGTAAATTAACATTATTCATAACAATGATTAATTTAATAATCATTTAAACAATTTATAATCTCAAAACATTCATTCATAATTTTAAAAATGGCATAAATTAATGAATAATTAGAACTAAAAACACAAACCTAAAAGAGATATCAATGAGAAGTGACAAAAGAGATCATTCAATAAAAAATCCCACAAAAACATTCATCAAATTAAACACACCTTAAATGTATAGAAAATAGTAATAATAAATACAAAACACAAAGAGATATCATATAGAACTGGTAGTAGAGGATGGTGAAGAATGAGAAGGTGATGATGGAGACAAAAACAATGATGATTATAGTGTTACAAATGAGGGTTGGTATGAAAAGGAATAATGAGAGAAAATATAATCATGTAGAGTTTAAGAGAAGAAAATGAGTGTTTTGAGAGGATTAATTGAATGCACAATACAAAATATGATGGGTTTTTAAATATTTTTATGTCAGTTTTTTAAAACTAACATTATAACATATTTTTATACATCATTTAATATTTTAACCGACATAAAAAATTTATATCTTCCATTTCAGTTATGTACAACCAATGTGAATGATATAAAAAAATTACATTTTTATATTGGTTAAAAATTAACTGATGTAAAAAATCTTTTATAACATTGTTTTTAATAAACTTATGTTATAACCCTATTATAAAAATATATATTTTATACTAGTGTATAAACATACTGTTATACTTATTATTTAGTTATAGAGAGTCTTGGAAATTTTATGTTGGTTAGTGAAATGTTGTGAGATGAGTTGGGATCATATATGAGAGGAATTTTTTACAATATTTTATTTTTTCATGATTGGGACCACTTTAGCTGGTTGTTCTTTTTATTTTAATAATATGTAAGCTTTCAAGTTATTTTATGTTTGGTACCTCTTTTATTTCCCATTTTAATTAATTATTATGGGGATAATTATGTTATGATGGTTGGGCCCACTTTGAACACCCAGTTTGAAAATTATTATTATTCATATGAATTCCCTTAATATTTAAGGTTTGGATATAGTTTGGTTATGTGGGACTAGATCTATCATCATAAAATAGGTTTAGAGATTGATGTTACTTTTATAAAATTATAATTTAAAAATTTATAAATATTCATGTTAAATAAATATAAAGGGAAATGTTATTATTTAATTTTGAATTCAGAAATAATTTTAATTAATTTTGTGGGAAAATATTATATTTAATATTTAAAAATTAATTATAATATACACTCATAAAATCATATAAAAACAATTTTTATTTTTTGATAGTGAGATAAAAGATGTAAAACCATGTTTCATTCCAAGTTATGTAATTCAGAATGAATTTGAATTTTTGATCCTATAGAAGGTGATATTTTGATAATCAATATTCAAATAAATATTTCAAGGGTTAGAGCATCTCAAGGAGATGTTTTTGGAAATGGATCAAGGACCTGGAGAGGTATTGGGTGCTCGAGTGAAGGTTGATAGAGTTGGTCCAATGTTGGAATTTTTGGAAGCGTTTTAATCCTATGTGCGGTCACATCATGGTTAGGTGAAACTCTTCAAGAGACCAAGGTAAACATAGTTGTTTTCAAAAGGGTTTTGGGTGCTTGACATGCACAAAATTTTAGAGAACCATACACGAAAAATCATACACAACTATAAAATTTTCCAGATGGTGTCTCATGGTTGGTTCACGGTTTAGTAAACCATGTGGCTAAACCATGTGTGATAGCCTTTATTGAGACAGTATGGGCCCCACCGTTGGAATAATATTTTTTAAACTATGAAGTGACCATGAAACTACTTATATATTATTAAAAAAAGTAAAAAGACTACCCCCTTAGGATTTAAGTCCATCACCCCTATTTTCTTCTCCCTTACATGCAACTAATCAAAGGGGGATCTCCTCCTCCCTTCTATTTTTATTCCCCTTGAAATAGGGTAGTTATTACACATTTTTATGATTATTCAAGATGATTTATAACATAAACTTATGTCCCTTATCCTTCCTCACAAGTATCCACTAATTTTGGTTCCCTGGATTATGGATTTAGTGAATATTTCCACTAGAGAATGTTACAAATCATTTGACATAGTGGGTTTTTATCAACATGGATAGTTTAATTATAGAGAGGATAAAAAAATGGGTTTTCATTGTTTTTTTAGAGGTACATTTACCTATAGTTTTTCCTATGTATTTTAATTAAATTGGGTTAATTTATTGGTGAATTAATTTTAGTTGATAGAGATTTTTCATGGGATGGTGTTAGGAGTTTTCCGTGGACCTTCTGAGTGTGGTTGATTTTGGTTTTAATGTGGTGATATGGCTTAGTGAGTTTTGGTAGTGATAATATTTTAATTATTTTTTATATTTTTTTATATGATTTAATCCCTACCAACTTATCAATTTGAGTGTATTTCCATGAATTTTGGATTTTTGGTGTGTTTTTGGATAAAATGTGAAAATTGATAAATTCTAGAATTTAAATAGATTTTAATAACTTTTTAATTTCACCAATAAATTTTAAAATAAATATTCAAATGTTATGAATCGTTTTTAGGATTCATATGTACGTGGTACAGACCTTTATATTCTAGAAAAGAGCTAATTTGGTCATATCAAAGCCCGAAAAAATAAATCAATTTTGAAAATTATTCTAACTGGTATAGTGTAAACCACCTTTATAAATTTTGAATAACATGGGATACACACCTCTAATTAATGTGATTCTAGATTATTTTGGAATAGGATTTTTTAAAATTAAATCCCATAGAGTTTTACACTCATTATGGTGGCCATTGAATACTCAACATTAAAGAGATATTTCTAGAATCCTCTGCCATGAAAAGTTTTAATCATTAATTATTCCATGACTCTAATTTTATGATTCCAATTAATTTGAAATTTTAAGGGCCCATATAAAATTAAATTTTGCACAATATATAATAATTTTACATTTTATTATTCTAAGGGGATGTGTTCAAAATATGGGAAACATTTATATGGAAAAATTCTACTGGAAATTTTTTAGAGATTTTCATTTTCATTATTTCCTTTTTATTAGTTTTATAATGCATTATTTTTCCTCATTCAACTCAATTAACATTAACATAGTGGTGTTAAAATATTAGTGATTGGGGAAGGTTTGGTTTTATATTTCGTAATGTTTAAGTTCTTGGACTTAGTTGAATGAAATATATTTATATCTTCTGTGATGTTGTTTTCAATTTCATAAAGAGGTTTTTATTATCAAGTATGATCATTTTTGGTTTTTGATTATATCATGGTTTTTTTCTTCAGTAAATGATCATTATATCCATTCAATAGGCTCTGGTTTATGTACAATGGAATAGACTACATATTAGTGTAAAAATGATCGATGATCATCCGTACGTGTGAAAAGGGTAGTGGATATTCTTGATTGTTTTGGATAAACAAGACCTGATTGGGTTTTTTTAAGTAATTTGAGGATATTCATTATAAATATCATGAAAAGCGAAGGATATTAGGCCAAAATTAGATCTTGGTAAGGTTTTATCTCACCATAAAAAATTTACTAAGGGAGTGAGAGGAAAGAGTCATGGAATTGCACTTTAATCAACTTAGCAGAAGATGATTGAATTAAATAAAACAAGGATAAAATTTCAATTGGAAAATTGACCCTAACATGAAAAACATTCTCATATCACATTTTTCAATCAATTGAGTTTCCAATTTCAATTCAATAATTTTCTTAATTTATTTATTTTATGTCATTTCATTCAAAACCAAATAATTCCAAAAATAGTACTTGTTTCTTCTAATTAAATAGTGACAAACTATTTTGTGTGCACTTCTCTTCGAGATACTACCTAGGGATAATCACTATACTATACTTAGGTAACATAAAAAAATTATTCTTCCATGCCCCATAGAAGGTGTGCATCAAACTTGGCATTGTTTCTCAGGAGTTAGAGTCCAAATTTATTTATCAATATTTAACTATTTTCAAATTTTTAAAAAAGATAAAAAATCCTTTTCCACAATGATTTCAAATTAATATGTCTTTAATTCATCGAATAATTATCCACAAGTTAAAGAACCAATTAATATATCACATTTTTCCTTGAAGGACAGTGTTTCTGTTATTTTTAGACAGGTGAGATTATTTTGAAAATAAATGAATGGGGATCACGTATTTAAGGAATTCATAGCTAGATTGATGGAGAACATAAAATTTTTTGAAGCAATGACATGAGAGCTAAATGAGTTCTCCCATTAATTTCCAGAATTTTATAAAATTTACAAGGTCCTAGATGATTACCCCATAGTATTCCCTGATTTTTCTAAGTGGATCTTTGAAATGAAAAAGATTGACTACCTACCTCTATCTGAAACTACTCTACTAAAAGAGGTTCTTTATACTAAAGAAGAGATTGAATAAGAAAAACTCAGGGAGATGATATTTTCATGAACTAATTATATTATAATTTTGTTAAACTGAATTGATTATCACCTATAGTTTTTTTAAATTTTTAGATTCATTTTATACATCTATTTCCTTGGTGGATGAGGAATAAAAAAAATATTCTTCTAATGAAGAACATATGGATCTCCCTAAACTTGTTGAACACTTATTAGATGGAGTTCAAGAATATACCAAAGTGGTTTTCCTAAGGAAAAAGAGACACATGATACTCACATTAAAAGGGATGAATTTGATATTCCTTCTTTATGATTTAATTTAGTTCAAATATACATACACTTTGACATTATCTTTGATTATTCTATTTATGAAACATTCGTTGAGAAATCACGGGAGAATGAATAAGAAGTTGTGCAAGTTGAAAATAAGAAAAATTAGGACATATTATTTATCCTAACCCCACTATTCATGTTTTATCTCATTAACATGGGGGTGGATTTGGCATACTATATCAATGTATTACACGACAAAAAGAAACAAGTGCATGTTGGAAAAATAATTTTTGATGGTTCATGAGCAAGAAACATCGTCCACCATCATATTGGTGATAACCAACTAGAACATCCCATCTAGAGGCAGTTAAAACACAGTTCCCACTTGGGGTATTAAAAAAATAACTATAAGTATTTTTTCATTATATTTATTTTCTATTTTCTTTAAATAAATTTCTTATGTTATTTTTCTTCTTGTAGATTTTTAGAGATCAACACATAGGTGCTTAACTCAACATTTCACTACCAATAAGTTAGGTTGTACCTCTCTACAACACATAAATGATTATTATGATTCAATTTCATATATTCTTACATGTTAAATCCACCTCAATTCATCTTATAAATTTCATAATTTATGTGTGGTAGAGGGAACCTTTATATTTTAGGATTTAAAATTTTCTTTTATATTTTCTATTTTAAAAAAGAGTTATTTTTAAATTTCGGTGTGTCTCCTTTTCAATTTTTTTGTTTTTTGAAACTTGTGATATGAAATGATTATCTTTAAAAAAAATTTGAAACCCATATATATGAGTGAAACAATTTTTTCCATGATACTGATATTAAATTACTGATGAAAATGAATTTATTTCAATTTCAAATAATGGGGGAATTTCATGAAAAGTCCTTTGATTATTGAATTCTATGCCATAATTCACTGTCATTATCATTGAAATCACTTTACTATGAGGATTATGAAATTTTTTTCTCATATTCTTTATATTCACCACATTTCTTGAGAGAGGTAATCCATGATTTATTTATCTAAAAATTGATTTATTCCTATAAAAACATGAGGGTTTTAGGTACTTGTGTTTTAAATGATTGAAGAATTTATTTGGTTTTAAATCCACCTTTATCAATAGAATCATTTATATTCTATCATTACCTATATATTTAATCCTTGGAGTTCTTAGAATCCATGAAAAACCTTTTATTTTAGACACATTACAAGACAATTTTACTTATTCGACCTACTCTTGAAGTGAAATTGCATGATCTAGTAGAACTTAAGTATGGGTGGAAGTTGTATTATGTTATGATAACACATTTGGTGATAATTTGGGTGAAAATTAAAATGTTTAAGTGATGATTTTATAGTTTAAAAGTTCATTCTATTAAAATACTTTCCTTTCTGAATATTTCATTATAAAAGAATTTTTGGCTTTCTAGATCGTCCAAAGGTGAATTGTTTTTTGATCTGGATATTTAAAAATAGATGATGTGATAAAGACAAATAATTATAAAATGTATGGTATGGACATGAAACAATTTTTTTGTTATTTTGGAGCTTATTTTTTCTATGGGGTGTCAGTAGGAGACCATACTTGAGTTAAAATTAGAATTGGAAATTTTTATTCTAAATAGATCTAATCCCTCCTCATTCAGTGTTTGATTTTTTAACATCAAAATCCTACCAACTGAAATCCGTAGAAAATCCTTTCATAGTCATAACTATAATCACATGTTATTTACTCATATTCGGTGGAAATTTAGAAATTTGGCCATCCTATGGTGGCTGATACATGGGTTTAGATGAGAAAAGCATTGTTAAAAAATTGAAATTTGTGAGATGAGAGAAAAGTACTGTGAGGTAGGTGTTTTGTGTGCATGGGATGAAAAATGAAGTGGAAATATATATAATTATTTTATTTTAAAACATGAAATAATGGGTTTTGATGAGACTTGATATCTTTTATTTCTTATTTTAAAAATTGGATTGATCTCAGGGGTATGTGTTTTGAATTTTCATTAATTTAATTTTAATGATTACTTGTCTAAAATTCCAAGTGATTAGTGTGGAGGAATTACTAGAGATAATATTTTCATCATTTTTATATTTTTTTAAATGATTTAATCTCTTCAAATTTGTGAATTTTAGTGTATTTTCATGAATCTTGTATTTTTTTGTGCTTTCAGATAAAATGAGAAAATTTATTAATTTAAGAATTCCAACTTATTTTATTTGCTTTGTTATTTCATGAATAAAATTTAAAATAAAGATCCCATTGATATGAATATTATTTTTATGCTTTCTATGATCATGTGATAAAACTTTATATTATATAAAGGTAGCTAATTATATTATTTAAAGGCCCAAAAAAATCAATCAATTTGGAAAATCATTATGGACGACAAAGTGGAACTCACCACCATAAATTAGTAATAACTCAAGTCACACACCTCCAATTACGGTGATTTATAATATATTTGGAATAGGAATAAAAGGTTCATTTTTTCATTAAATTACATGGAGTTTTCCACTCATCAATGTGGTCATTGAATGCTAATCATTGAAGGAATATATTTGGAATCCTTATCCAGAAAAAGTCTTACTCAATACTTATACCATAACTCATATTTTACAGGTCCAATTAGTTTGATATTTTATGGGCTGATAGGAAATTAAATTTTTCACAGCCTATAATAAAGTTCTTTGGCATGATTCTAAGGGGAGGTTCTCTTAATAGGATCAATATTTCAGTGCAAAAATTCTACTGGAGAACTTTTCAACTTATCTTTTTCTTAGTTTTGTAATGCCTTATTCTTCCCCATTCATCTCTCTTAACCTAACCATGGTGGCATACAAATTTGAAGGATTGGGGAATGGTTGGTTTTCTATTTTTTAATTAATGAGTTCTTTGATATAATTGAATGAAATCACTTTCCCTCTTCTATTATTTTGTTTTAAATTACATATAGTGATTTTATTATCAAATATGATCGTATTTGGTTTTTGATTTTGTTATTTATTTTTTATTTGGTCAATGATCATTATCTTCCTCAAATAGACTCTAGTTTATATATGATGGAATAGACCAGGGTTTAGTGGTGATGTATTTGATGATCGTCAGTATGCGTGAAAGAGGTAGTGGATGTTCATGATTTTTTATAATAAAAAAATACATGATTGGTTATTACCTAAGTCATTTGAGGATATTCATTAAAATTATCTTACACAATGAATGAGACTTGAGTAAACTAAGATCTTGTTATGTTTTTCTCTTCATTTCACCATTTGAACAAGGGTGTGAGAGGAAATGATCATGGAATATCACTTTAATATACTTAAAAGAAGAGGATCGAATTAAATAGAAAAAGGATATCATTGAAATTGGAAAACCGACCCCGACCTAATCAACCTTCTCATATCATATTTTTAAATCACTTGAGTTCTGAATTTCATTTCAATCATTTTCATAATTGATATATTTTATTTCATTTCACTAAAAACCAAAAAAATAAAAAATACTATATTTTTTCTATAATTAAAAAGTGAAAAACTATTTTTTGTGAACTCTTATTTAGGAGAATAACTTGGTTTAATCACTATTCTATAGTTTGGTAATATAATTTTTTCCCATTCCCCACAGTAGGTGTGAAGAAAAATCAGTGACATTTTTAGTGAGTTAGTTCCATAATCTAATTATAAATTTTTGGCTCTTTTCAAATTAAAAAAATAATTTTTTTTCCTTGATGTTTTTAAATTATCTTTTATTTAATTTATAGAATAATTAACCAAAATTTAAAGAACCAATTAATATCTCACCCTTTTCAATGGAGGATTGTGTTTTATTTATTGTTAAATAGGTGAGGTTATTTTGGAAATCAAATAATGAGTTATAGGCATTAAATAAATTCATAAATGTCCTGATGAAGGACATGAACAAACAAATTTTTGATGCAATGGCCTAAGTGCTAACCTAGTTCTCCCATTACATTCCAAAATTTTATAAAGTTCCCAAGTTCCAAGATGATTCCACCTTAGTCTTCCCTAATTTTTATAAGTATATCCTAGAAATAGAGGAGACTGACTACCTACCTATTTCTACTACTACTCAACTCTAATATATTTTTTCTACTGAAGAGGATATTGAAGATCAAAAAACCTAGGGAGATGATATTTTCATGAACTAATTATATTAAAAATTATTCAAACTAAATTGAGTATCACCTATAATTGTTTTAAATTTTTATATTCATTCAAAACATATATTACCTTGGTGAAATAGGAAGAAAAATAATATGTACCTGATGAAGAACATATGGAGATCCTTGAACTTGTTGAACACTTATTGTAGGGGGTTAAAGAGGAGACCAAAGTGTTTTTTCCTGAGGAAAATTGGACATATGCGAATCCCATTAAAATGGATGTGTTTGATATTTATTATTCGTGATTTAATTTTTTTAAAGAGAATAATAATTTTACATTCCATTTGAATATTCCATTGATGCATTATAACTTGAGAAATCATAGGAGAATGAAGAAGAAGTTACACAAGTAGAAAATAAGAAATAGGAGGACTCATTTATTATCCTAGCCCCACCATGAATGTTTTTTCTCATTACCATGAGTGTGGATTTGGCACAATATATACATGGAGTAATAAAAAAAATAAAAATTTGACAATGTAAAGAATAATTTTGTCAGTTTATGAGAAAGAAACTTCTCCCACCATCTGATTGGGGATAACCAACTTGAACTACCCATTTAGAGGCAGTCAAAACCTAAATCCAACTTTGGAGTATTAAATCAAGATCTATCATTATTTTTTCATTCTATTTGAATTTTTTTCTTTTAATAAATTTCTTAGTTTTGGTTTTCTATTTTTCTTGTATGTTTTCAAAGAGAAACATTTAGGAGCTTAACTCAATGTTTCACTACCAATAAGTTAGGTTATACCTATCCATAACACGTAATTGATTGCTGTGATTCAATTTAAATTATTATTACATGTTAAATACACCTCACTGCATTAATTAAACTATATAATTTATGTGTGGGGATAGGGAACCTTAATATTTTAGGATTTTCAATTTTCTTTTTAATTTTCCATTTTATAAAGTGTGTTTTTCAATTTTTTGTGTGTTTTATTTTTAATTTTTTTGGTGTTTAAAACCTGTGAGATTAAATGAATATCTTTTATTTTTTTGAAACTTATTTCTCTGAGTGAAATAATTTATTCCACTAAATTGAGCCTAAAAGAATGTTGAAAATGACTATGTTTGAAGTTCAAATATTTGAATAATTTCACTAAAAGTCCACTATTTTTTGAACACATTTCCGCAGTTCACTATATTTATCTTTGAAATCACATTCCCATGAGTATTTTTAACCCTTTTTGTCATATTATTTACATTAACCTCATTTTTTATGGGAACCAATCTGTTCTTGCTTTAACCAGAATTAAATTTATTCCTATCAAAACATGAGGGTTTCAGGTAATTGTGTTTTAAATGATTGAGGAATTTATTTGGTTTCAAAGACCCCCTTTTCAAAATAAACTTATTCATTATGGATTTAATTCTATATTTAATCATTTTATCCCTTATAATCCAAGAATATACTTCTTGTTTGCCCACATTATAAGCTAATTTTCCCTATCCAACTGGCTCGTAAAATGAAATTTCATGATCTATTTAAATTTAAGTGTAAGGGGAAGCTATCTTGTGTTGTGATAAATAATTTTGAGATACATTGGGTTAAAAATAAAATATTTAAGTGATTATTTTAGTAAAGAAAAATGCATTTTATTAAAATATGTTTCTTTTTGGACCATTCATGATAAAATAAGTTGTTCCTATTTGTACCTTAAAAAAACTTGTTTTGATAAGGGTAAAGAGTTAGAGAATGTATGAGAATAACATGAAACAAATTTTACTATTATTTTGGAGATCATTTTCTGCTATGGGGTGTTAGGATAATAATACACTTGAGTGAAATTTGTAATTATGTATTTTTTTTAAAAGAGAAAATCCCTCCCCATTTGATCTTATAATTTTTAACATCAAAATACTACCAACAGAAAGACAAATAAAACCATAAAAATTCTTAATGATAATCACTTGTTCTTGAATCATATCATGTGGAGATGTATGAATTTAACAATCCTATAGTGACTCTTCCTTGTGTTTGGAAGAGAAATCCAATATTAAAAAATTGAATATTTTGAGATGAGATAAAATTAATGTCATGTAGGTGTTTTGTCTGCTTGGGATGAGAAATGCAATGGAAATATATAGAATTATTTGAATGTAGAACTTTAAATAATGTCTTTTTATGAGGCATGATATCTTTTTTTTCTTGTTTCAAAAATTTGATCAATCTCACGAGTATGTGTTTTAAATTTTCTTTAATTTAATTTTGATACTTATTTGTCCTAATGTCTATGAGTATAAGTGCTAAGTGTTGAGTAATTGATAGAGATAATATTTTAATCATTTTTATAAGTTTTTTGATGATTTAGACCCTTCAAATTTATCAATTAGAGTGTCTTTTCCTGAAATTTTGATTTTTGGTGTGTTTTCGGCTAAAAAGTGAAAATTTATTGATTATATAATTTTAATAAATTTTAATCCATTTAGTATTTCATACGTAACTTTTAAAATAAGGATATTATTGATGTGAATTTTTTAGGCATCCTATGTTCATGGGATACAAATTTATCTGCTGGAAAAAGAGCTCATTCAGTCATTTACAGGCCCAAAATAATCAATCAAGTTAGAAAATCATTCTGGCTGATAGAGTGGACCCCACATATATTAATTAGGAATAAATTTGGATAAACACCTCCAATTGATGTTATTATATATGAATTTGGAATATAACTCAATTCTGCTTTCATATATTAATTTCCATGTTGTTTTCACTCATTAAGGTAGTCATTTAACACTTAACATTGAAGGAAGATTTTTGAAATCCTTATCCAAAAAGTCTTACTCATTAATTATTCCATAAATATTTTTTATGGTTCAAATTAATGTAATATTTTAAAGGAGGGAAAGAAATTATATTTGGAACAACCTAAAAGAATATTCTTTTGAATTATTCTAAGGGGATTTGCACCAAATATGAGAGAAATTTTTGGGGAAAGAATCTCCTAGAAAACATTTCTCCTTTTCTTTTCATTATTTTCTTTTTCTTATTTTTATAATACCCTTTTCTACCAAATTCATCTTAATTACCCTTACCATAATGGGATAAAAATTTGAGTGATTGGAGAATATTTTGTTTTCAATTTTCTAAAGATTTTTTTTAAGTAATTGAATTAAATCATTTTCTCTCTTCTATGACATTGTTTTCAATTTCATATAGTAGTTTTTATTATCAATTGTGATTGTATTTGGTTTTTTATTCTATTATTTTTTTTAATTTGGTCAATGATCATTATCACCCTCCACTAGGATTTGGTTTATATATGATGGAATATGACAAGGCTTAGTATTGAAGAACTCAACGATCATCAGTACCTATGAAAGCGGTAGTGGATGTTCTGTGTTTTTTGGGGTAAATAAGACCTGATTGGGTATTGGCTGAGTCATCTGATGATATTCATTAGAACACTCTTGAAAAGTAATGGGAGTGACTGAACTATGATTTTGGTAAGGTTTTCTCTCACCATCACCATTTGACCAAGGGAGTGAGAGGAAATGATAATAGAATCTCACATAAATCAACATTGCATAAGGGTATTGAATTAAATAGAATAGGGATAGCATTGAAATTGGAAAACCGAACCCGAACCGATCCCCCTTTTCATACCATAGTTTTAAATCACTTGTGTTTCCAATTTCATTTCAACCATTTTCATAATTGATTTATTTTATTTTATTTCATTCAAAACCAAAAAATTCCAAAACACTACATTATTCCTCTATTGAAAAAGTGACAAACTATTTTGTGTGCACTCTTCTTTATGATACTAACAATGGTTAATCACTATACTATAATTAATTAATATAAATTTTTTTTCCATTCCCCACAATAAGAGTGCATCAAATTGGAACCATTAATGGGGAGGTATTTCCACAATTTAGTAGTAAATATTTGACTCTTTTCATGTAAAAATAAAATAAAATAAATATTTTCCATGATGCTTTCACTGCATTATTTCATTAATAAATGGAATAATTACACATAAGTGAAAGAACCAATTAATATATCATTGTTTTCCATAGAGGATGGTGTTTCTATTAATGTTATATAGGTGAGGTTATATTTTAAATCAAATAACGGGGAGAAAGAATTAAAGTAATTCATAGTTGGACTAAGGGAGGACATGAACAAACATATTTTTGAAGTAATGTCCTGATATCTAACTAAGTTCTGCCGTTACTTTACAGGATTTTATAAAGTATCTAAGGTTGAAGATGATTCACCCTTAGTCTTCCCTAATTTTTCTAAGGACATCCATGAAATTGAGGAAACTTAATACCAACCTATATCTTCTACTACTCAACTCTAATAGATTATTTCCACTAAAGAAGAGATTGAAGCCAAAAAAACTCAAGGAGATGTTATTCTCATGAAATAATTATCATCTAATTTTGTTCAAACTGAATTTTTTATCACCTATAATTGTTTTAAATTTTTATATTAATTCACCATATCTATTTATTTGGTAGATAAGGAAGAAAAATATGATGCATCTGATGAAGAAAATTTGGATCTCCCTTAACTTATTGAACACTTACTGGAGGGAGTTCCAGAGGAGACCAAAGTTTTTTTCCTGAAGAAAATGAGACACATGATGCTAACATTCAAATGGATGAATTTTATATTGATTATTCATGCTATAATTTTGTTCAAATATAATTACACTATGAAATTACCTTTTACTATTCCATAGATGCATCATACCATGAGAAACCACTAGATAATTAAGAAGATGTTGAGAAAGTGGAAACCAAGAAAGAAGAGGACAAATTTATTATCCTACACCCACCATGAAAGGTGTATATTATTCACATCATTTTGGATTTGGAATATTATATCCATGGAGTCCTAAAAAAATAAACAATTTAATGATTGAAATTAGAATTTTTGTTGGGTCATGAGAAAAAAACATCACCAACCATCAAATTGAGAATAACAAACTAGAACTTCTCATATGGAGATATTGAAAACACAGGGACCCCTTAAGAGATTAATACAAGATCTATCATTATTTTCTCATTATATTTATATTTTATTTTCTCTTAATAAATTTCTTATGTAATTTTTTCTTTTTCTTATAGGTTTTCATAGAGCAACACATTTGATATTCACTCAACATTTCATTACTAATATGTAAGGTCTTACCTCTTCATAACACGTACTTGATTATTTTGATTCAATTTATAATATTAAAAAATGTTAAATCCATATTAATGCATCGAGTATACAACATAATTTACTTTTGAGGGAGGGAAACTTTGTAGTTTAGTAAATTCAATTTTCTTTTTGATTTTCTATTTTTCAAAAAAATTGTGTTTTTTAATTTTGTGTGTGTTTCCATTTCATATATTTTTTTGTTTTTGAAACTTATGTGATGAAATGATTATCTTGGATTTTTTGGAAATACAAGTATATTATTGAAATAATTTATTCCATGAAACTCAGCCAAAATGAATGCTAAAAAAGACATTGTTTCAAGTTCAAATATTTGGGGAATTTCATGAAAAGACCTATGATTTTTTAATTCTAAGCCACAGTTCATGGTATTTATCTTTGAAATCACTTTCCCAAGAGGATTCAGAACCATTTTTATTAATATTATTTACATTTAAGTCATTTATTTAGTTAACCAAACCATTATTTCTTTAACTAGAATTTGATTTATTCCTATCAAAACTTAAGGGTTTGAGGTAATTTTATTTTAAATGATTGAGGGATTTATTTGTTTTAAAAGCCCCATTTTTTAAAAAAAATAATATTTATACTAGAATTAATTTTATATTTAATCCATTTACCCATTCTAATCCATAAACAACCATTTATTTTAGCCAAATTATCAGCCAATTTTCATTATCCAACCTACTCTAGAAGTGAAATTTCATGATTTAGTGGAAATTAAGTGTGAGGGAAAGCTATAATGTGTTGTGATAACTCATTTGGTGATAATTTGGGTGAAAATAAAATTTTTAAGTGATTATGTTACCACAATAAATTCATTCTGTTAAAAGTTGTGCCTTTTTAGAGCTTTTGTGATAAAAGAAGTTCTTCCTTTTTGAATATTCTATAGGAGATACAAAGTTGTGCCTATCTAGAGCTTTAGAAAAAGTTGATGTGATAATGATAAAGAATATATGAAATAATTATATAACCATGAAACAAATTTTGATATTATTTTGGAGATGATTTTATATTATGGGGTGTCAGTAGGATACCATACTTGAGTGAAAATTTGAATTGTGCAATTTTTCTTCCAAAAGGAGCCATGCCCTTTTCATTCAGCCTCAGAATTTTTGACATCAAAATCCTCCCAACCGAAATCCACCAAACAAACCTAAAAATATATAATGATAATAAAATTATATTGAATAATATCAGGTGTAGATTTATTATTTTAATAAGCCTATGGTTACACTTTCATGGGTTTGGATGATAAAAGAATTATTATAAAATTGAAATTTGTGATATGAGAGAAAATTAATTTGAAGTAGGTGTTTTGTGTGCACGAGATGAAAAATTAATTAGAAATATAGATAATTATTTTAATTTAGATCTTGAAATAATTTTTTTATGAGGCATAATATCTTTTGTTTCTTGTCTTAAAAATTTGACTGATCGCATGAGTATGTGTTTTGAATTAACATTAATTTAATTTTGATGCTTACATGTACTGGAGTACAACTGATGAGTGTGAGGGAATTGATTGAGATAATATTTTCACAATTTTTAATATATATTAAATTATTTAATCACTAAAAATTTATCAATTTGTGAGTATTTTCATGAATTTTGGGATTTTGGTGTGTTTTGGGCTAAAATGTGAAATTTTTTTAATTCTATAATTTTAACATATTTTAATCACTTTGGTATTTCCTGTATAACTTTTGAAATAATAATAATATTGATGTGAATATTTTTTACGCTTCCTATGTTTCTGGGATGCAAGTTTATCTTTTGTAAAAATAGCTAATTCATCTATCTAAAGGCCCATAAAAATTAATCAATTTGGAAAATCATTCTCGCCAACCAAGTGAAATCCACCTCTGTATATAAAAATAACATGGAATACAAAACTATAATAAAAGTGATTCTAGTTATAATTGGAAGAGAACTCAATTATGAATTTTTAAATTAAATTTCTTGAAAGTTTTCACTAATTAACATAGTATTTGAATTCTCAACATTGAAGGAATATTTATAGAATCCACAGTAAGAAAAAATCTTACTCATTAATTATTCCATAAATAATATTTTAATTTTCCAATTAATTTGATATTTTAAGGGACCACTGTAAATTAAATTTTTAACAACCTATAATAATGTTACTTTAAATGATTTGAAGGGGAATTGTAACAAATTTGTTAAAACTTTTCATGGACAGATTCTTCTTGAAAAATTCTGTACTTCTATTTTTTTTCTTTTATATTTATAAGTTTTGTAATTTATTATTCTTCCCCATTCTTCTCAATTACCTTACCATGGTGGGGAAAATTGTTAGTGATAGGGGAATGGTTGGTTTTATATTTTTTAATTATCTATTTCTTATAATTAATTTAACGAAATTTATTTCTCTCTTCTGCAACATTGTTTTTAATTTCATAGACTGGTTTTTATTATCAAGTATGTCCGTATTTGGTTTTTTATTAATTATTTATTTTTTATTTATTCAATGATTATTATCTCCCTAAAATAGTATCTGGTTTATATATCATGAAATAGATCAGGTATTAGTGGTGAAGTACTTAACTTTCACTAGTACATGTGAAAGTGGTAGTGGATGTTCTTGAATGTTTAGGATAAACAAGAACCAATCAAGTATTGCATAAGTCATTTTAGAATATTCATTTCAACTATCTTTCACAAAGAAGAAGAGTATACAAAACTAATATCTAGGTAATTTTTTCTCTCACCTTAAAATTTTTACCAAGGTAGTGAGATTAAATGATAGTGTAATCTCAATTTAATCATCTTATGAGAAGAGTATGGAATTAAATAAAACAAGGATAACATTGCAATTGGAAAACTAACCATGTCATGATAACCAATCTCAGATCATAGTTTTTAATCACTTGAGTTTCCAATTTCATTTCAATCATTTTCTTAATTCATTTCTTTTATTTCATTTTTTTCAAAACCAAACAATTCTATAAAAACTACATTTTTACACTACTAGACATTTTGGCTATAGCCACGGACCTATAATGACAATTTTATAGGTCTTTTTTAAACTTCTCTAGGTATATCCATTTTATATCATGGCTGTCATTTCTTTTTCCAATATCTATCTGGATCCTCCTCCTCCCCCGATCCACAACCCTATCACCACACAACCCTCCTCCTTGACGGCCTCTCCCCCACCCCGAAGGCCTCTCTCATAGCATCACCCTCCTCCTTGATGACCTCTCTCATAGTGGCTTCCTCCTCCTCGACGACCTCTCCCCCACCCTGAAGGCCTCTCTCACAACAGCGCCCTCCTCCCCGATGACCTCTCTCCCATCAGCATCCTCCTCCCCGAAGACCTATCTCACCATGGAACCCTCATCCCCAATGACCTATGCCACTATGGTTCCCTCCTCCCAAATACCACTCTCTCCGTGGCTCCATCCTCCCCAACGACCTCTGTCTCTACGGCACCCTCCTCCCCGACACTTCCAATCAATGAGGCCCTCCACAGAATTTTATAGGTTTATTTATGATTTCAATCTCACTCTTGTTATCAAAATAAATCAATATATTCTAAACGATCATGATTTCAATCACACACTTATCTTCCAAAGATCTATTCCACTAAATATGTCCTTTACATGCCAAATGATCATGATTTATTCATCATTGGAAAATAGAACCAATCCACATTTCTCATATTTGATATCTGTAATAAGATTTTTATTTCAGGTCTTGTGTGAGGTAAATCTAATATACAAATAGAAAAAATTGGGAATGTATATATCATTCAAAGAAAAATTAGATAAATTTTCCTTTAGATAATATTTCATCTTCTTCTATGACCATTAAAGAACTTCATTTGATATTTGACACTTATGAGGATATTTTTGTTCAGAACACTCCCTTTCATCATGAAAAACTAAAACAAATTATATGTGTTGGAAGATATTTTATGCTACTAATATCCTCATTTATTGGTCTTATTAGTCACTTCTAGTTGTACCCAAATGTCTTAGCAGACATCCTTGTGTTTATATCTATCACACCAAAAACAATAACCGTTAAAATAATGAGATTATGATAGAGGAAATATTTCCTGTTTTTTTTGTTTTGTTTATCTCTAAAAAATAATTTTCCATGTAGAAATAATATTGTATTTTTCTATTTTTTTTTACAATAAAAACACATAATATTTTGTTTCATTTTCCCATTTCTGACAGCTTTATATTTAGGCTATTAAGATTATCCCAATTTCACTTTCCTCTAGATATTTTAGGCCCATGTTCTGGAATAAGGTGTGGTTTTTATACTCCACTTTATCACATTACATATTATATTTCCCTTTGTTTTTATGGTGACACATTTTTTTAATGTAAATACTCACTTAGAAAAAAACTCTTGTGATATATTTTTCATCAACTAGAACTAGTTTCGTTGAGTAACTAAATCTCATGTCAGGTGTAAAGTGTCATTATAATTCATTACACTTACACCAAAAAAACCTAACTTCTATATCATGTTCTTCATCCATATTAAAATATTATTTTATAGTATTGGCCAAACCATCATAGATTCACACTCGTTCCACCACAATGATCTTGAGATCTACTCCTTTTCTAAGTTACCAAAAATTCCAATTTTTGATTTTTCAATATATGATATCATTTTCAATTTATCAATATATTATTATTGTATATAGATATTTAGGTGAAGAAATAATAAATTTTATTTCATATTTTTATCCCTCTATTTGTGATGTTATTTAAGGGATACCTCAAACAACACTTTTAGGTCAACTAACCCCAATAAATCATCATTATTACTATCACTATGGTCAATTAATATTCTTTCGGTAACAATAACTAATGATCCAAAACCATGGTACCTACAATTATCAACTTCTTCCGCTTTAGAATCATCTAAAATTCAATATTCATGAGAGTAGTGGATGTTGTATATTTATGATTCTTTTTAATTCCACATTTTTAGTTTTATCATGCCTTTATTGTTGTAATGTTTAATTACATTAACTTTTTCTTTTAAATCATGATATCCTTATACCAATATATTATAATGAAATGATGCATAGATATATACTACCAATGACTTGTATTATCTTATAGGAAATGGGATGTATTTTTTAAAAATAATTGAATAACTAAAATCCAGAATGATGATGAAGTGTATAGAAGGATGACATTTTTACTAGATTCTTCATTATACTTTCTTTAGTTATTATTTATTGAATATATAATGAAATGTTTCATTGATGATATTATGTTGTATCATATGTGTGATAATAATTTATTTAATAACGGTAATATAATGTAAATTAAAATAAATACAAGAAACTATATATTCAATAACTTGGAAATGTTTTTCTAAGGCTCATTCTCTTAAGATGAATTTAAGGGCTGGTTCATGTCTTGAATGACAATTCATTCATTTAATTTTAAAACAGTTAGTTTTTTATGAGGTATAATTATCATATTTATGTGATATTAAGAGTTTTATTTGTCAATTGTGAGTATTCATTACTTTTCAATCCTTTCCCCCCCATAGGATGATGTCCTTCAGTTTTGGGGTTGGGTAGAGAGAATTTTGAGGGATGAAGAGATATCCAAATGTTTCTTTTTAGGGTAATTCCATTAGATATTTCTTAGTATGAGGTTTTTAATCCATTAAGAGATATGTGGGATTGTTTAAGAGAGGGTTGGGTAAGTCTTAGTGATGGGATTAATGATAGATTATGGTTATGATTTAGGCATTGGATTTGATGTGTTGGATAACTATTGGAATTGGGTTTCATTACCATATTACCTTATGGGTTGAGATAACCATTATATTTTGATGATTCACTCTTCATTCATTGGGTTTCATATGTAGTATGTATATACACATACCTACATGGGATTTTATTATACATTCAATGTCTTTTACAGATGGTAGAAAAATTGGATTTGAATTTAGTGGACCTAGTATTAGTGGAGCTTAGCAGTTCATGGTGGTGTTGACCATGTTTTGTGGTTAGATCCTGGTAACCTGAGCCAATATCTACCCTTATATTTCCTTTATTGTTGTTTATAGGTTTAGGCCTCTGTTTCCTTTATGTTAGGGAAATTAATTTTCCCCTTATCCTTTTGTATTACCTTCATATTAATTGATGTAATTTCTATAGGATTTTTGTTATAATGATTAAAATATAGAGGGGTGAAGGTGGGGGGGGGGGGGGTAGTGGAGGTGAAGGTTAGGGTAGATGGGGTGAGGGGGGGGGGGGGGGCAGTGTGGTGGGGCATGGAGGGGGCAGGGTTGTAGGGGGAGGGTGGTCCATTGGGGTGTCTAGGAGGGAGGATGGGGGTAGGGTGGGCTGGTGTCCAGGAGGGGGGTGTCTAGGAGGGGTGGTGGGGGGGGGGGGGGGGGTTAAAGGGGATCAGGGGAAGTGTGCAAGGGGAGGGGACTGTCCATGAGGGGGTGTCTAGGGGGAAGGGGGTGAAGGTGGGGAAATGGGGGTGTAGGTGGGGGGGGGGGGGACAGTGCTTGGGGGGTGTCTAGTGGGTGGCGTGCTGGGGGGTAGTGTGTCAGGGGTGTGGGGGTACAGGGGGAGGGGGGTAGGGAGGGGAGATGTGGTGTGGGGTGTAGGTGGTGTAGGGGGAGTGGGTCTATCAAGGAGGGAGGGGGAGGGGTGTCCAGGAGGGAGGGGGTGTCCAGGAGGGATGGTGTCCAGGAGGGCGTCCAGGAGTGGGGTTTCCATCAAAGAATTCTATAAAAAACATAATTAGTCATTGTTCAAACATCTAAGTTTTATTGTGGGTGTTGGAAGTACAACAAAACAATCTTATGTGGTCATATAATTGTGTGACTATTCTTTATTTTTTTTATAATTTTAAACATTTATGAATTCCCTTAACCATAATATTTGTTATGATTTTTTATTAATATATTATTTATGGTTACTATTATCTTATGAAACAATACATATAATGTTATGTAATTTTCATGATTATTTATGTAATGTATGTGTATATGCCTTAAAATTGATATTTACTTGATCTACAACGTTGATCAGATCACTGATGAATTTTAGGAGTTAAGATATTTCGTGCACTCTGCATTCACTAATGATGCAGATGGCAGATTGATTCAATGATTGTGTTCTGATTGTGTTGGAAGACCATGGTTAATTTGTGAGGAAGTGAGTTACCATATCACTAAACATGGCTTCCAAAAAAAATATCATGTGTGGTATCACAATGGAGAAAAAGTGCAAGTGGGGATTGACATCAATTCAGCAGAAAGTATTGGTTTGAAAAATCTGATTTTCGATTGGTTTCCTTTTATTTATAAATTCATCTCCTCATGTAGACAAGTGCAAGAGAAAATGAATATCAGAACAAAGTTTTCATCTATTAGTTCAGATGATGACATTGAGATTCTTAGAAAGCTTATGGAAGATGAAAATACCCCAGTATATCAGGAATGTGGAAAAATGACCAAACATGAGTTTTTAATGTGATTATATCTTGGGAAACCAATATATGGAATTCGTAATAATGTGGTCAACTATATCCTTACATTGATTAATTATTTACTACCAAATGATTCATGTATTCTATAAAATGATTACATGTCATCAAAGTTGGTTGAAAAATTTGGATTTTCATCTATTAAGATTCATTCTTACACCAAATATTGCGGTCTATTATGGAAGGAAAATGCAGAGTTGAGTCAGTGAAAATAGTGTGGAACATCAAGGTTGAAGACTAATAAATACGGAACTCAATCTCACATACTAGATAATGTGATGTTCCAGTTCCCTTTAATTCCCAGGCTTCAAAACATTTAGTATCAGAACTAATGAAAAATAATATGAGATGGCATGAAGATTAATGAAATAAGGATAATGATGAAATAGTGCATCCTACAGATGGTTTGTCTTGGAAGAAATTTGATAGGTCACATCCTAATTTTGCAGCTGACCCATGAAATGTTATATTGGGATTATCCTGTGACAGTTTCAACCCATTTCTCCAAATTCACACTGTATATAGTACTTGGCCTGTTTTCATTCACATTTATATCTTTCCTTCATGGATGTGTATGTTGAATCCATTTAATATCATGAGTATATTGATATATGGAGCCAGTGATCCTAGAAATGATATTGATATATACTTGTTTCCATTAATATAGGATTTAAAGGAGCTTTGGATTGTTGGGGCATAAACATACGATGCATTCAAGGAGTAATTTATGTTTCAGGCAACTTTATTAGGGAAGATAAATGATTTCCCTACCTATGGAATGATGTCTGGTTGGAGTACTAAAGGGAAATTATCCTCCCCTATTTGTATGAAAAATACTCATTCCTGAAGATTAAAGTTTTGATGAACTTCCAGCTTTATAGTTCATCAGTAATATCTACTGATGGATCAACCATATAGGAAAAGTCAAAGACAGTTCGATAATGACGTAGAGATAGATGAGACACCTCAATGAATGTCAGGGAATGATATTGTGAAAGAAATTAATGATTTGTATTATGTTCTTGAAAAAATTCAATCAAATATCTGAAAGTGAAAACATGTTATATCGAATTCCAATAGAAATTGGATAAAGAAAAACATATTCTTTGAGTTTCCATATTGGTCATTGAATTTAATGCATCATTGCTTGGATGCAATTCATATAAAAAAACATTTATGAGATTTTACCTGTAAATATTTTAAATTTCAAAGGAAAAAAAAGACAATTTTCATTCTCATCATGATTTGATGGATTGGGGTATAAGAGAAAGACATCATCCTGAGTTAATTGGTCAAATAAGTGGAAAGTCCCTATTTCTTGTGATTCAATGAAAAATGTAGAGTAGAAAAAATTTCTTCAGGTCTTTGAAACATTGATGGTTCCAGATGGTTATTCAAGTAATATTTTGAAAAGGGTAAATACACAATAGATTAAACTAAAATCTCTTAAAACCCATGATTAACATATCTTGTTACCTGAGTTGATTCCTATTTCCATTCAACATTTACTTTAAAATAATTTTATAGTTTTTGTGATTAAGTTATATTATTTTTGTCGATACCTTTGTTTCAAAAGACTAAGAAGAAGTGTTGTTCCAAAAGTACAGAGAGATGCGATGATTATTCTTTTCAACTAGGAGAAAATTTTCCCACCATCATTTTTTACATGTATGTTATATTTGATTGTCCATATTCCCACAAAAGTTCTATTTGGTGGTCCTGTTTCAAGTCGGTGGATGTATCCTATAGAAAAAATGATATTTACATTGAAATCTTATATAAAAAATAAATATCAACCTGAGGGCTCTATTGTGAAATTTTATTTAGCACAAGAATGCATGGATTTCTGTTCATCGTACTTGGATAACATCACTACGAGGTATAATCGACTAATGAGAACTGAAGATGAAAAATATGATCCCATTGAGCATTTATTTTCTTCACTACCCCAAACAGGGGGGTATCTAGATCATACTCATTGTGTACTTTACGTAGGGAAGAGTGGGAAATGGCTCATCGTACAGTGTTATTCAACTATGTTGCACTTGATTATTATATCAAGTAAATTAATATATAGGCATTTTTTTAATTGTGTAATTTCTTTATATGTTTTGACATTTTAAAGATTTCATATTTACATAGAACATTTAGAAATTATAAAAAAGAGACATCACTCTCTATCTATTAAGAGGAAGGAACTTTTGCACAACAAAGAATTTTCTTCTTGGTTAAAGTCAAAGGTAATATATTTTTTTTCTTCTCAGAACATAGTCACAAGTCTCTGTTTAATATTAGATATTGGTATCTCTTAGGTTTTAACTCTACTAATGAATGAAGTATCAGATGAAGTAAGAGTATTGTCTTCTGCTCCAAACAATGTGGTACATGATTGTAAAGCAATGGTTGTCAATATATTTGATTTTTTATAAATATATTTGAAAAAAATGGCAACACAACACGATGGTGTCATGATTAGTTCCACAATAGATTGCTATGTGAGTGTATTGGTTAGACAACCTTAGTCAGAAAATATATCATATTATAGTGTTGTTGAAAGAATCATTTTACTAGATTACTATGCACATAATCACGTCTTAATGATGAAATGTAAGTGGTTTGATTCAATGACATAACAAAGAATTCATTTTGATAACTGTGGATTTAGAGTGATTGATATGAACCACCATCTTTATACTGATGAACCTTATATTCTTGCATCATAGTATAGACATGTGCTTTATGTAACTGACCCATTACAACTATAATTTGGAGTTATTGTTGATGTCATTCCTTGACATATTTTTGACAAAGACATGGATGAAAATGATGTTGTGGATGAACCTGTCGGTATTTATTCAAATGTTTCATTTAATGAAACATATGATTTAATTCCTAGAACATATTGTGAAAAAAAAATTTTCATAGAGCACATATAACGTTGACACATTTGTAAGTATTTACATGGAATTATTATAATATTGTATGTGTTTTTTATACTTCCATACATGATATAAAATTAACTAGATATATTTTATCATTTTTAATTATTTCTATTTATTTGGCAATATTATTTTAAATTTCTAGGTCAAAATGTCTATATATGATGATAATAGAAAAAAGAGAAGAATAAAAAGAAATGAACAATGTATGTTTCCTCTGTCCAACACTGTAAGTACAATTTATGTTTGAATATTATGGTCTTTCATATTATTTATCTTGTTTTCATTCATTTTTTTTATCAACTATGTTATTTTAGGATACTTCATCAATGAGAAGGTTGGATTCTACTGCCGATGCTGATTTTATGGCGGGGGTACTAATTCTATAGTTTAGCCTACTACTATGCCGCTTGAGCCACCAGGAGGTCATCCTCCAATTATGAAAACTCCACATTATCCATACCAACCTTTTCCATTTCCCTTTCTGTCTGCACCCACATCGGATGATAGTTTTCTGACTCCCATTCCTCTTTATTTTCCATTCTCACCATCCACTGTACAGGGCACTGCACCCCCATTTATTCCACTGCATTTCCATATCCATATCCACCTTAATTTTTACTAGTTTATCCATTGAGTTGTATACCTCCCTTATTTCACTTATCATCATCTAGTGTACATAGTACTTTTACTGTAGATATCCCAACTACTATAGAGTCTACTCACCCTCTAGACGCTACACTTTAGGGGTCAGTAGACCCCCTATTTACTAGTATGTGTCCAAATATTACTATTTTTGTTTAATGATAAATTCATATATATTATTCTCCTTTATTTCATTTTTTCATGATTCGATCCAGCCTCCAATAGATGACAAGGCCGCACAAAAATGCGAGAGGTTTTGAATAGACACATGAAAATCAAGGTTAAATACAATGAGGACAATGCTATAATTTAAGAAATGGTACAAAATGTTAAATATTTGGGGGAACACCGGCTAGACACAAAAATATCATTTCAGTTCAGCCAATAATTTGGAGAACAAATAAAGGAAAATATACAAGAAGAGATTTGGGTAAGTAATGTTAATAAATTTTTATATATATTAAATTATTATATTATCCTAACAAATATTTTGTCCATTACAGCTTCGATATAATTTTCCTGATGGAAAAAATTCAAAGGCTACAAGGTTAATGGATTTAGGTGAAATGTGGAGAGCATACAAGTATGACTTATATCTTGGTTGGAAAACGAGAGTTGGTACGGAGCATGAAGAAGTACCCGTGATTCATGATTTCCCAACATCACAATACAAATAGATGATCAACTATTGGAAGAGTCCATGGTCAATGTTATATATATATATGTATTCATTTGTTTATTTGAAAATAAATTTTAAAGTATAAATTAATTGTTTTATTTATTTTAATGAAATTATATAATTATTCATTTATAGGATAAATAAGACAAAAATAAAAAAAATAAGAGTGGAATGAAACACATTTATACTTGCGGTCACACATCACTACCAGATCATGAGAAATCAAAGGTAATTTAACATTTAAAATATTTAGATTCATTTAGTGTAATTTTTTTGACATTCAATTTTGATATATATTTTTTGTTTTTTCACAACTAGAAAATGAGGATACTACCACAAACCAATATCCACTGTTTTAAAACTGTGGTTATAGGTGGCTATAGCCATGGTTTTAAAATCGTGGCTATAGGATGGTTTTTCGTGGCCTATTGCCACGATTTTGAAGACTGTGGATATAGGTTGTGGCTATAGCCATAGTTTTAAAACTATGGATATAGGCCAACTTTTTTGATGTCCTATTGCCACATTTTTCCAAAACCATGGCAATAGGGTTCCCACTCTTCCGGGGGAAAAACGTTTCCTGCCAAAAATTTGGCGGGAAGATCTACCGCTATGGTATTGAGTCTATTCCCATGGTTTATATTAATATATATATCATAATATATATATATATATATATACGCACACCTGAAGTGTCGTACGGTGCAGTAGTAAGTACCCTGGTTTGTAAAGGGGAGGTACAGGGATCAAAACATGCTTGTTACATTTTACATGTAGGTTATTGCCATGGTTTTATGAGGCTATATCCACCGTTTAAACAATGACTATAGGTCAATCTCCATGGTGGCTAGTTTGGAGCCCTATTTCCATGGTGTTCAAAACCATGGAGATAGGAAGCTATTGTCAAGGTTAAAACTATTACAGTAGGTTGGGACCTACTGCCACAGCGATAACTGTCATGATTGGCCAAAATACTGGTCGTAAGCTATAACAAAGTTCTTGGGACCTATTTCCACGGTTTTGAACTATGGAAATAGGATTTTTTCTATTTGTGTTCCTAGAAAAAGGCAATGAATATTGGGGGATGTGTTTCTCGCTCTAGTTTGTTTTGTACATTACAAAAATGAAAGATGGTACTGTGAAAAATATTGACACCGAGAGAGCGATTGTAGGTATATTTCAATTTATTTTATTTTGACTTAATTTAATTTATTATATTTTTTTATCATTTTAATTTATGTTATATATCAATCAACAAAATGATTTGGAGGCATTGGTTGAAAAATAACATGACAATTTGGGTCTGAACGATCATCTACATCAAGAATTATGAGATGAACATCAGGGAAGAGTGAACTGTCGACCTGAGAAGAAGATTGAACCATCTCAATAATGCTCTATTGAAAACATTTCTTCATGTACCGGTCTTGGTTTGGTGATAGTGGAACAAATTAATAGCACAATCAAAGAAGCGTGTCAAAAATCTGAAAAGGCAATAACTAAAAATATGATGAAATTTATATCCCAACTTTCTTCTACACTTCCACCAGAAGCAGCTACAATGGTTGATGAATTTTTTATTTCAATGCATTCTGATAATGTAGATTCTTCTTCTGGAGATGGATATGGAGCTGAAGCCAGAGCTAGAGCTGAATCCATAGCTAGTGCAGGAACCTGTGCCGACGTCAATACCGATGTTGATGCCGATGATAATGTTGGTGGTGTGAGAGGTCATTATGGTTTTTCTATAGGAGGCATGGATGAGGGTTATAATTATTATAATGATACTAATATTGAGACTCATTATTTATGAAAATTGTATTTTTGGATTTTTAATATGTGGAATTTTATTATGCATTGTAGTTTGATTATTGTAATAGAGAATTTTATGGCTATTTTTATGTCTATTTCTACATATATTGAATTACTGTTTTATGATGTATGTTTTCTTATGTAGTTGTAATGCCTCGAACCCAGTTACTTGGATTTTTTGCAATATTTTAATACATTGGCATGATTACAAGGAATCAATTCTCGAAAGACTGATCAATATAGCAGTCCTGGAAAATAGATTACAAACATGAAGGTTACATTACAAATTAGGAAATAAAACACAACTTAAATGATCCTTTGAGAATTCCATTAATCCCCTACCTTAACCCTTATTATCAATCATGATACACTTCTTGGAATCCTGTGAAAATTAAAACATAGAAAGGGGTGATCTCAGATGCTCTGTAAGGATAACAATATAGCGGAAACTTTCATAAATAAGCATAAACATTTAAGGAAATGTATAAGAGAAAAACAAAATCCTTTTAAACATAAAATTCAAAATAACATGTCAAAGATACAATAAAATAATTCCATTTACTTATTCACATGGATAATCTAATAGTTAAACAATCACATGAAATATTAATTTCCACTTTCATAATGATGGAATGTATAACAGTAGACTTCATAACCACATAGTCAAGGCCTTATGCCAAGACTACAAATAAGATTTTGTATAGGCCTTGTGTCAAAACAATAGTTTGTCTAATGAGACCTACCGATGCATCGATGAGCTATGTAGGGCTCCACCCTCCACTTTCTAAGTCTAATACATTCCTTATATGAAAATGATTAACCATAACATAAACATTTGTATTAAAACTAGCATACGAAATGTCAATACTTTATCCATAAACCTTGAATGGTATAAAAATAACACATCCATAGTCAAAACATATCACAAAACCATCAATACAATATGGATTATTTGTATCATAATAAATCAACCTCGATCAAGAATAATATCACGCAAAGGATGTTGACATAGTTGAAAATGATCAGTAAAAATCTTTGATAGAAATATCCCTTTTTCATGAAATCATTTAAAAGTCACATAATTTATAAAGGAAGTAATTTAAAATATATTTTTGAATAAAAGTGACCCATACCACTTCAAAACTTTTGAAAAGAATTAACATTTTAAAAACATTCATTTCCATATAAATAAATCCCCAAAAACCATTTTGAAAACCTGAACATTAATGAGAATGATTAAGAAGAATAAATGTTTAAGACATTTAAAATGATGTTTTAGTAAAAAGTCCCTTAAAATAATCCCTTTCAAAAATATTTCATGAAACATGGACATAGATAATAAATATGTCCCATTATATACTTATGTAAAAAAACCTTGGATAATAAAGAGATTGTGAAATTAACCCTTACCTTGCACTTTCCTTTGGTTGAGGGTACCTTTATCCTCTTGTATAATGACCATAGTATGTTATTAAATTATACCAGAACCATATTAATATTTATTATATCATACATGATTCACTTATGAATTTATACTACCTATTTAATAATTATTTCCATGTTAAAATAACATTTTGGGTAATAATCGCTTTCTTTATCGTACATGTTTTTACTTGTTATTTTGGGTCGTATCATTTAGATCATGATTTGAATAATTCACGAATATAATAATTGATTTGTAAATAATATATATTAATAATTTAAATATTTATAATAGATATATATATTAAATGGAAGGAACAATTTATGGAGACAGTAGGGCATACGTACACATAAATGTTGTTTTCGTTTACATATCGTATTGAACAGAAGTAAGTAAATAAGATATATGTAAGTACATAATTATATATATATATATCTCTAGTAGCATTACTATTTCATATATTACATACTTATTAATAATATATATTTTTATAATCATTGTTTAATGGTGAACGTGGGAATTAATCTCATCGTTTCATGGAGACGACAATCTATACGTACACACGAGCGACAATATCACTAAATTGATGGTGAAATCATATGTATCTGGATGGTATATAATATATAAAGAATAATTAAAATTTTATATTTAATATTTACATCAGTTATACTCATTATTATACCCATCCAAATAATGACGTGTCTGAATAACAAACTACACCACGATGTGGAGACGGTAATCCGTACGTACACATGTATGGTGACTTTGTCATTTATAGGATGGATAGAATAATGAATATAGTTTTAACATTTTTATAATAACATAACAGTATATATAAGATACTGTAGTTATTATTTTAGAATGGAAAAAACAAATAAAGAAGAAGTGGAAGAAGAAAAGAACTTGAAAGAGGTGATGAAATATATACCTGTTCTTCAGGTTCTTCCTTTTGGTTTGATCAAAATGGCTCGATAGGTTGGATTTATGACCAAATTAAGGCCTCTAGGATGAAGGAAGGAATTTTGGTAGGATATTTGGGAAGGTTTTGGCTCATCCAAAAGTCTTAGGAGGTGTGGAATTAAGAGAAGGGAAAGTGCCCTTTTATAAGAGAGGTGAGGGTCACTTTAGGAAAAGATTGAAATATTATTTTATAATAAAATAATTTTCGGTTTATAATGAATAAAAAATGAATTAATTAAAGTATTAGGTGGGGATAGGTCTAAAAACTCTCAAAATATAGGTTTCAGATAGGTCTAGGTCATCATATTAACCTTGTATTTTAGATTTAACGCTTAGTTAAATAGTTTGACATTTACCATGTCTCTTTGTATTTTTATATTATATGGTTAATAAACTAACTATAACAAGACAAGAGAACCCAATGTGGTTCAATATTAATATATATAACCTTATCTAAGTCATTTGGCCAAACCGTAAATTTTTAGGAATATTATATCATTTAATAATATAATATTTGTTTTAAAAACTCAATTATGTCAATTTTGGAACTATTTAGTATTTGATATTTTTGAAAGTGATAAAAACATTATCACTTCTAATAAAAATTATTTAACCAACCCTAACATGATGTATTAACCTATAAAATTAGTTTAATTCATCTGAAGTCTCAAATTACATTTATTTAGATATTTATAATATCAATTATTTTAATCATTCAATAATATGGTAATTACATCATCATCATTGTGACATAAATAAAATAAATTATTTAATTTCTAAAAATTATAAATAAAATACCCTTATGTAGTAATTTTTTTTTATATTTCTAATGAATATTTATAGTCTAATTTAACCCATGTATAACCCTGTATTAAAAATGGTTTACGTATTAAACATTGAATTTAACTCTTATAACTTTTCTTTAAATAAAATAATAATAAATGTCCTAATCTTATCCATGTGGACTAAAGGGGGTCATATTTTGTTTATAAGGTTGTTTTTTGTCTAATTATACTTATCCAATAGAATTAGGACATGTGTTAGGGAAATTATAATATCATTTTTACCCTTAATTACCCTATTTACTTTTAACCATGGTAAATAAAAGTCAAAAGTAACTATTCACCAAAAAATATTTTCATCTTGTTGAACCAAATTTTACTTACTGATATCAAAAATGTCTCTCATATTTTTGAAATTCAACTCACAGAAGCGGTAAAATTAAGATTAATGAAAATTTGAAAATGCTCCTAGAAGGTGGGTAAAAGATGATAAAATGTTTCATAAAATTATATATATATAATCTTATTATAAAATGACTCCAATGAATTATGTGGAATATATAAAGGTATTATGTATCTATTTTGACCTAAAATAAATTAAAATATAATAACTAATTATTTAAATAAAAATTCAGTTTTATATAATACCGTGGTGTTTTTCACTATTCATCAAAAGTTGAATGTTTTCAGAAAATACCAAAAAATCACCCTAAGATAATTTTGAAATTCCAAATTAAAAAATGAAGTCTATTTTCCTAAATTAAAAACATTGAAGTTGCATTTATTAACTTAAAATTAATTCACGTTGTCAAAACCAAAAAGCGGGGTTCTAAAAAGTAAAAAATATCAAAAGATTGACATGTGTTTATGTCAATTTTAAATGTGAAATTACTTATAATGACCTAAATTGTATTAAATGATAAAAATATATTCTAATTATACTTCAAATCTATTTGAATTCATAATTAATCATTATAAATTATTTTGATTAAAAAAGGTGTTTTCAATTAAAACATAGTATTTTTCACTATTCATCAAAATGTGAAAGTTATCAAAGAAGTAACAAAAATTTATCTAAACTAAATTTTTATGTCCCACTTATAAATAAAATTTTAATTTCATTAAATTGAATATATAAAAGTGTCAAATATTGGTTTTAAAAAGGGTTAGCTATTAAAAGGCGGAAAAATTTCATTTTTTGAGAAATACTTATTTTATCTGAAAAAAATGAATTTGTTCTTATATTATGTCTAATAAATAGATAATATAGATGTTAAAATTATATAGATTATATAATATTCAAAATTTAGTTAATACTATTCATAACCGCTTTTTGAACGGTTAGTTTAGTAAGTTGTGGTGCGCTCGAACTAGGTGTTGCGTGTAGTGCAAGCTATTGAATTACTTTAATGATAAAATGTACTATGAAATCTTGGGGTGTTAAATTCTCCCCTAATTCAATAAATTTTGTCCTCTCAATTTGAAATTTTTCTTTTAGAAGGCTAAAAATTGAAAAATACCTTTGTGGAAAACTCACATTGGAAATTGGTTTAATAAAATTTACTCTTAATAAGAGGGAAAGGAAAAGGAAAAAGTCACCACCAAATTATGATATCGATTAGGAGAACATTGGAAGAAATTAAAGACACATAATTGGAGGAAAAACATCAATATTTATAGGAAGCAATTGAGGTCATCAATCACAAACAAGTGTAAAATTGAGGGCTTGAAAGCCATCAATTTAAGATGATGTAAAATATCACCGGTTCAACAAAACATAAGGTGTTAGGATAAAATTTTTTTTGTTTTAATATCCATTACCTAAATTTTAATATTTAATTTATTTATATAATAAGAGGGAAAAAATTGAATTGACAAGTAGAGTTTCATCCTTTAACTAATTTCTACCACAAACTCATCTTTCACTCCAAAAGATAATATAATTCAAAAGTATTCTATTTATACTAATTTTATAGGGTTCCAAAAATAATGAATTTATAATTCATTTGTATGAATATTTAAAAAACTACATTATAGAAGCTAGCACATCACATAGGCTAGTGGTAGGTGATGCACCTTTGTCACCTTTCGGTTGCGGGTTCAAGTCTCACGGCCTTGCCGGACACGACGGGTTGTCATCCAACCTCCGGGTTGTCCTTTTTATGACAATCCAAAAATAATATCAAGAAATGATTTAACCTTAACTATAGTATCCAATGTCAAACTTAATCAATTCCAACCTTTATAATTATCCAAAATACTTCTGTCCAAACTCACAATCCAAAATTTATAAGGAAGGTAAACACAATGAAGATCCTTTTTGCCATGTAATAACACATGAATACCTTCATCATGTATTCTTTTAAAACATGGTAAAACCCTGAATTATCATATAACCATATTGATTACATTTAGGCTCCCTTATTCCTTATATAATACTAGATATACTCCTTATATCTAAAAATGTTGTAAACTCCAACAATGATGGAATAAACAAACCATTAACCAGTTCCAAAGATGTCAATAATATTTAATATAATTTATCCAAATAAATCATCTCTTATTCCAAAATCAATACCTCAGTATCCGGAACATTTTAATGTTTTGTATTTACTTCAACCATGTATTTTCCAAAAAAGTGTAACTTGCCATTGAGTCAATTTTCTTGGTTCCACACAATCTCAAGTCCTTAATGAAATAGTACTGCAGTACAGTCCTTATATACTCTATAATTATTATAACAAGTACATAAATAATACAATACACAAATGACACAATACTTTAATAACAACATAAGAACTCTTAATCATTACTCTTCATCTTCGGTAGTATCTTAACTTGATTATTATTCAATAGCAGTATTTGGGGTATACTATGATGATTTGGACATTTATTTTTGTAGTGTCCCAACTCCTTGAAAATGAAGCATTGTACATTTGAAACCTTTTTCTCACCCTTACAATCACGTATTTGGTTTTCTTTTTCTCCACACTTATAACAAACTCACATTCCCTTCAAGCATTTTCCAAGGTGATTTTTTCCACAATTATCACATATGGGAAAATCATCCTTCCCCTTATTTCCTTTATCCTTCTTTCTCTCTACCATCCTTTTCTTCTCTGGCTTCCCTTCAAAGTCGTAAGAATCAAAAAATTCTTTACATATCTTATTAACAGATGATACTATTTCATCATATGATGATAATATGTGGGAGACTACTTCCTTTATAAATGTTGGCCTAATACCATGAAATATATGATCCTTCTTACTCTTTGGATCATGCGTATTGCGGGAGGTCTCATTCCATCTTCTGGGTGCCATTTCTAAACAATGGCATACACTAGGTTAGTTTATGAATCGCAATGCATAATTCCAAACTTGTAAAATAGTTAATATAAATTGAACAGTTAATGGATATAATCCATAATCATAAAAATATTTTATTTGACGTAGTATATACTCATAAACCCTTCATAGTGGTTTGTAAAAAAAATGAGAATTATCCTACGAATATCCCCCGGGAGTGTTGTAAAAAAGAGTGCAGAAAGGCCCATTTTCATGCACCAGTTCTTATTCAAGTCTAGCTCAAAGAGGTGTTCTCAGGTTTTACCCCAAGTTACATCTGTGCCAGAGTCTCCTCTACCTACTTATATAGATACATGGATGTATTCCTTGGAGAACTCACAAAATCTCTATAGTTAAAAAATTCTAGGAAGTTCTTCTATACTAATCGTCAAAGTCGATCATAGGGTAGTGTTCTCTAATTAGAGTTTTTTTAAATCTAGTTTCCAAGGTTATTTATAAACTTTCTCTGATAACAAATGTAATTCCTCATCCTCAGTTTCCCAAAGTCGGTGCATTATTTTAATACATTGACATGATTACAAGGAATCAAGTCCCAAATGACTGATCAGTTTAGTAGTCTTGGAAAATAGATTACATACATGAATGTTACATTACACATTATAAAATAAAACAACACACAAATGATCCTTTTATAATGCCATTAATCCCCTAGCTTAACCCTACTTATCAATCATAATACATTTATTGGAATCCTAGAAAATTAAAACATAGAAAGGGGTGAGCTCAGATGCTCAGTAAGGAGAACAATATAGCAGAAACTTTCATAAATAAGCATTAACATTTAAGAAAATGTATAAGACTAAAACAAGGTCCTTTTAAACTTAAAAATAATATTAATATGGAAAAGATACAATAAAATAATTCCATTTACATATTCACAAGTATATTATAATAGTCGAATAATCACATGCAATATCAATAGCCACTTTCATAATGATGGAATACATAATGCCAGACTTCATAACCACATAGGCAAGGCCTTATGCCAAGACTATAAATAATAATTTGTCAAGTCCTTGTTCCAAGACACTAGTTTTTCTATTGAGACCTACCGATTCATCGAGGAGATATAGAGGGCTCCACCAATCACTTACTAAGTCCAATACATTCCTCATCTGAAAAGATTTAAAATAACATAAACATTCATATTAAAACTAGCATACAAAATGTTAATACTTTATCCATAAACCATTAATGGTATAAAAATAAAACATACACATTAAAAAACATACCACAAAACATTCAATACAATATGGAATATTTGTATCATAATAAATCAACCTTGATCAAAAATACTATCCCACAAAGGATGTTGACATAGTTGAAAATGATCAGTAAAAATATTTGAGAGAATTATCCATTTTTCATGAAATCATTTGAAAGTAACATAATTTATAAAGGAATTAATTTAAAAGATAGTTTTTAATCAAAATATCCCATAACACTTTGAATATTTTGAAAGGAATTATCATTTTAAAAACATTCATGTCCATAGAAATAAATCCTTAAAACCCATTTTGAAAACATGGACATTAATGAGAATGATTAAAAAGAATAAATATTTAAAACATTTAAAATGATTTTTTAGTAAAAATTACCTTAAAATAATCCCCTATAAAACTTTTTCATGAAACATGGACATGGATAATAAATATGTCCTAGTAGATACTTACGTAAAAGCAAAGTTAGATAATAAAGATATTGTAAAATTAACCCTTAACTTGCACTTCCCTTTGGTCGAGGGTACGTTTATCCTCATGTATAATGACCATAGTATGTTATTAAATTATAAAAGAACCATACTCATATTTATTATATCATAAAAAATACATTTATGACTTTATACTACCCATTTAATAATGATTTCCATGTTAAATTAACATTTTGGGTAATAATCGCTTTCTTTATCGTATGTGTTTTAACTTGTTATTATTGATCGTGTAATTTAGATCATGATTTAAATACTTCCATAATATAAAAATTGATTTATATATCATATATATTTAGAATATAAATATTTATAATATATAGATATATGAAATGGAAGAAACCATTTATGGAGACGGTAGGTAGTACGTACGCATAAACGTTGTTTCCGTTTTCATATCGTATGGAACGAAAGTAAGTGAATAAGATATATATAAATAAATAATTATATATATATATATCTCCAGTAGAATTATTATTTCATATATTACATACTTATTAAAAATATATATTTTTATAATCATCATTGAATGGTGAGCGTGGGAATGAATCTCAACGTTTCGTGGAGACGGTAAGCCGTACGTACGTACAAGTGAGAATATCATTGTATTGTTGGGGAAATAATATGAAATTTGATGGTATATCATATATAAAGAATCATTAAAATTTTATACTTATTATTTACATCATTTATACTCATTATTATACCCATCCAACTAATGTAGTGTTTGAATAACAAACTACACCATGACGTAGTGATGGTAATGCATACGTAAACACGTATGGAGAATTTTTCATTTATAAGATGGATATAATAATGAATATGGTTGTAAAATTTTTATAATAACATCATTGTATATATAATATACTGAATTTATTATTTTATAATGGAAACAACAAAGAAAGTGGAAGTGGAAGAAGAAAAGAACTTGAAAGAGGTGATGAAATATATACCTCTTCTTCGGGTTCTTTCTTTTGATTTGATCATAAGGGCTCCTTAAGTTGGATTTATGACCAAAGGAAGGCATCTAAGATTAAGGGAGGAATGTTGGGAGGATATTTGGTAAGGTTTTGGTGGAACCAAAAGGCTTTCGAGGTGTGAAATTAAGAGAAGGGGAAGTGACCTTTTATAAAAGAGGCGAGGGTTACTTTAGGAAAAGCTTGAAATATTATTTTATAATAAAATAATTTTCGGCTTTTAATGGATCCAAAATAAATTATTTAAAGGAAAAGTTGGGTATGGGTCGAAAACCTCTCAACTAATAGGTTTTAGACAGGTCTAGGTCATCATATTAACCTTATCTTTGAGATTTAACTCTTAGTTAAATAGTTTGACATTTACCATGTCTCTTTGTAGTTTTATATTATATAGTTAATAAACATACTATAACAAAACAATCGAACCCCATGTAGTTTACTATTAATATATATAACTTTATCTAATTCCTTTGGCCCATCCTTAGATTTTTAGGAATATTAAATCAATTAATAATATAATATTTGTTTTAAAAACTCTATTATGTCAATTTTGATACTTTTTAGTATTTGATTTTTTTGAAAGAAATAAAAACTTTATCACTTTGAATAAAATTTATTTAACCAACCCTAACATGTAATATTAAGCTATAAAATTAGTTTAATTCATCATAAGTCTCAAATTACATTTATTTGGATATTTATAATATCAATTAATTTAATCTTTTGTTAATAAAGTAATTACTACATCATCATTATGTCATAAATAAATTAAATTATAGAATGTCTAAAAATTATAAAAAAAACCATTATATAGGAAATTTTTTTATATTTATAATTAATATTTATAGTCAAATTTATCTTATGTATAAGCCTATATGAAAAATGGTTTACTTATTAAACATTGAATTTAACTATTTTGACCCTTCTTTAAAAAAATAATAATAAATGTCCTAATCTTATCCAAGTGGACAAAAGGGGGTCATATTTTATTCTTAAGGTTGTGTTTGGTCTAATTATACTTATCTAATATAATTATGACACATGTTAGGGTAATTATAATATCATTTTTACCCTTAATTACCCTATTGACTTTTAACCGTGGTAAATAAAAGTCAAAAGATACTATTCACCAAAAATTATTTTCATATTATTGAACAAAATTTTACTTAATTATTTCAACTTTTTCTTTTAGATTTTTGAAATTCAACTCACAGAAGCAGTAAAATTAAGTTTTATGAAAATTTGTAAATGCTCCTAGAAGGTGGGTAAAAGACAGTTAAATGTTCGATAAAATTATATATATATAAACTTAATATAAAATGACTCCAATGAATTAATTTGACAATATATAAGTATTATGTATATATTTTTACCTAAAATAAATTAAAATAAAATAACTAATTATTTAAATAAAATGTCGGTTTTATATAATAATGCAGTATTTTCCACTATTCATCCAAAATTGAAAGTTTTTGGAAAAATACCAAAAAAATACCCTAAGATAATTTGGATATTTCGAATTAAAAATGAATTCTATTTTCCTAAATTCAAAACATCTAAGTTTCATTTGTTAATTTAAAATTAATTCCCATTGTCAAAACCAAAAAGAGGGTTTTTAAAAAGTAAAAACTATCAAAATATTGACAATTGTTTATGTCAATTTTAAATGTGAAATTACTTATAATGACCTAAATTGTATTAAATTATAAAAATATAATCTAATTATACTTAAAAACCATTTTAATGGATAATTATTCACTATAAATTATTTCAATTAAAAAAGTTGTTTTCAATTAAAACATAGAATTTTTCACTATGCATCAAAATATGAAAGTTATCAGAAAAATACCAAAAATTTATCTAAACTATATTTTTTATGTCCCTATTATAAATAAAAAATTAATTTCATTAAATTTAATATATAAAAGTGTCAAATATTTTATTTAAAAAGGGTTCACCATTAAAAGGCGGTAAAATTGTATTTTTTTAAAAAATAACTATTTTATCCAAAGAAAATGAATTTGTTCCTATATTATGTCTAAGAAACACATAATATGGATGTTAAATTTATATAGAGTATATAATATTCAAAATTAAGTTAATACTATTCATAACTACTTTTTGAACTGTTAGTTTAGTAAGTTGTGGTACGCTCGAACTCGATGTTGCGTGTAGTGCAGGCTATTGAATTACTTTAATGAGAAAACATACTTTGAAATCTTGGGGAGTTACAGTAGTAGTTAAGTTTTATTATTAATATATTGAATTTTATCCCCCTACGACGTGTCCATCCTACCTCCTAGCTGACGCTTCTCAAAGGTGGCCCCTTTATCTCCTCTGGCGCTCCTCTGACACTATGTTCAATTTTCCATTTTTTTCTGATTATTTTTCTTTTTCTACTATTAGTTTCTACCCCTCATTTGTCTATATTATAAATTTATTTTATAGTTCAACCCATTATAGTGTACCTCTGATGGTACGATTTTTTAGCATGAAACTTTGGTGTCATAGACTTATTTTCAAATATATAATCTTCAAGAAATTAGCTTAATTGTTGATTTGTAACTACATTTTTTTATTCTAATATGATATTTTTGATTCCAAGCTTATTATAGTTAGGAGATAGCAATATCCAATTGATTATAAATGTGTGGCCATACCAAAGAGGCTGAAGAGTTTTGGAAATAGGTTCGATGTTTTAGGCATTATGTGTTTTGGATTAAATTTACATAAATGTTATAGAATCAATATTAATTTCTATAATATCACAATCATGCCACTTTTTTGAATTGTTTTTTTTGAAATTTATTTTCTATGTACTAGGGATTGGGTAAAATCACATCCAAGGAAGGAAAATAATAATTCAGTGAGATCCAAAAGCACAAGAAGGAATTTATGTGAGTCGACGATGAATATGGAAATGCAATTGAGCGTGCATTCAACAAAAAATGATAAAATCTAGAAATAATTTTCTTCGATATTTTGAGGTTCATAATTGACCATGATAGTTGATTTCTATGGTCATATCTAATAATTTTTTGTGTATATTAAACATTCATTTGTGATCCCTGGGGAAGTCAACTGTGGAATCCTAATGTGTCATAGTAGGCAGGTGACATGCTTGGAATTCCATCCCACAAATAACACCATTCTACTGTATGGGGATAAGGTTGGTTCTTTAATTGTCCTTTTAATGTATATATTATAAGAAGTATTTATTTTTTGTTGTTCATTTATATATTTTTTATTTCCATGGTTCCTTTGAAAAGAAAGGACAAATTGGTGTTTGTGATTACAATAAGGTTTATGAAAATATGGTGTACATAAACCTACACAGCTGCATACTCAACAATATGAGGTGAGTTATATGTTTGTTGGGATACATGGTCCACCTATAATTGTTTTTACAATATTCACATTTATTTAACAACCTAGGAAGAATCATGTGTGTGCTCACTCACACACATTAACACCACATTCCATATAACAAAACAAACACCACTTATTTTTTCAGACTGTATCAAACATGATCAATGATACTGTCTATAAGAAGTGCTATCAAATTGAGCCTTAATGATATCGCCCCCCACTTTAACTGTGAATGTTCTGCTTTAAAACTGGTTGCACAATTTGTGATAGGGTTAATTGTACAATTGATGGATTAGTATATAGCGCATCCTCAGATGGAATTGTTTGTTTTACTGACATGGAAACTAGAATGATGACATATTTCATGGATATTAACCCAAATGGATGGAAGTTAGTGTTTTCCAATGGGTCACAAATTGTTTTCCATTGTATGAATTATTAGAAACATCAAATTCATTATATGGTTTGGGACAACATCTAAACTGACCATTAGGAGTAATCGTCGTATAAAATTTCAATTGTGACTTATAGATTCCTTTTTTATAGGGCTCAAGAAGTTGGACGATTATATATTGTTTGGATATTAACTTAGATAAAGGTATAGTCCTTGTTGCAGATAATTTTGGGTTTCATTTCATGAAAGTATTCCGATTATGAACTTTTTAGTTTAACAGTTGGAGATTTTTTTAAAAACCTTTACAATCCACTTGAGATGGTATTTTAATTTTGTAATTAGAATGCCTGAAATACATCCTTACAAGAATGTCTAAGTTGATTGGATTCTTAAAATTTGGGCTCATTTAAAGTATACTGAATGGGGATGATATTTATCCATGACTTGAAACTTTTTAAATCTCTATTTGGAACATGTATTATTTGTTTTATTACTCATTCAATGTTTGTTGATGATATATGATTCAATTTAGCTACCTCAAGGCTGTTGTGAACATGTTCTAGGTTTTATTAATCATTCATTGTAATTTGTTGGTATATGATTCAAATCAGCTAACTTAAGGTTAGAATTATAATTGAAATGATTCAATGATATAGACATCTAGTATTGTTGGAGAGAGATGGGGGATTCAAGGTTAGTTTCAATTATAATTGAAATAATTTTCTTATATAGACTACTATAATGAACTCTGAAGATAGAGGGGATGTCTAGGGAGGGGAGATCAGGGGGGCTGTCCTGGGGGGGGGGGGGTTCTGGTGCTGGGGAAAAGATCAAGGCTGTGTTCATGGGAGGGGGTGTATTGGGTGAGAGGGAGGGGGTGTGCAGTGGGAAGGGGGTAGTGGGGGTGTGTTGTGTGAGGGGTTTTTACATGTATTCCATGGGGCTGGTGCTAGGGGAGGGGAAGGGGTGTGAAGGGGAGGGGGATGGTGCTGGGGTAGAGGGTAGGGGTGTGTGATGGGGAGGGGGTGTGCTGGTGTTTGGGAGGAGGTAGGGGTTTGTGCAGGAGAGGGGGTGTGCAGGGGGAGGGGTTGTGCAGTGGGAAGGGGATAGTTGTGGTGTGTAGGGTGAGGGGGTGTTTTTAAAAGTATTCGGGGGGGTGGTGGTGTTGGGGAAGAGGGTAGGGGGTGCACGGGGGGGGGGGGGGGTGGCTGGTGGTGGGGAAGAAGGCGGGGGTGTGTGCAGGGGAGGGGGTGCCGGGGGAGGGGGAGGAGGTGTGTAGTGGGAAGGTGGCAGTGGGGGGTTTATAGGGTGAGGGGGTGTTTTTAATATCATTCATGGGAGGGGGTTGGTGTTGGGGAAGAGGGAAGGGGGTGTGCATGGGAGGGGGTGGTGTTGGAGAAGAGGGCAGAGGTGTGTGTAGGGGAGGGTGTGTAGGAGAGGGGGAGGGGGTGTGTAGTGGAGGGGTGTATGGGTTGTGCTGGGGTGTGAAGGGGTTGCGTAGGTGTGTGTAGGGGGAAGGTATCTACTTTGATAATTATTATATATGACTGTATTTGTATCTTTACAGTTAAAACCTATTTACTATAGCACTTTTACTTGCGGTTATTCTTCTTTGAATTCTATAATACATGGAAATTTATTACTATGTATTGTTAATTTTAAAAATTATTGTATCCAAATATATACATGTTTACTAATTTTCTAGGTGGTGAACTCTAGGATTATTACCTATTATTCACAAATAAAATTCCAGTTAAATCTAGATCAATATTTTCTGGAACTGTTTTTAGTTTGGTATTCAAGTTTTTTACATCCATATGTCACACGTAATTATTAAAGTATACAATGAATGTGTAAAAACACTTATAAGGCACAAATGGACCCTTTTTGACTACACATTTATTTTTTTATTTTTAAAGGATTTTATACAGCTGAGGCAGATTATCGAGAAATTCATTGATTTCATTTGCTTCCATAAGATGTTCTAGCATCGAGGTACTGTGTTATGTACATTGTAATTAGTATCATTTTTAATGTATTTTTTACCAGATCTTGAATGGTAATATTTAATAGAAATTAATATACAAATTAAAATGTATTATATATTATTATGTTCTGGTCACATAATATTAATATGTGGTTTCAATACCAGTTTGATGGATCCATGGGGTATCCAGGGGTGTCCAGGAAGGGTGTGTCCTAGAAGGGGTGGGGTGGGGTTTTTCCGAGGGGTGTCTAGGAGGGAGGGAGGGGTGTAAATGTGGGAGGGTGGTGTCAGTAGGGGTGTCTAGGAGGGGTGTACATTGGGTGAAAGGGGGGTCTGTCCAGGGAGAGAGTGGGGGTGTGTTGGGGGTGCAAGGGGGAGGGGGTGAGGGTGTAGAGGGGTCTTTCTAGGGGTGAGGCTATCCACGGGGTGCAACGGGGGTCTGTCCATGGAGGGGTGGGGGTGTCCAGGGGGTGCAAGGTGGGTCTATAGGGGGGTCTATCCAGGGGGAGAGTGGGGGTGTGGGGGGGGGGGTGTAGGGGGGTCTTCTCAGGGGGGGGGGGGTGTAAGGTGGGTCAACATGGGGGTTTGTATAGGGGGGAGAGTGGGTCGTGAAGGGGGGGGGGGGACTAGGGGGTGCAAGGTGGGTTAGTTGGGGTGTATGTCCTGGGGGAGTGGGGGGTTGTAGTGTGGGTCTGTCCAGGGGGGTCCATCCAAGGGGGTGTCCAGGGGTGCAAGGGGGTCTGTCTTGAGAGGGGGTGTCCAGGGGGAGAGTGGGGGGTGGTAGGGGGTGTGGGTGGGGAGTGGGGGGGGGGGCTATCCAGGGGGTGTAATGGGGGTCATTCTAGGGGGTATTGTCTAGGAAGGGGGGGATATCCATGGGTACAAGGTGGGTCAGTATGAGGGTCTGTCCAAGGGGAGAGTGGGGGGGAGGGGGTCTATCCGAGGGGGGGAGTGTCTAGGGGAAGTGCAAGGGGGGTTTGTCTAGGGAGGGGGGTGTGTGTCTAGGGGGTACAAGGTGGGTCAGCAAGAGGGTCTCTCCAGAGGGAGAGTGGGGGTGCAAGGGGGGAGGTGGGTGCCAGGGGGTCCAATGTGGTGTAAGGGGGTCAGCGGGGGGGGGGGGGGGGGTCTATCCAAGGTGAGAGTGGGGGTGTGCAGGGTGGGTATGTCTGAGGGGGGGGTGTCTAGGGGGTGCAAGGGGGTTTGTGCAGCGGTGAAAGGTGGGTCAGTAGGTGGGTCTGTCTAGGCGGAGAGTGGGGAGTGTGCATGGGGAACAAGAGGGGGGGAGGGGGTCTTTCCAGGGGGAGGGGGCTATCCCGGGGGGTGAAAGGTCGGTCTATCTAGGGAGGGGGATGTCTAGGGGTGAAAGGTGATTCAGAAGGGGGGTCTATCTAGGGGAGAGTGGGGGTGTGTAGGGGGTGTGAGGGGGGTAGGGGGGGTATGGGGGTCTACCTAGGGGGTTGTCCAAGGGGGTGAAAGGTGGGTTAGCAGGGGGTCTATCCAAGGAGGGTGAAAGGTGGGAGGTAAAAATCCCTATACATGTCAAGTTACACTTGAATGATATTCCCAGGCTGTCCTTCAGTCTTCGGGTGAAAATTCGTACTCGAGAGCACTTGGGAGGGTGCAAGGGGAGTGGATGGGATACGTGGGGAGTGGGGGTGGGGGGGTGTGGGGGTATTTTTTTGAAATGGGAAGGTCTATAACCACTCTTTAAAACTGTGGCAATTGGCCCCATGGGACTGAAATTTCTTCCATGGTTTCAAACTATGGCAATAGCCCAATCACCATGCTAATACCAGCCATGGTCCATTGAACTATGGATCTATCCATAATTTCTATAGTGTTCCTCTAATTGTAAAGGGACGAACTATTTTTTGTGAACTCCTCTTTGGGAGACTACCTTGGGTTAATCACTATACTATATTTGTGTAATATAAAAAAACATCACACCCCATGATATACTTGCATCATGTTTCTAAAAAATTATTCCTATTTAATTAAATTGGGGATCAATTATAAATTTTTATAATTCATTGAATTGGATATTATAGCATAAGTTAGGATCTTGGATGATGAGATGATCTTGGATGAGTCTTAGATGATCAATGGTGATAGTGTATAATATTCGATTTTGGTAAATGAATCTGAATGAGGTAGGTGGTCCCAAAAAATATCCTTATGGTTTATTCATTTTTTCATATGCATGTGATATGAGGTCGCATAATTGTAGGTGATTGACCTTTTATTTAAATAAATTGTCTCGTTAAAATGAAATTTCATAGAAAGATGAAAATATTAAGGGCAACTATGAACCCTTATATACTAGCTTGGAACCTTGGATGTCAATGAACATGGAATTGATTTTATATAAATTCCTTGTGATACATTAAACCAATAGGGATTGATACCCAATAAATGAGCTTAGTGGGCAAAGAGACAAGTTTTCTAGGCTCCGTTTAGTAGGGATAAGTGATTGACACGGTATAGGAAACCTTGAGTTCCACTTTATAACTCAGGGGAAATATATGATGGAATTATGGGATACCTTATATCCCTCATACTAGTTTATTAGAGAGTGGAATGAGTACTCTTATCCAACTAGTATGTGGGAACCTGGGTGGGTATACCCTGGTTCGGATTATGTGTAGGTTGTGTGTGAGAGGAATGACATATTATTTGTGAAGGGTGATGGGTATTATGCCATCCCTATAAAGTGATGTCAGTGTATCTTTTCTTTTTGAGGATGACGATGCTATAAATTATTATGGTAATTATGAGTGTTTTTATTCCCTATGAGTGACATGTTTGAACCCAAGATTTTTGAATGAGATAGTGGCACCCATGTAGGGTGTACATATTACAATGATCCCAAGGGGACCTTAGGGGGTTCCTCAGTGTGATTTTACCCTAGAGAGGGTTACTAAAGGGGGGGGGGGGTTGTGTCTTCTATATCAGGCATCAAAATAGTTTGCGAGGATTGAAATTTTTATCCTAGAATGACTATAATGACTGAGATTGATTGTGTACTTGAGAGTCCAACATAGGAGATGTTTGATGGCATTATGTGCACAACCCACCCATATGAGGAAGATGCACCTTTAGTGATTCCATCATGGGATGATAATTCCCCTAATGTGTGATATGTTTTACCAAATGAGTGTGGGAATTTCTCAGAGCTTCCAAATTATATGATATATTATATATGTTTTCTCATCAAGGTATGAGTGTACCACTGAGTTTCTGGATAACATTTTTTATAGTTTCCTTGAATGGTGTTGGAATTTACTTTAGTTTCTAGATGAGTTTATCTATGATTTCATGGTGGGTTGATAGTATGAACTTGATTTTCTAGATGATATATAGTTTCTATAAAGGTATTAGATGTGCCCTTGAGTTTTATAATGATGTTGGTTTCCTGGTGGAGAGATTCAACCCTTCTGTTTTTTATGATAAGTTTTATGTATCCCATTGAGGAGAGTCTTATCATGGGTTCGAGATGATATGTTTCCATGAAAGATGAAGGTATACCCCTTGGTTCTAGATAACTGTGTGACTTGATTAGAGTTTCTTTGAAACTTTCCAAAGTAGTCGTGGTTATTACTCTTGAGGATCAATGATGGTAATTTTATTATTCATATATGTTTCATTGATTATAATGGACATATCAAATGTTCATACATTGTAGTACTGGTTATGTTAAGACATGAATTGATGGAACCCCACTTAGTTTTTATCTCACCCTACTCAAGAATCCATGACACTTTAGTACCCAGGAAGACTTCGTTATTCATACATTCAGGTAAGGAATATTCCATATGTTGCATGATCAGGCTAGAGAATATCGATGAGTATTAGAGACTGGGATGTGATGAGGCTCCAAGATGGTAGTAGAGCCTCCTTTTTTATTTCTTTTGTTTATTCTGTAAATGTGGTCATCCTAGTGTTTGAACAGACAGATATTTGATATTTATATTTGTCTATAATGAATACTATGATTATTGTCATGGATGTTCATTGGTAATTTTTTCATTGTTGGTACTACGATTCAAGAGTATTTTCACCCCATAATCACACCTTTGGACTCAAATTCATGTCGGTAGACTCTAGTGTCTAGGGACGGATGCCTAAGACCACAATGAACCCCCAGTATAGACACTAGTGTGTGGTATAGGCCAGTATATCATTAAAAATTGGTATCAAACCATGTTTTACTTATTCTAATATTTTAGGATACATTAGATAGGGAATAAGGATGTGTCATAACTTTTCACAGACCCTATATTGTTGTGTTGTGAAGAAAATTTTCAATGGGAAATCTAGGATACAAGAGATATGATAACTATATTCTTGGTTTTTGATTTTATATTTGATATTATTATTCAGCTATGTTTTTTTATATTTTAGACTGATGTTTATGGATTCAGTTCTTAGCCCACAATGGAAATAGTATTTTTTTTATAATCATTATTCTTAGTACCTAAGATTCACATGAAATTTGTTTTCTTTTATGTGATTAACTACATTTAAGACCATGGGTTATGTTTTTTAAAGTTCCAATGATAATTTATTTTTAATATTACCATTTTACTTTTTGGTGGAATTCTACTCAATCAGATCATGGAATTTATTCTGATGACAAGTCATGTGAATATTATAGAGTGATACTCTTTTACAATGATTATACATTAACTCTGTGAAAGGGATGTATAGTGACCCTTGATGGTTCATTTCAGTTATAAGATGCCTCATAAAAAATCCTTTGTGGGTCATTATGATGTGTATTTTGTTACATAAAGTGTCACAAATAACCTATATGATTTTTTATGATATAGCTTATTGGTGGTGTTCTACCTAACCAAACCATATGACTTTTGTTTTAACTAATACGAATCATCATAGGATGATGTTGTTATACGTACATAGATGAGATCATGGTGCTCAAGGGGGAAGTCTAGTATTCAGATAACTGGAAAAGAATAGTTCCCTAGTGAGAGTTTTATTAGACATTTCATTACTAATATGCATATATATCTCTGTGTGTGTGTGTTATAACCCTAGAGTGGTTGTTTTAGCAATTGAGTTTCCTTAGGATATTTTTGGTGAGAGAAGGGATGTTGGAAAGAGTAGGGATTTTCTCTAAGAGTTTTATCCTTTCTAAGACATTGTTTATGGGGTAGATGGGAGACCCTAGTGCCATTGTGATTAAGATCAAGATGTTAGTGATTTGAGTGCTATGATGGAGTAGTAAGACATTTTCATGCTATGGTGAAGATGATAATTAACATATGTGGGTATACTATGAGGGAGGGTTAGCTTGAGATTGTGAGTTCTTATAGATATAGAAGCATGGTTAAATGATTTGGATTATGATATCAGTGCATGGGAGGTGAAATTGAGTATATAGTTTGGGAATGAAAATACCTCGTGCTTTTTTGATGATAATAACTTGATTTTTTTTTGGTATAAAGGATAGATTTTAAGGGTAGGATCGATTAAATTCCTAACCCTATTGATTTTGAGTGCGGTTACCGATGAGGTGGTAGATCATGGTCCTAGATGGTTGTATCTAGAATGGGTATATTGTGTGCTAGGTCTACTAGGTCGAACACCCTGAGGGGGGGGGGTGAATTAGGGTATGACAGATGAAAACATATGCCCCTCCAGATCTTGTTTTGTTATTAAAAAAACTCAATTCTATCTTCCTTCCATAGTAATATATGAACAGATATAAAATCATTCATAGGACACAACAATTTATACTTGGTTCACCCTCATAGGCTACGTCTAAGGATCATACAACGATGATGTACTGATGTACCAAATTCTCTAAGGCTCACGGCCAATAATGAATACAATGTTCAGGCTAGATATTTGATGCCTAGGCTCACTACCTTTACAAAGTTTAGAGTTTGATCATTTCATTCCCAAGGGTCACTCCCTATGCCTTTTTCTCTGGCTCAATGTTGGTGTAAAGGGTCACCATCATCCTCTTCCTTTTCTCACAGCTCGGGAAAGAAATCCATACACAATTTATAAATGTGTAGGTTTAACACAATTTATAGAAATGTAGGTCCCTTCATTTACATGAATCTGGGAATCCTCAACTATAGGTAGATGCTCTTTTGAATTTTCTTTTTCACCTGTATATGACTTACACCTTCTCGAGTACTGTTAGGTACCAGAAAATACTATCCCAAACTGATTTGAAGCTTTCCCAAGCTTCCTTTTGCAAATCAAGAAACACCTTATTCCTTCATGTACTGTGTAGTAGGTTTGGTATAAAGAATGCCTCTCTGCATACTACTTCAGCCTTCCACAAACCACTACAGCCTCCACGTACTATTTCCTTCTATCCACCTCTGTGAACCCCCTCCTGTCTGCAAACTGTTCTTTGTTCTTGGACTGCCTTCACGAACCTCTATCTCGTACTACACCTTCTTCTTCCACATACCACATCCTTTGTGGGTTAAAATTCTCTACAAATACTTTTGGCAGAATATCTTCTTCATGAACCACTTCAACCTTCGCAAACCTCCCTGCATGAACTCCCTTCAGTATTTTCTGAAATCCTAAATAAAAAAGTTTTTCTCTAATGACATTCAATCTCCACACTAATAAGTGGGACTAGTGATTCTTATATAGTCAAATATGTCCACAAAATATGATAACCCAAGATTTTCCAAATCTTCGATCCAGCCTCTACCCCTTATCGATCCTCCTACTGCTGTGAACCACAAGCATTCCATCAAAACTCTTTTCAGACATGCTCTATGTACTACATTTTCTCCTACGCGGTCACTCTCCTCCGTAGATGATAATCCATCTGCGTACCACACTTCCTTCACCGGAAACCATCACATCGAACCATTTCTGCTTTCGTAAACTGCTCTGGCATACCGTTCGCACCGCTCTGTGTACCGTTCGTAGAACATGGTACGCAGTCTATGAATTGTGGTACTCAGTTCTTATCCTTTGAAAATTTCATCAATTTTATTCATATCGCTCACTCCTATGAAGAAATACGTCCATTTCCAATATGAAACTATGGAATTTGAGGCCCAAAAATTTGGAAAGCACTGGGAAACTATGCCACCATAGAAACCAGTCTATGGAAAATACCAATCATACTCATTTGCGGTCATCTGGATTTTTCAACAAACACAATCACACACAAAACATTACGAGGGGACACCTTGAGGGATTTTTTCCAACAGTGTGGGTAAATGCTTCTCATTTTAGGTTGATTCCTGGGAGGGGGTTGATCATGCAATAAGACTTTCCATTAATGATATACAATTTCTTGTTTGAAAATAGTATATGGTTTATTTTAATTAGGTGATATTGAAATATTGTGGTTCATGGATATTGATGATGTTGTGTGAAACTAGTTTTTGTTATGTGTGACTCATGAGAGTGTGAGTTGGGCTATATGATTGGGTGGTGTGAAAAAATACACATGATGACTTCATATGAGACTGATATCAATATTGGAAAAGAACTAATGAAAGGGTTCATAGAGATCACTTTACTTCAAGAGAGGATATTTAAGGTTATCATGGTTTTTTGTGAAATGTATTGATACATGAGCACTAGTGTGTAATGATATTGTGTGATAATGTTTGATATATGGAACAATAACAACCATGTGTGGGATACATACTTCTGGTTTTAATGTAAAACTTATGGGATTGGTTTCATGGGGTTTTGCAATAAATGATAGTAATGTTTCCACTACATAAATAAACTTTCATCATGGATGGAATGGTTTCAGGAATTGAATTTTTTATGAGATAATGGATTAGGAGGAGTGAAAAATGTATAATATTAGAAACACTTTAGGGGTTTCACATAAAAATTGGTAATGGGAATCCATATTTTGAAGAGTGTACCACTGGTTGTTGGAGGGTGTGACCCTTATAATAGATTAAAATTTAGTGTATGTTAAGGATTGAATTACCAATGAGTTGGTAATGGGTAATGATTGATGTTTTTAATTGATTTTAAGGTATGATTGAGAAGAATACATTGAATCATTACATGTGTAATAGGAAGATCATGGGTTGTAGAGGTATTTCCATCATGTTGATGGGGTCGTGGATACGATTAGACCAGTCAAAGGATGGTTTGTATGGTACATGGATTCCAGTGATCATATAGATCCATTTATATCTAGTTCCATGGTGAATACCAAATTTCGGATTTGGATGTTCTATTAGATAATGTTTGTGAACTTTCATCTAGCTCGGGGTTGAGTTGATGTGATCTGAGTGTGAGTAAGATTGATGGTGTTTCAGTTGTCATAGTGAGTTTATGAGGATAAAATTGGTCATTCGAGGAATAAACCATTAAATTACACCATGTGTTGGGTTGGGAATTTGGAGTCGGTGTTTAGATGATCCTGGGAATTCTTCAAGGATTTAAAAATCATGATCAGGAGATGAGAAAACACATCAATGGGTGTAGTCGAGTGTTTTTAGAAAAGGTCATCCAGTGGATGATCAACCAATATTTTTACATAGAATTGGGTGTAGTGAGATGTAAGCAAACCTAGTCATGTCAATAGTCCTCTAAGAATGTGTTTTTAGTAGGATACTTTTATGGTTTTAAGATTACACATTTATTTGATATAACATGGTTACAATTGTATGTTTTTTGTAATCTGGTTAATGTTATAGATGTTGTTTAGTTATTTTTTCATTATTGTTACTCTGATATGAGGGTATAGTCTCTCCATGATTACACATTATATCCTAACTACTATTTAGAAACATATGAAATATGGGGAGGTGTTGCTGATGTCACATATCACCCCCAGTTCAGACACTAGTGAGTGGTTCGAGATAGTCAGGTGTTACAAAAAATTGGATATGTGAGATTTTAATGAGTTGTGAAAGGTTTTTTTTGTTTCATGATAGACTCGTTACATGGTTTGTGGGAAGGTGGTTCATAATAATTATTTTTGATAAAGGTAGTGTGCTTTGACATGGATTCAAGTATCAAAAATTGATGTGTTGTCACCCAAATGCATAACCTTGTCACTCTTCACAATGAATAGAAGTTATTGGATGAGGATAGAAGATGCTACAACTTCTTTATTTTCTTTGAGGTGTCATGAAATATGATCTAGATTGGGATTATTTTAGTTGGAATATATTGGAATTTACCTTCCACCTATATGAATGATAGGATAATAAATTACATGAAAATGATAAAATATAATGGGAATCATAGATTAGTAGATATGATCATAAATTATTGTAAATTTTAACTTGAATCTAAAGTAGTGGTGATAAAAATTTAAATTACCTAGTTTACAGGGTAACTTGGATATAGTTTCAACATTATGGGTTTAAACGCTGATGATGTAATTATGATTGATCAAGATAGCATAAAATGTATGACTTATTCCCATTTATATTTATGAATAGCTATTGTCTTAATGAAATCCAAGTATTTTTTCCCTCGCAAGGGATGTACTATAGGTATGATTTTTTTAAATTGAAAATAGATATTATTGTTTTTTATATACTATAATGTGGTCTGATATTGACTTTTAAATTTCATTAGAGTGATTATAACCCAGTTTTCTAGAATTTCAGTGGTATTATTCCTCAGTAGTATTCATATTTAATGATAATTGGGCATATGTATATAGTGTGATTTTGAAAATATTTCCATATCAAATTCAGATCCTTCTTTCTTCACTTATATGAGAGAAATGATGAAGATTGGACTATAGTTACTTTAAGGCATTAATTGTATGAATATATGAGGAAACATTATTGTGATATGTCTTGGTGGTACAACTAGGTATTTATAGGTTGTATCAGGAGTTTTATAGTTTTCATTTAATAATTGGAAAATGTCTTAATAGATACGTTTTCTTGTCGATGCATAATATGCCATTACTAGATTTAGTGATAAGGGATGAAATAAATAGTTTTCCACCATGAGGTAAGGAGTAAGTGATGAAATTTTTTATGTGACTATTATAATTATTTTATTAAATGGAATTGAGACAACCCATAACATCGCCTTGCATAAATGTAGGAAATTTAATGCGCGTTTCATAATTTCTTATTAAGCATAGTTCATTGGTACTATGGAATAGATATTCATTACCTTCATCAAGAGGGGATGAGGTTTTTAAGATAGGTTATAAATTTAAATGAATATGATTTTATTCCATTGTTATAACCCTATGAAATTTCAATCAGCGGTCAGTTTACATAAATATAATACTGAATTACCTGATGTTATGGTGTTGTAGATTTTGTATTATAATTTATTCTTTTAATAGTGATAATGAGGCTCTGTGGAGTTTCTTTGATGGTCATGTTGAATTTATATAATTTTAATCATAGGATTGGTGCATCTATTTGATAAAATAAGGTAATTTATTGTTATCCTTTTTGTAAATTCTTGAGACCTTGTATTTCATTTGAGGTTGGAATAATAGAAACTTATTGGCCTATAACGGAAAAGTTATATGAGTGAGTGGATGATTCATTTAGTTCAAGTATGATAATGGACTTAATGAAAATTTATGTTGAGGTTGTGTTTATGGGTATTTTTAATGAATATAATATTTTCCCTTATCATTAAAATATTTTCTTTACATTATTGGATTGTGGCTTACAAATTTTCAAGGTATATCTTTTATGGAAGATCATGTGTTGAACATTAAAAGTGTTAATATATGATAGATGTTTAATTAAATTAATTAATTTGTTAATTAATGTTTGAAAGGCATGTTTATATTTAATCCCCTCAAACTATATCTTGAATTTGAATTTTTCAATGTCGTGATGCTCAAAGAAAAATGTTTCATTTTATATTGGAATTATTTTGGCCGAATATTCAATCAGAACCCATGTTTTTTTATGGAACATGTTTATAAATATCCAATAATGCCTTCTCAAACAATCCTTTTATGTGATGATCAATGTTAGTTGATCAGAGAAGGTAGTGTAAGGCTGTAGTGGCCCCACAAGGTAATATCATCAAAATCCTCACCAATTCCATTTTGAAATTTAATTATCATAATTTAATGTTAATATTTAGTTTTGAATTTTATTATAATTTCATTTTTAAAGAAGATTCAATATTAAATTATATAAAAAATTCTTGGAAATAATGTTTTGATCAATTAGTTTTGGTCCTATGAAAGAAATAAATTGTTTATATTTTTTGTTATTAAAATATTTAATTTACTAAATACCCTATTAAAGGATCAAATTATTAACAGAAAGTTAGTTTGAACACCCATGATCATAATGGAATAACCCTACTTTGTTCATTTTTACACTTTCATAATGGTTGATCGATTAATAACCACAAATTTATAAGAATGGAACACTGATGAGGTGGTAGGGAACGACATTCTAGGACCAAAATAGACCCTCAATTCCAGTTTAATTCCAAAAAATAGGAAAATTAATATATATGACCCTAACTATTTATGTATTTTGATGAAATGAATCTCACACCCTCCCTCCTTACCCCAAAAAAATATCAAACCCTACTAAAATATTTCCCCTCTCCCATGATCTTACCACCTTCTCCCTCTTATACCATAGATTAAATCCCACTTCCATATACTATAATCAAAGTTCTTATCCCATAGTTGATCTCCTCCTAAAATATCCCTCCTCTTGGAATCACCTCATTCCCCATGAACAACATATCACTATCAACCTTCTCCTCTAATGTACTGCCTCTTTCTATCGCCCTTTCTTTGGTCTCTCTCCTCTCATTATCATCTCTTCAAAACTGTAAACTATTCTCATCATCTACTCAATATCTCTTCCCAATAAAGACCCTCCCACATATTTTCCTAGATCTATCTCATTGATATATTTATTTCTTTCATGTAGTGCCAATCCATGGTCTCGAAGAAATATTTTATAGGGTTTATCTAGTAACGTGTTAGTGTTAAAATTATATTAATTATATTGTTGTCTTATTCTTAGTAGTCATTAAATAATTTTTGTGATTTTATTTTTCACTTATATTGATATTTTATTATAAAGATTTTTTTTATTTGGAGTGTAAAATTTATTAATTATTATATAAAAATATTTTTGTCACCCTGATTCATCTATAATATAGAGTATATTCATGGTCTTTAGGTACACTGCTTGTTAAAATTGTTTTTTAGACTTTATTTTATGAATAGTTAAATTCTAGAAGGTTTAAGTTAAATGGGGGAAGTTGTGTTATGGGAATGTGGTATTCAATATTATTTGTGGATGATTTGTGAATTTTTTATATTTAGCTATATCCTTGTAAACTTTTGGATGTTGGGTAATATAGATTTGGAATTTTCTTATTTGGTGTTAAATTTAATATGATAAATGATAATTTCTAGAATTTGACTATTAATTTTTTTATGAATCCCCATTTTCCTATACTTTTGATAAAAATAACAGAGGATACCCATTTTGATCAATTGTTTTACCCTTCTTGAAGAGGACTACTAGTTGATATGCAATATAACCTGATCATTAGTAAATATTCCCTCAACTACGTGTGAATTTTCAAATAACTCACACAAATATCACAATAATTTATGGTAATAGAACTAAAAAAAATTGAAAGTATATAAAAGTGGAATGAAAATAAAGGATGAACATGATTTGGATAATTAGTCCTATATGAACAGAAGAAACACTACTACCACCTTTTCAGTATAATTAAAATTATAAGGTTTAAAAATCAAATTTCTAAGAATAAGTAATATTTAATTATATTAATTAATACATTACTCAAACTCTTCATCTAGGATGTTTAAAACTGATTTCCCACACACTTATATAGTAAGTGTTAGTTTGTTAAACAAGTTAAACCCCTAAAATTAAAGATAGTATATCATGACCACCTTAGATGGATTACAAAACTAAATACCCTATTTCTTTACCAAACTTCCACACCATTAGTGCCCCATTAAAATATATATTCTACTAATAGTTCCAATGCATCCTAGGGAGATCGTACAACTATTTTCTACACACTATTCCACTCCATATTCTAGTGACTAAAATTTTAGTGACCATAATCTATTTGGTTTATCTAGGGAACACAAATAGGCTTCAACACTAACAATATCCCACTTTACGTCTTATTTCTAGGCGTGTTTCAGGGAACCTTTAACAATTATCCATCACTTTTGAAAAATAACACATCATTTTATACAGTAAAAGGTGATGCACTATTTTCTCATTCCATCAATCCAATCAACACTAAGGCATGATAATATAATAAAAATTTCAAGACTATCTCCTTAGTGAACATTTTTATCATAGTTTGGGTTCACATTATATTTTGAAGCTTTTCGAAACCAATGAGAATTGGTTTTTCTGTGTGTAGTGTGTTGGATTTATTATCAACCCTATCATTTGAACCATTCCATTATGAAGTATTAGAAGTAGTATTTTTTGACATGGTGTGATGGATCATGTTATATTTTCTTTTCTTAATTTCCATAATTTCATGACAATGTGATGTTTCTAATGAAGCGAAGATGATGAAAGATACATGAGAATATGATGTTCTCGATAAAGGGAAAGCGGTGGATTACATAAAGCAATGTGTGAGACTAGAATTCTAATCATGATCATACTTATAGATGAGTTAAAACTATCAAACATATAGGAGATCCCAGATAGGGTTGAATCATGTAATGTTTATAGAGAATTTCTAGGAATGTGAATAAATTAATGTATTCTTAAAGAAATGGGTCTATAAGTATTTGAGTACATGCATGATTTTTTCATAGGAAAACAGAGTAATGTAAGAAGAATCATACAAATCATAAGTTACATGAACATGGAGACTCCAATAAATCTCAATAAAAATGTAAAAGTATTTTCATGAATGTAAAAAGGATTCACAAAAGTCAAAAGGAGTTTCATAAAGTTTCATGAAAGTGAAGTTCTGAGATAGCCATATAAAAATATAGAAAATGTGTAATGTTAAGGAAATATTTATTGTTTCATGAAATAATGATGATTTATGAAATAATTTTTTATAATTGTGGTAAGTTTTTTAAAGTAAAAAACTTATTAAAAGATGGTATGTTTATAAAAATCATATGTGAATAGAAGATGTGTCCGAATGTTTCATGATTAAACGAAGTTTCATGAAAATAATGTAGTTTTTTTATAGTTTGTGGAAAGAGAGTATGTTTTTCAAAGGGATAGGAACATATATAAATTGTATACTACCTCCTTAATTTGACCACACTTTTATTATTGAAGATTTTATGTCTCTAAATTTTTGAAATAATTTTGTGAAGGTTTTTCTTAGGTGAATAATTCATAAGAACATGAGTGATTTGAAGAAAGGGATTGTGTCTATTCAGGAAAAGTGTGTTTCATGGAATAATAAAATTTTCATCAAAGTTGGGAGTTTCCTAAAAGAATGAATGTTTCACAAAATTTGGGAGTTTCATGACATGATAATTTTTTTATAAAAGTTTGGAGTTTCACAAAAGTGTTATGATTTCAAACATAGAGAGTGATTAAAACTAATTTAAGAACTTTCCAAAGGAAATTGATATTCATTGAATATTATTTTAATGGATAAAATGAAGCTACCATGATGTTGATGTTCATAACCAGTTTTTTAAAGAGAATCATGACGATCAATGGGATCTAATTAAATTATCAACTATCATAGAAGTCAAACATTTTTCTATGATCCAAAAAGAATTACCTCCAAAAGTAGCATGAAAAGGGAGAGGAAAAAGGGAGTGTACCTTGGGTGAAAGTGATCCAATCCTAAATCTTGTAAGGGGAGGGACCCCAAGAATATCAGCGACCTTGCCTCAATCCACCACTAAAATATTTTTAGTGGATTTTGGCACATAGACACAACATCGGTGTACGTTCATTAGATATAGTCTAGTGTGGGTGAACTGAGAAACTTCTTTTGGATTTTGTGATTTATTTTTCATATATTATTTCAGATGATAATAAGTGAATTTATATTGATGGATCATTGAAATTATTGGAATAAGGATAATATAAGCACATCAGTTAATCAGATCATCACCTAACAGGTGAACATAATAGTGACCCAACTAACAAGAGAGTTATAAATCAGTTTGGACAGAGAGAGTTTCAAGAGTATGTGGGGAATTGAACATGTGTTTCATACCCTGATATATCCCCCTCTTGGGACATATATCACTAAATTTCCACATGGGTATAACAATCTGTATTAGGATATATATTTATCTTTTTTGATTTTTTTGTTCTGAATTGATATGATCAATTTTTGAGTTGAAATCTTTTATACCCATACGATATGGAAAATAAAAAGAATCTAAAGATGAAGAAAAACTCTGAAATAATTCCATATAATAGAATACTTTTTGAGAAGTGTGTGATTGAGTTAAAGGATACAAAAATATCACAAATATAATGTATGGATGGATCTGATTGTGCATCTACTTGTTTAGAAAATGTTGCTATAGAACTATCCAAGAATCGTGATATAATAATAGATGAAAAAAATACATATTATTATGAGATATAAAAAGATAAAAAGGTTGAATTTGTCCATATATTATAGGATCTTGATCAGGGTATAAAGGAAGAAAACATGAAGATGGGAAAGAAGAATGAATCTCAAGGAATCCATTTGAAATGATAAACAATAAGATCAAAAAACATAAAAGACTCAATCAATGACTAAAATATATAACAACATATTTTAGGGATAAAACTTACCCTCAATCCAAGGAATTTGAGGAAATTTCTTCCAATGTGTAATAGTGTGAAGCTAGTTCTACAGAAAATATCCTTAGCTCAAAGGAGGTTCAAAATATGAGGTCCAAAAGGGAATAATTGGGTGAACATATGGTAGAGTTGGTTGAGTAGGACCCAAGGATGAGTCAAGTGGTTGGGGAATATAATGATGAAATTGCGGAGATTGGTGAAAAACTAAGATTCAAAGTGAATTACTTAAAAAATGTTCACATGAAGTGAAAAAGAAAATGGTCCTAGAGAAGGAGTTAAAAGTTAGTACTATCCCTCTCAAAACACAACTGGGATAGTGGTTAAAATATATAAAAGAAACAATGTCAAGTCTTAAGGAGATGATTTTCCTATTAAAGGAGAAGTATTGGAAGTTAAAATAACTTGAAGGGTGGATGGAAACCTCTAGTGAGAAAAATAAATTCCTTATCATGAGAGCATCGACAAGTCAATTCCACAAATATGGAAATCCAAATTCAGAAAGTAAGAGGAACCATCTTTCCAAACCTAAAATATATGACACTTAGAGGAAGGTAAACACTATGTGATACTACTATAGAATCATGTGACATACTGTGAGTGTATTCCTATAAGCCCAAGGGGTCAAAGGAGGAAGGAAGTTTTCTAAAACAACATCGTAATCGATTTGTGACTACATGAGGTATATTATTTATCAAAGATTATTTATTTTTGATAACTTGGGTCATATGTATTGGAATTATAGAAAAAAGGAACTAAATTTGTTACAAATAGATCCTCAATTCCTATGACTAATGGGAAGACATTTTTCACTAAAAAAAGTCCGTTAAGAGGGAAAATAATTTTACTTCTTTGGAGATAAATAATGGTGAAAAATGAAATTTGTATTAAGAACCTAAATTATTATACTCAAAAAACTGTCCTGGAAGGAAATAAGACAGATCTGAAGGGAAAAGAAGAAAATTGTTCTATCTTAAAGAAATATGAAAGATAATTTAAATAATGGTCCACTAGGGAAGAAAAAAAATACTATTTTGGATATATTATCTATCAAAGAGAACACACAAAAGGCATAACTATGTGGTTTTGTGAAATATTCCACAGGAAAGGAGATAAAAAGAACTATGGGAGTTCCTAAGTAAAGGGAAAAAGTTATATAAAGAGAAGTTCCAAATTAGGCATTGAATAGAAGGGTTCATTTAATAAAATAAAAAAATTAAAAATTGAAAGGACTCCAAATGACACTCTTATAAAGTGACGTCCTAAAATAATAAATGGGATGTGAAAGCTAAAAAATTAGGAATGGATAAACTGATTTGTAAGAAGATTTGGAGAAGAAGGATATAATTAGTAACATGTGACGAGATACTTATTTATAATAGTAACCAAGGAATAAGAGTTTTTTAGTTGGGTTATGAATAAAATGAAATTCCCAATATGAGAAAGGGGAAGTCAAAAGTAGACATTTGAAATTAAGTTTGTATAAGTGGAATCACTCAAAGGAGAGATCCTTGGAAGAATCTATAGAATACTACAATAAAGAATAAACAGGAAGAAGAAGTGGTTGATTAGGTGATGGATTCACTTTACTTAACTATAAAAAGGGTAAATAAAAGTGTGATAATAAAGGGTTGGTCCACCCAGAATAGCCACATTCCCCAACTTGAGGATCGGAAAATTCCTCTCTCCCTATTTTTTTAGATTATATTAATTTATATTAAAGTGTTTTAGGTTTGTAGGGAGATATTATCCATGGAGAAGTTTTATAAAAAGATACAAAGTGGTGTTTTGATGTGCTTCATTGTTCTAATTGCTTCAAATAATTGAAAAAAATATGTATCTTGAATCATAATGAATGAGTACATTAGAAGAATCAGAGTAGTAAAAAGAAGTTTCAATGATGGGAATCAAGTTTTGAAAGTTGATATTTCAATTAATGTGAAATGGTATCAAGATCCATGTGGTATTAAATTTAATGGAACATTTTCTATCATATTTTAGATCTTGAATATCGAAAAATTGGGAAGCAACAACAAAATGATCTCTCATATTTTATTTTATTTTTATAAAACATGTGATGTCATCTTATCATTCTGAAGATATCAACGGGTTAAATGGATTGAAAACTCTCATACATAATTTCTATTAAATATTTAATGATTAGTGTGAGAAATTTAGGGGGAGTTTTTAGATTAAAATATGTCATATGTTATCCCTATAAAATAAGGAAATTCACCCTATGGATAATATATGAAATCAATTAGCAAGTACAGTTTTGGAAGTGGCTCTAAGGTTGAACAAACGAGTGATAATTTCAACATTAGGTATGAAGAAATATTAAAAAAATGATATCAAACATCATGTTGTTATCTATGATATTTGGTACTAGTTTCAACAACTGGTAATGGTTTTATATCTAGAGTTGATGAATATATTTAGAAGAATTCCTAAAAATAAGATAAAGTTATATGGATGATTGTGATGTATGGAATTAAGTTAGTGAAATGGATAATGATGATTTTATTAACATTATATCATGGTTCCTAAATCAATTCCCAACTTACTATGTTTAGAGGTATTGTTGATGGATCTATGATAAGTGGTAAGTTCAGCCACTAAAAATCATATTAAAGGAAGTTATAGTAAAAAAGTTGTTTTTGGGCTAGAGAGATTACTCAAACCAACAGTCACAAGAAAATAAATGATTTAGGAGAATGATAGATTTTGTGGGCCTAACAAACGGGCCTATAAAAAGGAATAGTTTCATTTTATAGGGGGGATTATACAGCCTTATCTAATTCAAATACCATGTTGACAGAGGGGGAGTAGTTGAAATACCCATATCCACATCCCTGATAACGATGAAAGAGATTAATGAAATAATACATGATATCAATATTATATTCAGGATGGAAACTTATATTTTCTAACATCAATAAAATAGCAGTAGAATGATATGATTCTAAAAGGGTTATCCCTGTTTCCCAAGGTATGATTTTTTTGGGAGTATATATTTAGTTTATATGGTAAAAATTATAATTTGGATTTTGATATCAAAGGTGGATAAGAAATCACTACTAATCCATGTACAATTTCTATCCAAAGATGTTATGGTCATTAATTAATGTGTGTTCCAACCTAGACCTTTATAATGGGAGTAAGATGTGAGGGATAAAAATATAATGATGCTGAATATTTTCTTTCAATGAGGATAAATCATGGAATGAGTTTGTGATAAAACATGTTTTATCGAGTTTTTGAAGAAAGTTGTCCTCTCATGTTCCACACATTATTCTACAATTGAAATTTATCAGCAAAAACAATTAATAATTGGTATTGGAATTAATGGAAAGTTAGTCTCGATAATGGTTTTTAAGTGTTGTCAAGATATATGTGTTGGATTCATGAAAGTGTTTCCAAAAGATCCAAAGGGGGGGATTTCTAAACACCAATGAGTATAAGTGTTTCTATGTGTTGTGTGTTCGATTCATTTTCAACTATGTCATTTTTAAACCTACCATGTTGAAGTATTGTATTTGGTGTTTCCAATGACTTGTTGTGATGTAGCCCTATTTTTATTCCCTATTTCAATAGTTGCATGAAATCATGTTGTTCCTAATAAATGGAATGTGGAAACATTTACATGAGATGGTGGTGTTCCCGATAAAGGGAAGGTGGAAGATTTTATAAAGCAATGTGAGATCTCAAAATGTTGATCATGATAATGCTAAGATAAGATTTGATGTTATTAAAGATAGAGGAGAACCCATATAAGGCTATATCATGAATATTATATGGAGAAGTTACATTAATGTGAATACCTTAATATATTAATGAAGAAATGAGCATAAAAGTGTTTCATTCATGTGAGAAATTTTCTATTAAAATAGAAAAAATGAATAAGGCTCATGAAAATTAGTAGTTGTTTAAACATGATGATTCTAACCCATCTCAAGAAATATGAAAAATGAATGATTTTCATGAAAGTGAAAAGGTATGAATTTTAGAAGAATTTTCATAAAGTTTCATGAAAATATTGTTTTGATAATGACTCATAAAAATATATAAAAGAATTTAATTCAAAAAATATATTTTGTTTTATAAAATATTAATAATTCATGAAAGAATTTTTTATGAAGGTTGTATGTTTTGTGAAGGTTAAAATTTATGCGAAGACATTAAGTCTTTAAGAAGAGTTCATGAATGAAAAATATGTCCTGAAGTTTCATAAGGAAAGGGAGTTTAATGAAATTAATAAAGAGTTATTTTGAACATGGAATACTGAGAAATAAATATTTTCTAAGGAGGAAAATATATATAAATATGACACTACACCTTATTTAAGAAAGTTGGACTAATTGAAGATCGAAAGGATTTGAAACTTTTAAAGAATTTGGGGGAAAATTTCTTACATAAAGAATTTATAAGAACATTAGTTTCATGAATAAAAGACTTGGGTCTATTAAAACCAAGTGTGTTTTATGAAAGAGTGAATGTGTCAAGAAAATTGAGAGTTTCATGAAAGATTGAAATTTTCATGAATTTTCGGAGTTTCACAACATTGTGAAGGTTTTTTGAAAGTTAAGAGTTTCCAAAAATTCTTACATTTCAGGACACATATAGTGATTGGAACCCATGAATAACCTTACAAAAGGATGTTGGAATTACCCAAAGACTAGTTCAACATGGAATGTAAAGATTCTATGATAGGTATTTTCACAACCAGTTTTCGAAAGATAAGTGTGAAGATCAATGGGAACTAATCAGTGCATCAACTATCAGATAGTGAAGTTGTACATTTTCATGTGATCTGAAAAGAATTACCTCATAAAGAAGAAAGTAAAAGGTGTATAAAAAGGCAGTGAATCTTCAGTGGTTGTGATCCAACCCTAAATATTATAAGTGGAGTAACCCTAGGAATTGGAGTGACCTAGCCTAAATCCACCACTGGAATATTATTAGTTGATTTTTTCATATCAAAACAACATTGGTATGTGATCCTTATAAATAATCATGTATAAGTGAACCATATAAAATTCTAATGTCTTATGCACTAGATTATATATATATTTTTCATGATGATAATCAGTGCATGAGGATTGAGTGATCGTTAATATTAAATAAATAAGGCTAAGATAATCACACCAATTAATTAGATTATCAAGTAATAGGTGAACAAAAGAGTGACCCTACTAAGAATTAAGGTCAAGATCAGTTCATATAGTGAGAGTTTCACAAGTACATGGGGAAAAATGAGTTTTATAACCTGATTCACCCCCTCTTATTGATTATCCCAATAAAGTTCCATATGGGTCCAATAATAGAACAATATTTTTTTCTCCATTAAGGTCTAGATGAAATGATACTTCATGTATACCTGATTTTTCCATGAACAAAACACTAGATTTTGAGCCAAGTGAATTTCACTATGATAATGAAATAATAATACTCCTTCCCCCAAATTTCTTCTTAATTCCTTCAAAAATTGTATCAACCACACCATTTAACCCATAACCTCCAATGTAACTACATACTCTACTTCCATATAAATCGAACTAATAATCCATTGTAATTTTGACATCTAACTTACCAATTTTCCACAATAAAAAATAATCATATTATTCTCTCCTAGGTGTCTAAATCCCAAGAGAAGTCAGCATCAACACATCTTTTTAAAGACTCGTCTATCCCAAAGCCCAATGTTTTTTCTTACATTTATTTCAACTAATATATGATCCATTTCATAGCCTCTCAATGTTTGTTTCAAGGATGTGATAGAAATCAACTTATAAATACTAATAAAAAAGCAATCTATAGCTATTTAAAAATAATTTTATAGATAATTATTCCAATTAAGGATGTATATAGAACATTTTCCATGAGTGAAACTTCATATTCCATTTTGGGAAAATTTTATTTAAATAATTTAAAATGTCTAACCAAAGGAATCGAGAGTTGTTTTCATCCAGTCATATTAAAACATTCAATAAACTTCTAAATGTAGTATTTTTTGGATAATAATAATTTTATAACTCTCCTATCCCCGTATATATTTATACCCAAATATTATTGGCATGTCCAATATCCTTCATTTATAATATCTGGGAGAAAACATTCTTAACTCCAGAATCCTTTTGACATTTGACCTAATAAGAAAAATAATTTCCACATAGACTAGAAATATAAAGAATATCTCATCATTAAACTCCTCCCTATAAAAATAATGATCATAATTGTACATATTTAATCCTTTTTTTTAAAATAAAACCATCATACTTATGATTCCATTGTAGTAGTGATTGCTTTGGACCAAAAAATATTTTCATCAATTTATAAACCATGTTCTTGTTTCATTATTCCATGAAACATGTTGGATTCTTCATGTAAATTTATTACTCAAATTGGCATGAATGAAAGGTATCTTTACATAATGTATTCCATGTATAGATATTTTATTTCTACCATGCTCAACATTGTACAAATAGTTTTTTGTTTAACTATTGATGATAATATTTCTATGAAATAAACTCATTATTTTTTTAAATAAACTTTCTTCTAGCCATTCCTAGAATATTTTATTACCATAATAGTATAATTTTTATATGAAAACACACTTATTTTCATGTTCTTTATTTCCCCAGGTTAACTTCATCATCTCTTAATATCCATTGGAATTTTAGGATCTCTAGATCTCTTGCCTTTATTAAGAGTATAAAATTCATATTGGCCTAAAATATTTGAACTAATCTTATGAATATGGTTTATAGCCTTATCTTAGTTAGTTAATATAAATTTCTAAACTCTTATCTATCTTCTAGATACCTAACTTCCAGTTCCCCCACTAAATCTTCATCCGTTCTTGAAATCATTAACACATTTTTTTGTACCACCAATGAACATTTGATGCATCCTTCCATGTTTTGGCGATTTCCCTTCCTTCCAATGTTCATAATATTATCAAATTATACTTCTATTTTCGACTATATACAATTAATTTCTTTCACTTACATATTTTTCTCCTTCCATAGAACCTATTCTTCGAGGTGAACATCTCATATCTAGATGAGTTTTATCTTATCATCATCCTATTTCTTGAAACTGAAGTTCTAATCACCATACCCAATGAAAAAACATTATTTTCATTTTTACTCATGATTTTATCAATCCTTAGTGTCAATATGAACATATTTGAAACTTCCAAAGACATCAAGATGTATAACTTATGAACATTTTATAAACCATAACACCTTTGTAATTTTATAAAAAATAATTGTTGTTGGACATCTATTAAAAAAGGTACTTTGTTCGGTGGAGTGTCTCCAACCAAATTCCCTTGGACATTGCATAGTGCATCCATATGAATCAAACCTTCCCCATTAATTCCCTATTCATACCTTCATCCACATAATTTTTCAATGTTGTTCTAGGAACCATTTTACCATGACTTATCTCCTTTTTATTGAAAAATGAATAAAAGTTGCATCTGGTGTACTCACCACTATTGTCGGAACATAGAAGTTTCAACTTTTGAAAAAATTCTCTTTCCATCCGGTCTATCCATTGAACAAAATACTAAAATACATCATACTTATAATTTAAAAACAAAAACCATAATTTTTTAGTAAAATCATCAATAAATGATGAAATATAAAGAGAACCTCTACGATGCGAAACATGGGTACGTCCCTATACAATAGAGTGAACTAGTTCCATATTCTAGGTTTTGGGATTTTGTCCTTCAAAATTGAAGGAAACCCTTCTCTATTTTCCAAACCCATAACATTAAAACCTTCAAATTTTTGTGTGATCAAGATTCAACATCCCTTTGTCTGTTATAACTATCATGTTCATCTCACTAAGATGACCAAGCCTATAATGAAAAATATTTGAATCTTATGATCATGTACTTTCAACCATTTTAATCCCATATGTTCATTTGATTAAATATAATTTCTCATCCTTTACTCCTCGTACAACCACCAAGGAATCCATAGTCAGATTCCAAAAATCATTCACAAACCTAATCCAATATCCTACTTAATTAAGTAATCCTATGAAAATAAACTTCTTCCACATCCCTGGGATGTGTCTCAGTTCTTTCAGCATCAAGAATCTCCTATTACTCATTCAAATATTTTTGTATCCTTTCCCAACTATATTCATATCTTCATCATCTTCCAGGTGTAATTTTTCAATATTTATATATATATTTAATTATCCATTATTATTTAATCTCATATTGAATGAAACAAACAACCTAATATAATCACCGATGAATGTATTGAATTATAACCATTCAATAATAGTTGGATACTCACTTCTTCGATAGTATTATTAGAATTTGATATTTTGGATGTTTTTGTTCTTCTTAAGTTCTCATTGAAACATGAAAAATACTTCTTTATGTGTCCCATTTTCATACACTTCTAACACATTGGAATAAGACCAATTAATTAGCCTCATCTCTTCTCTCATGTAATAAATTCTAATTATTTATTACGATTTATTTTATGTTGAGGGGACCATTCACTTATGTCTCCATTGGGAAAACTTATAAATGATAATTGGTATTATCTCTTCCTAAGATACCCATTTTAGATCATCTTCAACATATCCTAAAACATAAAATCATCCTTCCTCTATAATTAACAATAGCAGTCACCCTTTCATACAAACTCTCTAGAAGTGATGATAGTAGTAGAAATACCCATATATCATTCTTAAAAGCATCCTTCATAAATTAGATATTATTATAGATTATCTTTAATACATTCACATGATACACCATTGGTATTACTTCTGATAAGACTATGTTATTCATCATAAATTATTTGTTCAGTTTCATAGACATCTTATACATATCTTCTAGATTCTTCATCACTCCATCTGTTGTTTTCATTTCTATGATTTTAGTAGACACATTTTATGATAATAACATCCTCAATAGTGCTAGTTCCTTCCTATCCATTTATTCCCATTATTCAATTTCTGTTTTCATTACATGAAAACCTGTAAGTGGAATATCCAGGCCCCTTAGAATTATATGATCCTATATATTTATATTAAAAAATTAAAAATCTATCCTATAAAAATTATTGACTCAAACCATATTATAATTCAAATCCATTCCTTTAATTGACAATGAAATCTGACTATGAAATGAAATAACATCAAGGAAAGAGTGAGTGAACAAACCTAGGAATATTGAAACATGGAACTTTGAAACCACTTGTTACAAATCCCATTTTCTTCTACTTATTATAAAAACATTATAGGGTACCCACTTCAAACAATGGAAGTACCCCACCAAAATAAGATAACAAAATGATGTGAAATAGAACATGGTGATCAAAAAATACCCCCTAAATAAGTGTATTGAATGTTATAAGTCTTCTCACCCTAGTCATCATATAAATTCAACCTCACACATAACTCACACAAATCTCACAAACATTCAATGAAACAAAATTAATAAAAATTAAATTACATAAGAAATGAGACAACAAAAGAAACTAATATTCTTCAGAAAATGATTCATATGTGTATAAAGGAAACACTACTGCTTCCTTTTCATTATAATCAATTTAATAAGTGTTATAAAGTATATTACTAAATAATAGTGATATTTAATTATATTAATTAACGTGCTTCTCAAACTTGTGATCCAACATTATTAACATTAAGTTCCCATGTTCTTATATATTTAGAGCTAGTCAGTTAAACTATTTAAACTTAATCCCTTAAAATTATAGAAAACATATCATAATTGCATTAGTTGGTATACCAATCTAGCGACCCTTCTTATTTACCAAAAAAATCAAGACCTTTAGATTTCCATCAGAAGAAAAAAAATTCTGATGGTTTGTTCCACTACCATCTATAGAGGTCCTTCTCCCCTTAATTTCACACAATTACTCTCCACCATCTAGAGAGAGAAATTTTTATGACTTTAAACTGGTGGGATAAATTTGATGAACTCAAAATAGGATTCACATCCAACAAAATTCGAAAAAAAATAATTTTAAAATTAATAAGTGTTTATTGTTAATTGGATTAAATTTAAAACATGTTTCATGTATTTCTATATAATTTTCATACCATTCTACTGTGTGATGTTTCACAACTGCAATTTTTAATTTTTTAATTGTTAAAATCATGAACAAATGGGTTAAAATATGGAAGCTTACTATTATCTATCTAGTTTCTTAGTGTTAAAATATAAAAATAAGGAGTAAAAAAGTGTAATGGATTACTATTAAAATTTGAAAGTGTGTTGTTTATTTAATTAGATGAAATTTAACATTTTTTAATATGGGAAGAAATTAGGGCCTATAGTGAATGATCTTTGGTGGATTGTTGGTTCCATTGTGATATTATTATTAAATGGTTGGAGTTTCCATTTGTGAATCTATTAAAATCTAGAATGGAGGTTTTCAAACCTGGAATATTAGTGTTAAAATTCTAAAAGAATAATGATAGAATATGAAAACAAGGATTTAAAAGTGTGGAAGAATACTATTAATATTATAAAGTTCTTGGGTTACTTAGATTTTTTTTTGAAATTAGAAGTAATTAGAGGGTATAGTGAAGGTTATTTGGTGTATTGTTAGAACCCTTCTGATATTATTCTTAAATGGTCTAAATTTAAATGTTTTATATTGTCAAATAATATTTTCATATCTTTTTATTATGGGATCTTTCATATTTTTGTTTTTCATTTGTTTGTCAATTAAAATTTGGAACAAAGGTCATAAAATTTGGAAGCTTCATGTTAAATTTTTGGTATCTTAGTACTATAATTTGAAAACATGGAGTTAAAAGGGTGAAAAATTAGTATTAAAATTTGAAAGTGGTTTGTTTTTATACTTACATTAAATTTAACATTTTATTCAACAAGGGAAGTAATTAAGGTATATAATAAAGGTTATTTTTCACATTTCTTATTCCCCCAATCTATTATTTTTAATTGGTTTAAATTTAAAATATGTTTCATGTAGTTCTCCAACATTTGATATAATTTTGTTGTGTGAAGTTTTTTAGTTGAGTTTTAATTGTGTATCTATTAAAATGTTGAACCATGGAGTTAAAATATGAAAGCTTAGAGTTTAATTTTTAGTATATTAGTGTTAAATTATATAAAATTAGAGTTAAAAGTGTTATAGATTTATATTAAAATTTTATAGTGGGTTTTGGGTTACATATATGAAATTTGACATTTTTTTACATGAGAAGTTTTTAAGGGATATAATAAATGTTAATTAGTGAATTGATGATCCCCTTATTTTGTTATTGTTAAATGGTTTAAATTTAGAACAGGTTAGAAGTGTTTCTTTGTTGTTTTTAGATCATTTTTTTTGTGTGAGGTTACATAGTTGTAATTTAAATTTTTTTATCTATTAAGATATAAAACAATGGGTTTAAAATCTAGAAGTTAAGTGTTTAATTTCAAGTCGATTAGTGTTAAAATATAAAAAATAATAGTTAAAATTGTGAAAGCTTACTAATAAAATTTTAAATTTTGTTTTTTGGTTACTTAGATAAAATGTAGCATTGTTTACATGATAGGTAATTAGGGGCTATAGTAAAGGTTGTTTGGTGCATTTTCAGTTCCATTTTGTTGTTATAGTTAAATGGTTTAAATTTTAAACATTATTTTTATAGTTCTATACTATTTTCATATCATTTTTTCATGTGAGGTTTCAACCTTACCATTTTCATTTGTGCATCTATAAAAATCTAGAACAAGTATGTTAAAATTTACAAGATTAGTGTCAAATTTATAATAACTTAATGTTAAAATATGAAAACTAGAAATTAAAAGTGTGATAAATTACTATTAAAACCTGAATATGGGTTTTTTACTTAGATGGAATTCAATATTTTTTTCAATGGGGTATAATTTGGGGAAATAATGAAATTGTTTTAGTCCAATACTGGTGACATTTTTATATTATTGTTAAATAGTTTAAATTTAAAACTTTTTCATATATTTCTCCATTATTTTCATAGAAGTTTTTTTGTGTGGGATTTGAAAATTTGACTTTTCATTTTTAAATCAATTAAAATTTGAAACCGAGGTGTTAAAATATGGAAGTATAATGTCAACTTTCTAAATGATTTTTCTCTTAAATCTACATCCTCAATGTTAAAAGTGTGGAAACATGATATTAAAATTTTAAAGTGGATTTTTTGGTTAATTAGTTGATATTTACTACACTTTCACTATATTAATTAATTAAGGTATATAGTGATGGTTCTTTGGTTAATCCCCAATACCCTTTTGTTGTTATTATTAAACAGTTTAAATTTAAAACATGCTTCATGTAGTTATCCATTTTTTTCATATCATTTTTTTGTTAGATTTCTGAATTATAGTTTTTATTTATAATTATTTTAAAATATGGGACAATTTGTTTTTAAATATAGAAGCACAGTGCTTACTTTCTAGTGTCACAGTGTTAAAATATGCAAATTGGGAGTTAAAAGTGAAAGGTAATACTATTAAAATTTTAATTTTTTTTGGTTACAAGATGAAATTTAACATTTAATTTTAGAATGATAAGTAATTAGGTGTTATAGTGAAGGGTTGTTAGTGAATTTATGGTACCTTTACATTTTTACTGTGAAATGGTTTAAATTTTAAAAATGTTTTATATAGTTTTCCATAGTTTTCATATCATAATTTGTGTGAGGTTTCACAGTTGTAGTGTCCATTTCTAAATATATTAAAAAATGGGAAAAAGGTGTTAAAATCTAGATTTTTAGTGTTTACTTTATTGTATCTTAGTTTTATAGTACATTAACAATGAGTTAAATTTTTTATAATTTAATAATAAAATTTGAAAGATGGTTTTTGGAAAGAAGGATAAAATTTAATTTTTTTACATGGGAACCCAGTGTTATAGTAAAGGTTATTTTGTTAATTGATGGATACCTTGTGCTATAATTGTAAATTATTTCAAATTTAAAACATGTTTCATATAGTTATCCACTATTTTAAACTCATTTTTATGTGAGGATTCATAAGTAGAGATTTCAGTTGTACAACTGTTAAAATATGGAATAAACATGATAAAATCTAGAAACTTAGTGTTTAATTTTTTGTTACATATTATTAAAATATAAAAACATGGAATTAAAAGTGTAAAAAATTACTATTAAAATTGGAAAGTTTGTATTTTATTACATAGATAAAAATTAACATTTTTAGTAAGGGATGAAATTAGGGGCTATAATGATGGTTCTTTGGAGAAATATTGGTTCTATTATGCTATTATTTTTAAATGGATTAATATATAAACATGTTTCATGTAGTTTTCTACAATTTTCATATCATTTTTTTGTGGGTTTTACAGTAGTAGTTTTCACTTGTTTCATCTGTAAAATTCTAGAATCAATGTGTGAAAATCTAGAAGTGTAATGTTAATTTTCTGATAGATTAATATCAAAATCATAAAATTAGTAGTTGAAAGTTTGGAAAATTACTATTAAAATTTTAAATTGGTTCATTTGGTTACTTAGATTAAGTTTAACATTTTATAATATGTGGAGAAATTAGGGGCTATAGTGATGGTTATTTGGTGCATTGTTGATTCCATTGTGATGTAATTATTAAATGGTTTAAAATTAATGTTTTTTATTTAATTCTCTGATATATTTTTTATCCTTTTTATGAGGTTTAATGGTTGTAGTTTTAAATTATGAATTAGTTAAAATATGTAAAAAAGGTGTTAAAATATGGAATCATAGTGTTTACTTTCAATTGACATAGTTTCAAAATCCGAAAACTAGGAGTTGAAAATATTAAAGCTTACATGTGTTTCTAATTGGTCACTAGATTTTATACTATATAGAAATACAAAAGAAAACTAATTTTTCTCGGATCTCTTGTAATATAATTCACTGATATATAAAATAAAAATCTATCTACCATGATGGTATTTTAACTAAGATTTATTTTTATTTATTTATTGGTTAATAAAAATATTTAATGTTTTCGCTTGTTATAATTTATTATCTCTATTTAATTTTATATATTTTTATTTACTTGTAAGATTGTTTTGGAGTCATACAAAAAATATCTACTCTTTTTATTCAAAATTTAAAGTTGTGTATAAATATTTTTAGCTATAATATAATTGGTAAAATAAGGTGTAGACTGTTGTATTTTACAAATCCATTACTATTACTAAATGGGACTACTTTTCTTATTTTTTAAGTAATTATTTTGGGATTTACTTGATTAGATAACTTTAATAATACAATATAATGAGAGATATGAATGGTTATATTGATCTATATATTTTATTATTATTTATATATGTGTTGGTCTATCTATTATATAGAAATTTTTTCATGATTTTATTTTAGAATCATCTTCAAATGAAAAGGGTAGAATTACGATGGTGGTTAGTGAACCCTCGCAAAAATAATATGAGGTCATAATTATTTGAGGTTCTATCTAGTTGAAGATATGGATTTTTGGGTTCAAGCAAACTGTGTATTAGAGATAAAAATTGCAACTAATTTAGTGTGTTCTTAGTTTAAATTATTTATTTAGTACATTATTGTATTTAAAAACATATTTTTGATATTCATATTTTCCATATTAAAATATGAATGGATCATAATTTTAGAACATTTTATCCACATTTTAACACTAACTAATGCAAATTTAACCCTTTTTGGGAAATCTTTTGGGTACAAGGTTATATCAAAAAACCAGATTTAAATATTTAAAGTGAAACACGAACAGAAAATTCCAATTTATTCCACAAATATTAAATATTTTTTTTATTTTTTTAATAAAACATAAATATACTTTCACCGGATATAATATAAAATATTTTGGATCAATTTATTGTAACATTTATATAAGGGAAAAAAGTGAAAGCAGTATAATTTTAACATCAATATTCCATAATTGTCTTCTTTGTGTCTGTGGTTGTTTATAATTACTTGACTCATGTTTAGTTGATTTATTTTTGATCCATATACTTTGAACTATCAATAGGGAAACAACATAGGTAATGTAACTGAATTTTTAGCACTAGTCATTCAAATGGAAAAATCAAAATAAATTAAAATAAACAGCATTTAATTATACAAATTATTTAAACAACAGTATTGAAACTAAGGATTAGGAAAACACCACTCTTTTTTGATATTCATGTTTACAATCCAAAAACATTAAAAATTCCTATATCAATTATTAGTGGTAAAATCTAGAAAAATAATATTAAAATATTCTTGATCTATGCTAAAATCTTGAAGATTAGTGTACGAAATTAGAAATTATATCATCTAAAATTAATGAATTGGTTTAAATATTATAATTCCATTATTATTCTTGACCAAAAAAAAAGAATTTATAAATAGTACGGATTACTCACACATAATAATTATTTTAATTAATTTGAAAGCATAATAAACTAAAACTAATATGATTTAAATTATAGAATACCATATTTTATCCACTAGGAAAAATAATAATTTCTCTCATAGAAATAGATTTAATTTTCTCTATATTTCCATGAAATCTTTCTCTAACATTCCCATTGTGAGAAAAATGTTTTATAAATCAATTAGCATGTCCCCATTAAATACATCACCAAATATATTTTTTTAGGATAAGAAATCAGTACTCATATCTGAAAATCATCATAATTAACAAAAAACCACCACAATATATGTTTCTAAAAAATAAAAGAATACACTTTCACAAGGTATAAGGAAATATAATTTACATAATTTTCTTTAGAAATGTCTATAGTATAACTGAATTGAAATTTTTAGGATTTTAATATCCACCTTTTACAATTCAATAGTTATTATTGAAAATTTAACACCTTTTGGATATTATTATAATTATATTGATTAGTTGAATGAAACTATTGAACACTAAGGATTAAAAAAACATAAGTCTTTTATAATATATTTTTTATATTCCCAAAACTTTAAATATTTATTTATAAATTATAAGTGGTTAAATTTGGTACTAAAGTATTTAAATGTGGATGATCAGTCTTAAAATCTATAAGATTCATGTAAAAACTAGAAATTATTTCATCTGAAATTAATGATTTGGTTTAAATGTTATAATTATACTCATATTACTATTCAATTTAATTAATTTACAAATAGTAGTGAGTACTCACACCTCATAATAATTATAATTAATGTAAAACCATAAGAAAATAAATTAATAGAATTTAATTATGAAATCCCACATTTTAGACACCAGAAACAAAGAAATACATTATACTATAGAAAGTTTTTTTTTGTTTTTACAAATTTCCACCGGAACCTTCCATAACATTCCCTTTTTCAGAAAAAAATAACATAATTAGGATTCCTCAAGTTAAATCTATCACCAAACATAGTTTTCTAAGATAAAAAAATCATTACTCAAACCTGAACGTCACCATAATTAACCCAAAACAACTAGAATCTAAATATTATAAATAAATAATATAAGGAATGATATTTTAGATCAATTTATTTCAAAAATAAAACTCATAAAATCGAAGAAAAAATTACATGATTTTCATTGAAGTTTCCCATAATTCAATAAGGATTAATAAAAATTTAAAACTTTCTTGTCAATATTCTAATTATGGTATCTAGTTAAACGACTCTAATGAAACTAAGGATTTAAAAAATACAATTAATTTTCAATATTCATATTTACAATCCTAGAACTTTAAATATTTATCCATCAAATCTCAATGGTAGAATCTAGAACAACATTATTTGAATGTGTATTACATGTATTAAAATTTATAAGATCCATTTTAAATACTAGAAATTATCTGGTCTGAAATTAAAGGCTTAGTTTAAATGTGATAATTACATTCATATTCCTAACTTGATTAATGAATTTATAAATTAAAGTGATTACTCACACCTCATTATAATTTTAATTAACACAAAAACCATAAGAAACTAAAATTAATTGGATTTTAATTGAAAAATACCACATTTCAGATTCCATAATTTAAAAATAACATTATACCACATAAATTTATTTGATTGTTTATGTATTTTAAATAATGAATTCTATAACATGCCCTTAATTAGAAATATTTTTAATAAAATAATTATCCTTCTTCCAATTAAGTTATCACTAAATACAATATTTTTAATGTCACAAAATTTCTATATATAATTTTTAATTATATGGAATTATTTCAAGAATGCTAAATCGGACGGTGCACGATTCCATGGCCCGGAGTGCCCGGAATGATCCGTCGATGTTTTGGTACACATTAAGTAGCGCGCGTAAGTTGTTTTCCTGAAAAAGTGGAATTAATCTAAAAAGTTTTCCCAGATCAAAAATCCAAGGGTACCGTTATGTTCAGAATGGCAGGTTTACATTAAGCGTGACATAAGTTTGGTTAGCACGAGCCTCTTTTTAGAGAACCCGAAAATGGAATAATCATAAATAAAATAATTGAATAAATTATTTTATTTATTAAATGCTTATAACTCAAAAATAGTAGCTCGTTTTGAATATCTGAGACCACTACTAAACTTGTGAGGTCATGGTTTATTTTAGAAGATAATAAGTTTGGATAGCGTGGGCCACAAGTGAACGTTAGTTTTTGGATATAAATAAATTAATTAAGTGAAAATTATTTTATTTAAAATCCATAACTTTTAAACGCTAACTCAGATTGGAAATCCATGTATACCATTGGGTTCGTTGGGCCATGTTTCACTTGGGAAGAGCCTAACCTCGACTGAAGCGAGTTGAGGGTGGCTGTTAATAATTTTTCAAACTTTTTTTTCAGGTAAATTTAGTAAACGCGCAAGAGGTATTTTGTAACTTTTGAACAAGTTCTCAAAATTGAAATCTGAGGTCATCGTTGAACCTACAACACCGATATTAGCTTAAAGAGACCTTCACTTCAATCGCAGTAGGTCCGGAGAAAAAGTTAGCTTTTGGAAATTTTAATAGAATAAATAAAATAACATTATTATTTTATTTTTATTCTATTCTTCCAACAGACGAGCGGTAAGGTGGGACCGATGACGTGTCAAGCTAATTAATGTCTTGATCCTCCAATCTGAATAACAACAACATTGGGGGAAATTAGGAAGCATCTTAATTAATGAGCCCCATTAACTCTCTATGTCGTTACTTACCCTCCCCCCTATTATAAATATGGAGCTTGCGAAGGGGTATTAGAGAGCTTTACCAAGAAGCAAATTGCTGAAGGAACGTCATGATGCCAGACCCTTAGAAGACGAAGCCGACCCAGTGGGAGGTGACGAATAACATTGAACCAGCAATGGGAGACGTGCGAGTGGTGTCTCTGGGAGCCGGTTGCGGTTACTAAGAATACGGTCCACCAGCAATTAGAGATGATTCTCCGACGTTTAAGTTAGGGGTTATTTCATTTGAGCATTTTTGATTTTCCTCCTCCCCGTTCTTGAATTTATAGGAAGAACGCGGGTCAACTGACTAACGGGTTGACCCGCGATTATTTCATCTTTACGGGAGGTTATTGCGAGGTATCTTGTAGGGTTTGTTATTGATTTATACCCCATTTCCCCATTCTTGTCAACCCCTTGATTCAAGAACAATATTTCCTCTTGCTACCATTCTAACATGGAGGGTGCATGCCAACAAAACACGGCCCGACCCCTCCACAACCTTTGTGGAAACTTTGGTGGTCTTGAATTGACAGAGACGTCCTGGGACAAGTGAGGGAATCTACGGAATGAAGAACAGGACTCCAGGGTGCGCCCGGTGACTTGAGGAATGTCACCGACGACCCGTGCCAACGACCTTCACCGATGGGGCTCATAAGCGGTGGTCGGCACACCGGCCAGCCACGAAGACGGCGACAGCGCAACCACGCCGCCAAAGAAGGGTTGCAGCCCATTGGCCACAGAAGAGCGAGGGCAGAAACTAGAGCACATCCAGCCTCATGATGGAGGTGGTGGTGCACGTTCACACCGACCGACAGAGAAGGGTCGTGGCGCGATGTCACGATGGCGATGGATGGGCGGTCAGCTCGCTGTCGGCCACCGGAAAAGGAGCGGCGTCCGAGCACACCGTGTGGAGGAGGCTGGCCATCCAGCCAACTGGGGATCCGAGTGGGCTTCCACATCATGGGCCACCTCACCGTGGGCCACCTCACCGCAGGCCGCCTCACCACAAACCACCTATCGGGCCGCCCAGCGGGCCGGACCCGAGTCGGGTCGAGTGGGTCTGTACCCGGACTGACTTCAACCCTTTTCATTCCTCCAGTCATATCATGAGCTATGAGCATTCATTTGAATAACCATATATGAAATAAAAAACCTTGGATCGAGATGGTCCTTTTGGTATAGCCCACTTGAGTTTTGGATAAAGTTTGGGTATGGTCGGGTTAGATCGAACACGAATCCTACCGGGCCCTAGGGACTAAAAGGTCAATAACTTACAGACTGGGCGTCCAATTGATGCACTGTCTATTGCGTTGAGACCCCTATCACATGGAAGTCTGTTGGGATACTTCTTTCTGGGACATCATGGTATTTGGAGTATCAACCTGTTGCTTGAGGAGTGGACCCTCCCAGAATCAAGCGAGCGTAGTACATGAACCTTATAGCTGGCTGTAACATAAGAAAAGGATCCTATGTGGGTCTGTACTTTTGGATCCTTTGTGGGTTTATGCTTTTGGATCCTTTGCGGGTCTGTGTTTTGGGATCCTACGTGGGTCTATGCTTGAGATTCTCACTTGGATCTACTCTAGGAATCCACGTGAGACTACTCTAGGATTCTACGTGGGTCTGCTATACTAGGATCCTACGTGGGTCTACTGTACTATGATCCTTTGTGGGTGTGATGATTTAGGGTCCTATAAGGGTCTACCTCTTAATAGGGAAAGACGATTCAGTAGTTATATCTAAATATCTTTACTATCATACCTAATTTATACCTGGTGTGAGCTGAGTCCTTACCATCATGGTGATACCTTTGTGGCATTCTTCTGTGTGGTGTACCTTTGTGGTACTTACCTTCGTGGTGATATAGTTGTGGTATTCTTCTGGACGGCGTACCTTTGTGGTACTTACCTTTGTTGTGATTTCTTTGTGGTATTATTCTATGTGGTGTTCCTTTGTGGTACTTACCTTCATGGTGATACCTTTTGGGTATTCTTCTGTGTGACGTCCCTTTGTGGAACTTACTTTCGTGGTGATACCTTTGTGTTATTCTTCTGTGTGGCGTACCTTTTTGGTGCATATCTTCGTGGTGATACCTTTTTGTTATTCTTTTATCTGGAATTACCTTTGTGGTACTTACCTTTGTGGTGTTAACTTCGTGGTATTCTCTCCTTGGTGGAATAGTTGAGCTTTGGGCTAATGAGTTTGGCCTTGCGTTTCCTCATGAATGAGAGGAGTATACTTAATAACTTAGGTATATGTATGGGAATATACCTAATTAGGGTTGAATGTTGTTTCCATGATTTTTGGTTTATCCTTAGTGGATTTCAGGAGACTTTTGGGGGTCTTGATGTCCCTACTGAGTATTGTTATACTGAACCCTGCACGGGCGATGCCCGCACCTTGTTGTGTTCGGTGAAGTTGATGGACAACGCTGACTGAAAATAAGAGTACCAGGACTAGAGGTATCTCAGAGGTGTACATTAGGTGAGGTGTACCGCAGAGACGACTGTTCGAGAGCGGTACCTACCCTTCAGGTAGGATCCTTGGTGGGAGTTTGTAGGAGCTATTTTATTTTACTCGTACATTTTAGTTTTCTTATACTTTCTAGTTGGGCTTGTATTCTGGCCCCTTTTTCATTCTATACATACTATTTTTACTATACAGTTTACTTTTGTTCGTATCTTGTTGTGTGCTTGGTTGGGTGTGTTTACAGGTTATAAAGGCAATGCCTTCCTTGTTTTAGTGAATATGCCTTTCGGTGCTAGTCGCCAGCCCCTGGCATATGGAAGGCTGGTTTGGGGTAGTCACGACATGGGCCCTGGGGGACGGGTCATGAAAAATTGGTATTAGAGGAGTCAGTTCTACCAAAGAACTAGGAGTCTGATCATTTATTTGTGGATAAATAGTGTTAAGTGTTTTGAGTGTGATTTTCAGTTCGGGGAGTCCAGTGTTGGTGCGACGGCCGATGTATCCATACACCAGGACCCTGAATTCTGATTTTCGACTCGGTGCATGAAAACACTGATTGCGTGTGTTTTGGAAATGCATTTTCTTTGGTTTCTTTGGAGTTAGATCACCAAGTATAACTTAATGACAGTGGAACACCTGTTCCTTAGTAGGATTCCACTGCGTAGATAGCTAGCTAGGATTCCCGAGAGAGTACACGATGATGGCCCACTGAGCGACGATGTTCTGGTGTAGGGCCCCCCTTTCGGGATTGGCACCTTCAGGTGGTGTACCAGCAGCACCATTTCCCATTGGACAACCATTTCCACCAGTCCCACCACCAGAGGGTGCATTCCAATTGAGCACGTTGCATGAGTTCCAACAGTAGAGGCCTCCGAGGGTTTGAGGCGAGACAGATTCCCAAGCGGCTGAGGGCTATCTTGAGTCGGTTGCTAGAGTTTTCTGTCTAGTTGAGACACCAGTAGAGAAGATGGTGATCTTAGCTGCTGGTCTTTTCCAGTGAGTGCCCGTGAGGATGATCTGTATAGTGACGAGGCTTCGGTACATGGACCATTTCCCGGGATGGCACCTTTGGGTAGTGTACCAGCTATATCACTACCTATTGGCCAGCAGATACAACCGGCAGTACCGGTAGAGGACACATATAGGCTTAGTTCCTTACACGTGTTTCAACATCAGATACTCCTTAGGTTCCGAGGTGAACCCGACTCACAGGAGACTAAGGACTGGCTTGAGGAGGTGTCTGAGAGTTCCCTAGAGCTTCTACAACATCAGCAGGATGACATTTCAATAGCTGAGTATTCATTGAGGCATACCGACCATTCTTGGTACTTGATGAATACAATACGATTAGTGTTCAGGGCTTGGAATTCCGAGCGAGTTGTGTTTAAGGACATCTGATCCAACACTTTTCCTCTATGAATTCCTACTTATGTTAGGGTTCTAGAGATAACCTTTGTGGTTGAATGTTATTTGGATGATCTGATACAGCCAGTGAATGTTTGTAGTGGGAAAGCAGGAAACTGGCACCAGTCTCAGAGACATGGGCATGTAAAATGTTTTGGGAAGAAAAATTGTTAGGGACATATGAATCTGCATGGCAGCAGATGTGGAAGCAGAGCTAGGAGAGCAACGTGAGGTGGTGTACTTTTCAGCATGTTACAACCAACCCACTTTTTGTAGACCCCACCAGGCTCAGGGATTTGGAGGACATGGGAAGGGAGTAGCTGCATGAGGTCAAGTAGTGTGACCCATGGGCTCTAGGAATGATTCAAGGTACGATCTATTGATAATACTATCTGTAGTATAAATAGACATAGGTACCAATTATTCCTTCTTTCCCCGAATCCTGTTCAAAACCTAGAGTTTATAGTTAATCCATTGACTTTACCCTCACTTCTGGAGATACATTTGGTAGGAGACTTGATAATCACACTTACACTGATGGTGTGATCTGACCATTGAGGTGAGAGTTTCGGTTAGAACCTCTGGGTGGCAGCGTTAAGGCCTTACGACATTTGTTTGTGAATGGACTGGACATCCATAGTTCAAACTCATATTGACTATATTAATAAAAGAGGTTGTGGTTTCTATACAATGTTGGAATGAGGTTTTCCTTGGTTGGAGAAAAAGGAACCCTGGGTAGCATAGGATAATCTCATGCATAGGAGTGTGCATCCAATCACTCTTTAGTTGGACAGACTTACCCTCGTGGCAGCAGGAGTTTTGAGTTTTCAGTTCCAAATAGGAGTGGAAAGGCAAGGGGAAATCTTTTCAAAATATTTTTCCTTGATTCCCTCCCTGTAGGCAGAGGGACTTCTGGTTTGGATGGGTACTACCAGAGTTTTGGACCAGACTTGTCTAGGGTATCGACACCCTTGTCTTCTTTGACAAAGAAGAAGGAACTTTTTCTGTGGATAGAGAAGTGTCAGTAGGGATTTCAGAAGTTGAGACAGTGAATATGGATAGAGTCCCTCCAGGAATATGACTTTGAGATAATATTTACTCTTGGGAAGGGGAATGTGATAGAAGACACACTCAGTAGGAGGTTTGGTCAGCTGTTGTTGAGTGAGCTATCAGAGCAGCTAGTCGCGCTGCAGATATCCTTCGTGGATAGAGATGAATTATCTTACCTACAGTCTATGGCTGTCACTCCCCCAATCCTTTAGGGAATTAGGGAGGCACATTTTGGGGGCATTGACTAGGAGGTTCAACATGCTCAGATATCCTAAGGGCAGACACCTTATAGAATTTCTAAAGGTGGGGAGCACGTCGTCCTCTTCCGAGAACGTACCATGGTACCAATGATGATTCGGTAGGAGGTGTTAAAGGAGTTCCATATGTCCCCTTTGGCGGTACATCCTAGTGTGGTGAAGATGTACCAGGACCTCTGGCATTAGTACTCATGGCTAGAGATGAGAATGTAGTGGTAGAGTTTGTATCACGATGTCTCACTTGTCAGCAAGTGAAGACTACACAGAGTTGGCAAAAGTCTTATGATGATAGGATACAGAGACCCTATGAGTTCCAGGAGGGGGACCACGTTTTCTTATGAGTCACTCCTTGATTGGGAATATGGAGATTTGGCTGAGGGGGAAAGTTATCACCAAGGTTTATTGGTACATTTCTGATCCTTTGCAGGATATGCGAGGTAGCATACCACTTGGCTCTTCCACCATAGTTGGAGAGGGTATGTGGTGTCTTCCACGTATTCTAGCTGAGGGGATACATGCATGACCCATCTCACATCATTGACCATGTCGAACCGGACTTAGACGATGGGGAATTGTTTACAGAGGTTCCTGTGGAGATTGAGGATTGATAGAAGTGGGTCCTTTGTGGGCTATCGATACCTCTAGTGCACGTACACTGGTAGCACGAGAACCTCCAGGAGAGCACATGGGAGCAGGAGGCTCAGATTCGTGCTCAGTACCCTCTTTTGGTTGTTTTCCTTTGTTTTGGCTTTCAAGGATGTAAATCCCTAAGGTGGGGAGAATGTAATGTCCCGGAATTTCATTATAATTTTTTAAATTATATGGAATTACTTCGAGACTGCGAAATCTGATGGTGAGCGATTCCAAGACCCGAAGTTCCCAGAATGATCCATCGAAGTTTTTTAACACTTTAATTAGCGCACATGAGTAGTTTTCTTAAAAAATTGTAATAACTCTTAAACTGTTGTCCAGATCATAAATCTAAGGGCACCATTGCGTTTAGAATGGAGGTTTTACCCTAGATGTGACTTAAGTTTGGTCAGTATGGGCCTCCTGTGAGAAAACCCAAAAATGGCATAATTATAGATAAAATAATTAAATAAATTATTTTATTTTTTAAATGCTTATAACTGACAAAAAGTAGCTCGGATTGAAAATCTAAGACCACCGCTGAACTTGGAAGGGCCTGCTTTATTTAATAAGATACTAACTTTGGCCAGCGTGGGCCACCAGTGAAAGTTAGTTTTTGGCCGTAAATAAAATAATTAGGTGAAAATTATTTTATTTTAAATCCATAAATTTTAAATGGTATCTCAGATTGGAAATCTGATAGTACTGTTGGGTTCTTTGGGGCATGTTTCACTTGGGTAGAGCCTAACCTTGACCGGCACAGGTCGAGGGTGAATGTCCATAATTTTTGGAACTTTTTTCGGGAACTTTCAGTAAACGCTCAAGCGGCATTTTGTAACTTTTGAACCGGTGCTCAGAATTGAAGTCTGGGGACACCGTTGATCTTGTAGTGCTGATATTCTCTTAAAGATACCTTTACTTTGACCACATCAGGTCTGAAGAAACAGTTAGTTTTTGGAACTTTTAATAGAATAAATAAAATAACATTATTATTTTATATTTATTCTATTCCCCCAACAGACGAATTGTAAGGTGGGACCGATGGCGTGTCAAGCCAATAAATAGCATGACCCTCCAATCTGAGTAATATAAACATTGGAGGAAATTATAATGCTTTCTAATTAATGAGCCCCATTAAATCTCCATGTCGTTACTTACCCTCCCCCTCTCATATAAATATGGAGCTAGGGAAGGGGTATCAGAGAACTTCACCATGCAGCGAACTAATGAAATAATTCCATGAGGCCAGACCCTTAGAAGATGAATCTATCCCAACAAGTGGTGATAGACAACATCGAACCACCAATGGGTGATGTGCGAGTGGCAGATTTGTGATCCGGTTGCGGGAACTAAGAACACGGTCCATCGGCAAGTGAAGACGGTTCTCTAACGTTCAAGGTTGGGGGTTATTTCATTTGAGTGTTTTGGATTTTCCTCCTCCCAGTTATTTTATTTATATGAATAACATGGGTCAACCGACTAACGGGTTGACCTACGATTCTTTTTTCTTTTCGGTAGGTTGTTGCGGTGTATCTTGCAGCATTTGTTGTTGATTAATACCCCATTGCCATGTTCTTGTCGACCCCCTTGATAGAAGAACATTATTGCCACTTACTACTATTCTAACTCGGAGGGTGTGGGACAAATGAACATGGACCAACCCATCTGAAACCATTGAGAAATATTTGGTGGACATAAATTGAAGACGACGTCCTGAGGCAAGTGCGGGAATTTACGGAATGAAGACGGGCCACCGGGGCGCACCCTGTGACCTGAGGAATGTCGCTGGTGACCCGTTCTGGAAACCGGCACTGAAGGGGCTCAAAAGCGGTAGCTGGAACGTTGTCCAACCAAAAAGATGGAGGTGGTGAAACCGCACCACCAAAGTAGGGTCGGGGCCCATCGGCCACGATGGAGCGAGGGTGGCGGTCGGTGCACGGCCGGCCGTGTGACGGAGGTGGCGGCGTGTGTTCGTGCTACCTAGCGGAGCGATGTTGTGCCATCGATGGAGGGGCGACCGGCTCGCTGGCGGCCGCAGTCAAAGGAATGGTGTGAGTCCACACCATGCAGAAGAGACTAGCAATCTGGCCTACCGGGTTGCCGAGCGGGGCATGTCACTGTGGGCCGGGCCGGACCCAGCGGGCCGGGTCGGTCCGTACCCAGACCAACATCAACCCTTTTCATTCTTTCGAACATATATTGACCTACATGTGTCTGTTTGATGAACTATCTATGGCGCCGAAAACCTTAGATTGATATGGTCCTTTTGGTATACCCCACATGTGTTTTGGATAAATTTGGGGTATGGCCGGGTTGGATTGAATACGAATCTAACTGGGCCCTCGGGAGTAAAAGGTCAATAACTTACAGACCGAGCGTCTAATTGACGCACTGTCTATTGCGTTGAGACCCCTATCAAATGGAGGTCCTTTGGGATACTTCTTTTTGGGACTTCGTGGAAGTTGGAATATCAACCTGTGGCTTGAGGAGCAGACCCTCCCGGAATCAAGGGGGTTAGTGCGGGAACTTTATAGTGGGTTGTAACATGAGAAATGGATCCTATGTGGGTCTGTGCTCTTGGACCCTTTATGGGTATGTGCTTTTGGATCTTTTGTGGGTCTATGCATAGGGATCCTACGTGGGTCTGTGTTCAAGAGTCTCACTTGGATCCACTCTAGGAATCCACGTGAGACTACTCTAGGATCCTATGTGGGTCAGCTATACTAGGATCTTATGTGGGTCTTCTGTACTAGGATCCTTTGTGGGTCTGGTGATTTTGGATCCTACGTGGGTCTGTCTCTTAACAGAGTAAGATGATTCAGTAGTTATATCTAAACATCTTTACTGCTGTACCTAAGTTATACCTGTCATGAGTGACCGAGATCCTATGACACGTCAAATTGATTATGATTTAAAGATTGATTTATATTCTAGGCAATACCCTAGGTCGTCTCTCAAGGAGCTTTGATTGGTTTTGGGTATGTATTTTTAATAAGAATTACTAAAAGAGGGGGGGTGATTTTGAAAACATTTTTAAGAAAATAACTTAACTTAAAGAGTTTAATAGTTGATATAATAAGGTAGATGTTTAAGAATTATGAGATAAGGAGATCACTTCAAGTTCACTACACATCTTGGATAGTTCACTGTTCTAAAAATTTCACATGGTTTTGTTTAATTCTTTGGTTGAGGGTTCTCAAGATCTTTATTCCCCTCTTGCCTCTCTAAACGTTGGACACAGTTTCAACCCTTGATTCAAAAATCGTTTTGTCAAGTTTTAGACCTCAAGAATAGATTAAAGGCTTCAAAAGCATACTAACATCTTTTTTATGTGTGATAGAAAGAGGATCCTAGTGGTGCCCAATTGGAACAACTCAACTTTCCCACTTGAAATTTCAATCCAATCATTGTAGAAATGAAAAGCGGTTCACTTAATTAAACCCAAGAAATGAACTCAGAGGAGAAAAATATTTAGACAAAACATAAGTGAAATAATCCACACACAAATTACACAAAACCAGTAGTGTATAAAGTGCCGGAACTCCCTCCCAAGTATGTGTAGCTCCCTCGAAATGATCGTCCACTGTTTAGCTCGCCATTGAGAGGAGGAGAAGGTTCGGGTAGAACTCCTTCTTTATTGTTGATAACCCTATGATGATAGGGGCCTCCATAACTTCATTTATGAGGAGAGAACTCCTTTGGGTATCCAAAATACAAGAGACTTGCCTCCTAGTAGAACTTTCAAATGAGGAGCCCAAGGTTCCATTTTATAGGAAAATGGGAAGGTGGTTTTGAGCACACAGAATTATTAAAACCAATTGTCACAGGTGTTTCAACCTACATAAAGCCTTATCTCAATTTGGATAAAATAAAAGAGTTGTATCCCCACATCTTAGATATCTCTACTAAACATTGTGCATAAATTTTACAACTATATCCTGAGATATGGACAGATCACAACACACAACTTCTGACATCGTGCAGATTCAGTGTGCTGCATGGATCAGGTCGATTGGGACAATAGACAACCGAATGTGTCCTGGGTTCCTTCTTAAGAAATGTAGAAAAATTAAATTTGGACCCAAAAACAAAATATAATCCCAATTTGATGCACGTTCTAGTAGTAGTGTGTGGATTAATCCACTGGTGTGCTTGGATCCTGCGTAGTTTGGCCCATTTTTCATGGACATCATCATGGGCCTTCCTAATCATCTCCTCCTACAATGGAATCATCAAAACATGTATCATCAACCTTTTTAACATTTATAAACACAAAATAAATGATTCAAAAAATGGAATGAAACTTTTCATTATATTTTTAATTTTCAATATAAAACAAGTTCAAAATGGTGGTGTAAAGGTGAAAATTACACAATGAATCATGGTATGATCACACTCCCACAACTAAAAATTTGCACTCCTAGAAAAAGTCACATATCCAAATAAAATGAGGCATATAAATATTCCCAACACCATGAATATTTAACATTCAAGAGAAGTTTAATTCATTAAAATAGTGAGATCAATGCATGAATCACACCAAGGAGTTTTTCCTATGGAAAAAGATGTCTCATAAATAATATCATAAAGAAATTCAAAGAGATTCAGGACACCAAGATGAGAATGGAATTCAAAATTCATCCATTCCACTAACTATCCATGTGTGTGTGTGAAAACCATTCCATGATATTCTTTCCACTTCCTATACAATTAATATATGTTATTTTAAAATTATTCATCATTAGATTAATTTTCACCGAACCTGCCCTAAATCCTTTGCAATCATATTTGAAGACCCACTCACTTAAGCATTCCTAGAAGTCAAATTCTAAGCTCTCGACCTAGATATCCCCATATGTTGTACATTTCATCACTCCCCACATTTATTATTTTTTTAGAAGTGGGATTTGGAACAAATATCACACTCATCTTTCAACCCTTGTTTGATCTCCTCGCGACACTAATTACAATAGTTATAACAAGATCAAAGGTTGAGGAGGAGTTGTGTTTGACTTTCCCAAGACTCAAACTTTTTTCTTGAGGGCGTACAATAGTTGAACATTAGGTGCACATGAATAGGTCAATCTGGTACAGTAATGAAACAGATTAGATAAGGAATGAATGTATGAAAATATCATTTAAAGCTTAAAAATATTAACCTCACATATATTTACCTTATATTAAGTAAGAAATATTCACACTTTGTGGTTTGGTGCAAAAATTTATAGAGATATTAGTGACACCGTTTTCCTAAAAACTACTTACACAAGGGGCATCAATCATCTCAAATGTTTCACAGTGATACAACCTTTTATATCATTGATAGAAAACCAATTCAATAAAAATCACTCCTTGATGTTAACTTCATAAAAATACTCCTTTTAATCATTTTTATGGTATTTTTTACTTCCCCCTTTATGGTCACCAAATCATAGAACATTGAAATTTTTTATGGGGGGAAAAATGAAAATACCATAAAGAAGGAAAAAAAGAGAAGAAATAAGAAAGAAAATGGAAAGCCTAATGAAATCAACAAGATTGGGAAAAGTGAAAATACCATAAAGAAGGCAAAAAAGAGAATAAAGAAGAAAGGCAATGACGAAAATTCCTATCTAACCCCAAAATGTACCCTTCCCCCCACACCTAGAATGTGTAGTGTCCTCTCTGTAATAATTGAGAAGGTGAGAAGAAAGGATAAAACCTGGTGTGTTTCACTAGTATGTTTCTTCCTGAGCATGGAGTTCCTCAATTGGGAAATACTAAATGGCTTCATGGAAGTGCATCAGCCATTGAACATTGATAGTGAAGGTTTTCTTTGTTTCTTCATTTTGAACATGGAAAACACCAAATGGGATACATTAATAATAGTGTATGGGCCAAACCAGTAGGAACAAAGCATACCAAGATGCCACATCAGCCTTGCATTATATAGGAGGACCTTTTTCCAAATGTGGAACTGACGATGAAGGATAAGACAGTTGTGGGAAGCCTTGGTTCACTCCGTATAAATCCTAGAGTTTTCATATACATCTCTACTCATTCCCTCTAACTCCCGAATCTACTGATTCCTCTAGGCACCCGCACCAAAAAGATGATAACTGAATTGTTTGATGGCCCAGTAGGGCCGGTTCTGAATCTCAACAGGTAGGTGAAAACTCTTTCCAAATACTAGATGATAAGGTGAAATTCCAATGGGAGTTTTGAAAGCAGTACAGTAGGCCCATAATGAATCATCAAGTTGAAGAATCCAATCTTTTCTATTGGGTTGATCCGTTTTTTCAAGAATTTGTTTTACCTTTCTATTTTACACCTCAACTTGACCATTTATTTGTGGATGATATGTAGTAGACACTCTATGACCAACCCCATACCAATGAAAAAGTGATTGCATTGTTTGGTTGCTGAAATGAGAACCCTAGTCACTGATGATGAACCTAGGTTAGCCAAACCTAAAGAACATTTGGCTTCTCAAAAATTCTACAACTACCTTAGAACCATCAGTCCTTGTAGCTCATGCCTCTACCCAATTTGACACATAATAAACTTCCAGAATAATGTACTAGTTGACAATGTAATTAGAAAATGGACCAATAAAGTCAATGCCCGAAACATCAAAAATGTCATGAAAGAGCAACACTTGTTGTGGAATTTTATTTCTTTTAGAGAAATTCCCCATTCTTTGACAATGAGGACAATATTTGCAGAAAGCATGGGAATCCCAAAAAAGTGTTGGCCAAAAGAGACCAGAATCAAGGACCTTGCGAGCAGTCCATTGGGGACCAAAGTGCCCCCCACAAGCAAGGGTGTGGCAGAATTTAAGGATAGATGGATACTTGCTATCAGGAACACAATTCCTAAGGACTTGATCACTACATGTGCGCCAGAGATAGGGGTCATCCCAAATGTACCAACAAGACTCATGTTTTAGATGATTGGATTTGTTTTTATTGAAATCAGTAGTAATGTAAGATGCTACCAAATAATTTACCATTTCTCCACACCAAGGAATAACATCTTGCACTCAGTACAATTTCTCATCAAGAAACATGTCATTAAGGGGAACACAGGGGGATGAGTTAATTACTAAGGATGGGGGAATACTACTGATATGGTCAACCAACACATTCTCTGCTCATTTTTTATCTCAAATTTCTAGATTAAATTCTTGAAGGAGGAACATCCAGTGAATGAGACATGTCTTGGCATCCAATTTCTTAAAGAGATACTGGAGGGCTGCATGGTCTGAGAACACAATGACTTTGGACCCCAAAAGGTATGATCTAAATTTGTCCAAGGAAAACACAATTTCATGGAATTATTTTTCAGTTGTCATGTAGTTTTATTGGCCAGGTTCCAATGTACGTGAGGCATATTCAATGAATTGTGGATCTCGATCGACCATTTGTGACAAGACTACCCCAATTGCATAGTTAGAGGCACCAAACATGAGCTCAAATGGTAAATCTCACCGAGGTGGTTAGATTACAGGGGGTGATGCGAGACTCTATTTTAACTTATTAAAATATTCCTCACATTATTTATCAAAAACAAATTCTTTTTATTTTTGGAGTAAACGGGAGAGGGGGAGTGAAATTTTACTAATGTCACGAATGAAACGACGGTAAAATCCGGCATGAACTAGGAAAGACTGCACATCCCGTACATTTTTGGGGAATGGTAAGGAAGAAATGGAATCCAATTTTGATTTATCTACTTGGATTCCATCCCCAAAAATGACATACCGAAAAAATATACCTTTTCACACCATAAAATGGCTTTTCTCATAATTTAATACAAGATTCTTTTCAGTATAGTGACGTAGGACTGAACCAAGACTACTCAAACATTCATCAAAAGAAGAGCCATAAACTGTGAAATCATCCACGAACACTTCCATGAAATTCTCCAGGTAATCCAAAAAAATACTAATCATGAAAAGTTGGAAAGTACCCGGAGCATTGAATAGACCAAATGGAATCCATCTATAGGAAAATGTTCCAAAGCAGCACAAGAAGGTTGTCTTTTCCTCATCCTTAGGGGAAATGTTGATCTAAAAGTATCCAGAATACCCATCAAGGAAATAGTAGTGGGACTTACCCGTTAGCCTCTATTGCATTTGGTCAATGAATGGAAAAGGGAAATGGTCCTTCCTAGTGTGTTGGTTTAGTCCGAGATAGTCTATAAAGACACGCCAACTATTCTGTACACGAGTTAGAACCAATTCATTGTTTTCATTTTTGATTACTGTAAGGCCGGTCTTTTTAGGAACTACTTGAACAGGACTGACCCATTGGCTGTCAGAGATGGGGTGAATGATTCCAGCAGCCAATAATTTTTTTTCCTCATTTTTCACAACTTCTGGGAGGTTTGGGTTCAGTCGATGTTGTGGCTGCCTCACTAGTTTAGCCTCATAATTTAAAAAAATATGATATTTTAAAATTGATGGGATAATACCAGTAATGTCAGCAAATGTCTATCCCAAAGATTGTTTATACTCCCTCAAAATTTCAAGCAGTCGTAATTAATGCTTAGGAGGGAGTGAACTAGCAATGATGACGGGAAACTTGTTTCCATTCTCAAGATATGAAAATTTTAAATCTTGAGGCAATTGTTTTAGTTCCAATTCATGGGGATTTTGGATTTATGGGGGTGTGTGTACAATTGATAGGTCACTGATCTCATCTAAATTCTCAATGGTATCATCCAAAATAGAGCAATGAGCTTTTACAAGCTTAGTGGTATCATCGATGGTTAGTGGATCCTCAGTGTTAATGAAATCATCAATCAATGAACAAGCATGACACTTTTCTAGACTACTACAACATTCAATGCCTGAATCATTTCCTAGAATTTCTATCAGTGAAGAAAACTCATAAAGAGGATCAATGGAAAGAAATTTTGTTTTTTAGGGGAAGGGAGTACATCTATAAAATTAACAGAGAGAGAGGAATTTTCTTATAAGGGGTTCTTCATGGCATCAAAGATACTGAAGTGGACAATGTCACCACCAAACTCCATAGATAATGTACCATTGTGGACATTAATTATGGTTTTGGTGGTTATTAAGAAGGTTCTCCCCAATATATTCGAGTTTTGTCCATTTATCCTATCATCCTCCATTTTAATCCCATAAAAGTCTACAACAAAAATTAAATTTTAAACCATCACAAGAACATCCTCTAACACACTATAGGGGTGTGCAGTACTCCGGTTATCCACTTGAACAATAATTCCAATAGGCTTTAGTTCCCCGAACTACAATGTAGAGTAAATGGAGTGAGGCATCACATTAATAGAGGCACCTAAATCAAGAATATCATTAGAAAAAGAATAAAAACCTATGGTGCATGGAATTTAGAATGTTCTAGGATCATTAAACTTGGTTTGAAGTGATAACTCTATCAATGCTGAAACATTCCTACCCAAGCTCACTTTAACATCTCCATGAAGTCTCCTTCTGTCTGTACACATATCCTTTAGAAACTTGGCATACTGTGGAATTTTCTTCACAACATCAATCAATGGGATGTTAATATACACTTTCCTGAAAATATCCAGTATTTCCTTATAAAGTTCAGTTTCCTTTTGTTTTCTTGGTTGGGTGGCCCTTTGAGGAAATGGAAGAGTAATGGTTGGGATATGTGACTCATCAATGTACACACTATTTCTTTTGGAAGGGATTTTCTGAGGACAAGGTTCTTCATCATTTGGAACATTTTTAATGGTTGGGATGGAGGTTTCCTTATGAGGGGATGACTCTAATAGAGGATTCATCTTACTTTTTAGTTGTTTTCCACTATTAAAGGTGATGAAACTAACATTTCCTTTATCCCTAGGGTTAACTACGGGTTGAGATGGAAGTTTACCTGATTCGTGACTTTGAATTTCACCCACTGAGTTAGCTAATTGGCCTAATTAGGTTTTAAGTTCTTGTATGGCTGCCTGAGTGGTTTTTTGGAATTGAATATTGTTGACCTCCATTTGTTTCATCATATATTCTAGGCTAGGCTTAGGTTTTGGGGGGGGGGGTTGTTGGAAAGGCCTTTAGGGTGGTTAAGGATTTCTGGGTAGTGGTGGTGGATGACAACTCTGCCCCGGTTGGTTCCATTGTTTTCGAGGTTGGTTTGAATACCCCCATTTATATAGGTTTTGTTCTCTTTCCACCCAAGGTCGGATGGATATTATGGTTCTTGCCTATAGGGTTGGTTATAGGGTCGGCCTGAAAATATTACCTCACAACTCTCATATTTTTCCCTCAATTGAGGACATTGGTTAGAGTAGTGGGCATCAGAAGAACATGTACTACAATGGACGGGATGATGAGATTGCAATTTCCCTTGGGAAGGAGCATGTTGTCGACGAAAGGGTACTTACCTCTTCGAACTTTGTGTGATCCTTCTTCTCAAATTCAGTAATTTGTTCCTCATGGACACCTCGAATCGGTACATTGGACCTTGAACCAAATTATTGATCATTTTGTGCCAGGTTCTCAATTAAGGTACTTGCAGCAATTGGGGTCTTATCTACCAGTGCACCACCTGCAGCAGCATTGATCATATTTCGATCAATATGGATTAAACCTTCATAAAAATATTGAATTAAAAGTTGATCACTTATTTGGTGGTGTGGGAAACATGAACATAACCTTTTTAAGCATTCCAAATATTCATGTAATGTTTCCCCTTGTGATTGTCTTATCCATCATATTTCTTTACATATTGTTGCAGTTCGAGAAGCTGGGAAATATTTTTCATGGAAAAGGCATTTCATGTCCGCCCAACCTCTTATTAGGGAATTAACATAATATAAACAATCTTTTGTTTTGTCTTCTAATGAAAAAGTAAATTCCCTTAACATTACTTTTTATTTATCCACAATTTCAGGATTTAATGTAGAACACACAGTGTGAAATTATTTTATATTCTTTTGTGGATCCTCTCTTGGAAGTCCATGGAATCTTGGTAATAGATGAATTAAACCAGATTTTAGTTCAAAATTGGGTGCCTCGCCTTGTAATTGAATATAGGTGGGTTTGATATAAACATCATGAAAGGTTAGTTATTTTAGTGTTCCAATGTTTTCAGGTATGTTATTTATGTTAAATTCAATTTTAATGTGGGTTCCCGAAGAAGAAGAAGAAGGATCAAGATGAGTGTTGATGTTTTGTGCGTCCTCCTTCAAAGGTTCCTCTTGTGTATCTCGGGGTTGCTGATATAGGATCTTCTCTAGTTTGGGTTTGAAAGGTTGTAAGTCTCCTGGAGTAGAATTTGTCATGCAAAAAAACTACACAATAAATAGATTAGAATACAAAAATATAGGTAGAGGTATAAATATTCACAAAAAATTACAAAAAAAACTTATCAAAAAACCCAGTAAAACCAAAATGCTCCCCGGAAAATGCGCCAAAATTTGACCGAGATTTCATGACACGTCAAATTGATTATGATTTAAAGATTAGTTTATAGTCTAGGGAATACCCTAGGTCATCTATCTAGGAGCATTGATAGGTTTTGAGTATGTATTTTTAATAAGAATTACTAAAAGAGGGGGTGATTTTGAAAACAGGTTTAAGAAAAAAACTTAACATAAAGAGTTTCATAGTTGATAGAATAAGGTAGAGTTTTAAGAATTATGAGATAAGGAGATCACTTCAAGTTCAATACACATCTTGTATAATCCATTGTTCTGAAAATTTCACATGGTTTTTTTAATTCTTTGGTTGAGGGTTGTCAGGATCTTGATTCCCCTCTTGCCTCTCTAAATATTGCACAAATTAACAACCCTTGACACAACAATAATTTTTTCAAGTTTTGGACTTCAAGAATAGATTAAATGATACCAAATAACACTAATATCTTTTGTATTTGTGATAGAAATATTATCCTTGTGTTTCCCAATCAGAACAACTCAAGTTTCCCACTTGAAGTTTCAATCTAATCGGTGTTGAAATGAAAAGCAGTTCACATAATTAAAAACAAGAAATGAACTCTGAGGAGAAAAAAGTTTTGATAAAACATAAGTGAAATAATACACACACAAATTACACCAAACCAGTAGAGTATCAAGTGTCGGAACTCCCTCCCATGTATGTGTAGCTCCCTCAAAATGATCGTCCACCATTTAGCTCGCCATTTAGAGGAGGGGAAGTCTCGGGTAGAACTCCTTCTTCATTGTTGATACCCCTATGATGATAGGGGCCTCCAGAACATCAAGTATGAGGAGAGAAATCCTTTGGGTCTCCAAAATACCAGCTCCTTGCCTCCTGGTCAAACTTTCAAATGAGGAGCCCAGTGTGCCATTTTATAGGAAATTGGGAAGGTGGTTTTGAGCACACCGAATTCTTAAAACCAATTGTCACAGGTGTTTTGACCTTCAAACAACCTTATCTAGATTTGGAGAAAATAACATAGTGGTAGACCCACCTCTTGGATATCTCCACCAAATGTTTTTCATAAATTGGACACCTATATCCCATGATATGGACATATCACAACACACAACGTTTGACATCATGCAGATTCGGTGTGCTGGACAGATCAGGTCGTTTGGGCCACTAGATGGATGAATGAGTCCTGGATTACTTCATAATAAATGTATAACAATAAAATTTGTACCATCCCACAAAATATCATCCCAATTGGAGGCATGGTCTAGTAGAAGTGTGTGGATTAATCCACTAGTGTGCTTGGATCCTACGCAGTTTGGCCCATTTTTCCTGGACATCATCATGGGCCCTCCAAATCACCTCCTCCTGTAGTGGAATCATCAGAACAAGTATCATTTCCTTTTTTAACAGTTATAAAAAAATTAATTATTCAAAAATGGAATTAAACTTGTCATTATTTTTATAATTTTTAATATAAAACAAGTTCAACACAGTGTTGTAAAGGTGACAATTACACAGTGAATCATGGTACGATCAGTGAGCTGAGTCCTTACCATCACGGTGATACCTTTGTGGTATTATTATGTGTGGCGTACCTTTATGGTACTTACCTTCATGGTGATATCTTTGTGGCATTCTTATGGGTGGTGTACATTTGTGGTACTTACCTTCGTGGTGATACATTTGTGATATTCTTCTATGTGGCGTTCCTTTGTGGTACTTACCTTCATGGTGATACCTTTGTGGTATTCTTATATGTGGTGTCCCTTTGAGGAACTTACCTTCCTAGTGATACCATTGTGGTATTCTTCTATGTAGATTAACTTTGTGGTACTTATCTTCATGGGGATATCTTTATGGTATTTTTCTGTGTGGTGTTACCTTTGTGGTACATACCTCTGTGGTGTTACCTTTGTGGTATTCTTTACTTAGTGGAATGGTTGAACTTTAGGATAATGAGTTGGGACTTGTATTTCATCATGAATGAGAAGAGTATACTTAATAACTTAGGTATATGTATGGGATATACCTAAGTAGGGTTTACAGTTGTTTCCATGCTTTTTGGTTTATCCTTTATGGATTTCAGGAGACTTTCAGGGGTCTCGGGGTCCCTACTGAGTATTTTTATACTCACCCCTACACGGGCTATTCCCACACCTTATTGTGTTGGGTGAAAAATATGAACAGTGATGACTGTGGATGAGAGTACCAGGACTAGAGGTAGATCTAAGGTGGACATTAGTAAAGGCGTACCACAGAGACGACCGTTTGAGAGCTATAGCTACCCTTCAGGTAGGATCCTTGGTGGGAGTTTGTAAGAGCTATTTTACCTTACTTGTACTATTCTGTTTTCTATTACTTTCTAGTTGGGCTTGTATTCTAGCCCCTTTTTCTTACATTACACACTCATTTTACAATACAGTTCAATTGTGTTCGTATCTTGTTGTGTGGTTGGTTGTGTGTGTTTACAGGTTATAAAGGTAATGCCTTCCCGGTTTTAGGGAATATGCCTTTCAGTGCTAGTGTGCATCCCTTGGACTATGGAAGGCGGGCTTGGGGGTAGTCACGGCATGGGCCCCAGGGGACGGGCTGTGATAATTTTATTAGGACAAGAAATAATTACTTACACATGAACATCATTATAATTAATCTAAAACCACCAACATATAAAATTAATATGATTTCAATAATAATGTATGAAATTTTATTCACTTGAAACAAAAATTACACCCTCTCATAACCACCACATCATCTTGGATTTGGTTTTCTATACATTTTTCACATGTACCCAACTTTTTTACTAAAAGAATAATGATTCATTTTTATATTTTGAAAATGTGACTCAATATTATTTTGAAATGGTCTAATAAGAGAATGATAAAACATAAATGGTAGTAAAAAAGTTTTATTCAAATAATCATTATATATTATTTGATTCAATAGTTTCGTATCATTGGTTTCAACCAGATACATTAATCCAAGATGAATCTTTTCTTGGGAGATAAAAAGTTAAAAATTATCTATATAATTGCATAGGATACTATGCACTTTTCTTATTACTACACATGCATGAGTAAAAGGGTTACCATTCATTTTACATTCTTGGAAGTGCATTAAAAAGTACTTAGTTGTATACTGATATCAATATTAATGGTCTAAAATATGATTATATTTTGTCCTTATTAACCTATTATTATAGTTTCGTCACTTAAGAAATTCCCATTAAATTTTTACTCAATATTAAGACCAAATGCATTTCTCAACCTTTTCAAATATTCCTTCATGGAAAAAAAATTCTTACTTAATTCTCATGATGTTCATTAATCAACACACAAATATTATGTCTCATATACTTTAAAATCAATGCATTTAATGATTTAGATAAATTGGTTATGATATGCTCCCATCAAATTTTTTGAAACTATGACATTATGCACCCATCATCATCACCGTCATTTTCAACCTATATTTCTAATTTTTGAAAAATGATACTCAAAATCATTATAAAAACATAAAAATCACAGTTTTACTGATAATAAGAAATGATATCAAATAATTTAAATTACTCTGGTTTAGGCCCTCTTCCCATTTCACATGATGGTATCAATATGATTTTCTATCTTCCCAAATATTTTTCTAATAGAACCTATAATCAAATTTTGTTGATCAAATATAATATCCAATTTAATAGAACCTATAATTTCATTTATTTTGTTTAAAAAATATTTTTGATTATCATATGTTTCACCAATAATAATTGAATATGGCAATTGTAAGAGGTTTTCATCTATATAATAAGAAGATGATTCTAAAAAAATATCTCTATAAAGACCACCAAGTTTACACCCACCCACAAAAAACTTTTTAGGTGAAGCACTTAATAAGAAACCATTAATTAAACAACCATATGTAATGAATAATATTTAAAATTTTCATTTTCAAAATATACTCACCTGGATATTGTTTCCTAATTGATTTCCATTAGTTTATTGTATATCAAAGGTATTAAAATATATGACTTCTCTAGAACCCCATATATTTCACAACATACTTTTTTCCTTATATCTTACCACTTGATGGTATGTAAGGGATATACCATAATTTTTCTACAAGTAAAATTTAATCTCATTGGAAGTGTTTTCAACATTTTACTTGACCATATAAAATATGATAGAATAAATTTTTTATTTCTTTTTTTGTGATAAACTATCAATATATCTTGATATGAGTGAATGTAACCATTTTGAAAAGTTTTCACACTCAGAAATGTGTTTTAATTCTACAACACATGTGTTGTTAATGTCAATGTGAAACTCTCATCTTTTAATTTAAAAATGGTATTTTTAGAACCATTACTAAAAACTATTATTCAAAATAGTGCAGAATGATATACTTAAAGAGTTTCACCCATAATTCATTGGCTGAAAGAAAAAATTGGCTTACATAAACCAACAATTCATTCCAATTGATATCATTTAACTTTGGTATCAAACATGGCACAATAATAATTACACTAGGTAACATTTGAGCAAAACCATCATATTATAAACAATATTTTAAATTACCAAAAAATAATTCAACCATATAATTCAAATAAAAAACATTAATTCATCCATAAATTGTAAAAAAATATATTAAAATAAACAATTTGGACATGTCATTACCTTCGATACACAACCACTATCGACGGTAGGCATTCATCTAACATAAAATAATGTAGAGATGAGAAAAAATTCCATTGAATATAAATAATTTCTCAAATAACCCAACTTCAATAATGTCTAAAAATACACCATTGATAAATTTAAATGTGTATTTTAACTTAAGAAATGTAACACCTCAAAATTCTAAATGGAAAACATTTTAGTTAATAGCATATGTGACACAAAACACCAATTAGAGAAGGGAATATAATATCCTAAGGCACTATGATATATTTACTATTTTAAATAAAATCACTCTATAGCTTAAAATTTATGCAAAATTTAGTTTTTCTTGCATTATACACAATATTGAGATCTTTTGAAATCTTATGCTACATGCAAGTCCCGGTTTTACTGAACAACTAAATTCATTAATATTTTTATTTAAAATGAAAATTATATCATATACATTAAATTGGTTTTTATGAGAATGATTAAATAAATTATGAAAATATATGGTATAATTAGTTGGTCACAAAATAATTAGGAATTAATATAAACCAATTGAATATAAATGAAATGTTTTTACCGAAAAACAATTTTTATACGCCAAAGGATTTTTATACTAATAAATTAAATTAATTAATATTAGTGGATAATATTAATTAAATTTATACAGTATATAATAAATAATTTTTTTTAAATTCATCTAATATATTTAATAGTAATATGATAATATTGAATCCAAATTTACGAATAAAAACTATATTTTTCTAAAGACAGTTTTGTTGCCTTTCAATGGTGCACTTGTTTTAAAAAAAATTGACACTTTTATATATTTAATTTTAAAAAATTGAAATTATGTATTGAAATAATAATTTAAAAATTATACTAGCATTATTTATTTGTATTTTTCGGAAAAGTTTTATTTTTTATTAATAGTGAAAAATATAGAATTTTACTGGAAACTAACTTTCCATATAAATATTTTATAATGTTAATTTATATTTTTAATAAGTTTTAAAGTAAAATTAGAACAATTATACATATATTAATCCAATTTATGTCCTTGGAATCATTTTTATTTTAAATGTAGATATAAAAACATAGTAAACTATTGAACATTTTCACTTTAAAAAACTCATTTTCTCGACACGTCTATGAGATTCATTTTATATTAATTTCTGCCAATTTTATTTTTTGAATTTATAAAAATGGATTAAATATTTATAATAATAATAATTTATGATTTAAAATAATTTAAACATACCTTTTTAGCAAATTTATTAGAGAAATATTTGAAAATTAATTATATCAATTAAGAGAGAAACGAGTTTACCAAGTGGATAAACATTAATCTAAGGAGGCTAGATGATCTATAAAATTGTAAAACACCCATTTTATGGAAATATTTAGACATTATAACTTAATTTATAGAGTTTTTTGCATTATTTTATCCACTTTAAATGGAAAAAACATGTGTGTAATTCCCTCTTTCAAAACATTACAAGTTTTCCCCTCACCCCACTTATAAAAGCCCTCACACTCTCCTCATATCTTCACAACTATCAAGACATTTGAATCATCCATGACATGAAAACATTACATCTCCAATTATATAACCAAATCCTAAAATAACTATCTATGTAATAAATCCATCTTAGGAAGTCATTAGTGCAAACCTAAGGAGGATACTTGAAGAAGAGGTAATGTTTTTCTAAAAGTATTTTTATTTTATTTCCTTATCCACCACCTTAAATTATTTTTATATCATGAACATATAAATAACTCAGTGTCCTAAATATACTAATATTTTTTATGTTAACATTATGAACAAAAAATTCACACACATCCATCAAATGTGTTACAAAATCATTATTCATTTGTAAGGCAGACTGCAACTTTACAAAATGATGTTTTTTCCATTATCACATTTAAAGGTTGTGAATAATGATGGAAATACTATTTATATATGATATTTATGATAATTATTATTTTTTATGATTATTTAATTATTATGTAACACATACCTTCATACATTACATTTTGTGAGAATATGATAACGTCGTTCAAGTGTACGACAGACTACCGCCTCACGAAGCAATGTGATTCATTCAAAATTTATAGGGAATATATTAAAGAAGATTTTAAAAAAAATATGTGATATATATGAAATAAATATTATTCTATAATTACATATATATATATAAATATATCATTTAAATTTCATTCAATATGACAAGAAAATGGAAACAATGATCATGTGTACGTACGACCTACCATCTCCATGAACGGTGTATTTCATTTACTATCATGACATTTTATTAATTTCAATAAATACATATATATTGAATATATATGACATTAAAATCATGGTTTTCATTATATATTTTATTAAAAAATTATATAGGTAATAGGAACAAAAAATAAAAAGCCAAAACATACCCTAAAAACAAGGCAATTTACACCCGAAATAATGAAAATAATAAAATACTATAAGAAAATGATTCCTAAGATGTAATAAAATGATCATATATGATATTATAAATATTAATATGGTTCTATTTTAATTTAATAACTTTATTAAGAACATTATAGAGGAGGAAAAAGAGTGTTCGGACAAAAGAGAGCGTAAAGTAAGGGATTTTATCCCAATTTATTTTCATTGAGAAATATTATATTGTTACGAACCTAGTTTTTTTTGTGGTGTATACACTACACCTTTGACATGTAATATCATGAATAATTCCTTATTCATGTTGTTTTAAGTTTCAATTTGAATTATTTCACCTAATATTTTTTTATTTAAGAGTTACCTCGTGGAAAATAATTTCCTAAATCAATTTCTTTTCATTGGTTTATATTACTTCCTCACTGTCATTAATATTATAAGATTATTTTCATAATGTATTTTGAATTTATATTATTTATTTAAACTTATTTTATGTTTATTTATAGTTGAAACATATAATTGATTTATTTATTAATTCTCATTTCAACATTATTATCATTTTGAGGGTTTATTTTACAATCTAATTTTAATCAACATTATTTATTCTTGAAATTAAATTAAATGAAATTATATGATTTTTTAATAAAATCATTAATATTATTCTTATATGGTTATTAATTATATTTTTCATGTAATGGTACCGTATTTACACTCTTTGGTACTTAAAATTATTGAGAAAATGTTTCAATAAAACCTGACTTCATTTCTGTCTTTAGTTGGAAATCCATTTTCTTAAACAAACATGTTTTATAAAAATGTTTCAAAATTTTTTATTTATCCTTTTTTAAATTATTTATTAAAATATATTTTTACCCATTTTGTCTTTTTATAAAAAAAAATCAAAGTAATCTCCTAATTTCTTTCCAAATGAGGCACTTTTCTAACATTTTTTACAATGGAAAGGTAATGTTATTTTTACCTTTTATGTAATTACTCGACATCATTTCTTTAAATTTCATTTTAAATTTTAAAAATAAATTTTAAATAAATTTTTTTATAAGTGATTTTCAAGTAAATGGATTTTCAAAAAAAAATTCAAATTAAAAAGCATATTTCCCTCAACAATTCATTAAGGATATATTTATGATAATTCAATTCAGAAATGAAAATACCATTATTATTACTCTAATTGGTATATTTTTTATTGATACCATCCTTATTCTTTTTCTAGATGGATTATGATTACTTTTACTAATGATAGTTTTGGCATTCACTTCCTTGAATCGTTTTTGCATCCATTAACATCCCATTAATTTATTAAAATTCCAATTACCATTGAATAATAAATTTCTATTAAATATCCACATTATTTATCATGGATATGATTATTACCTAAATCGTATATGATTTTTTACATATGATGTTCAATTTGAAAGATATTTAATTATCTAGGGAAATATTGATAAATATTTATTATTTACTCAATATAGATATTTGATGAGACACATTGTTTGTGAGTCAAATAGATAATTAGATATATGGGGAATGCCTAGATTGGTAGTGACAGGTGGGGCCTAGAATTTATATAGCCCGTAGATTCATTGAAAGGTCTTATGAGAAAAATCAACTGGACAAATTAAATGAGTTTCTACCCATAGTTTTAAACTATCTTGTGAAAGGTCTTGATAGTATAGGTTTTGATGTGCTTCATACATGAAATCCAATAATTAAGCATATAATTCATTTATAATTAATTTAATAATTATATTATCCATGATATTTTCACTATGAAAAAATATTGGGATGCATTTTTGTTTCGAACCTCATTCTTCAAGATGAGGGAAGGGATGGAAAAGTGTTATGAAATTCCTTCATCAAGATGAAAAAGAGATAATGACCCCTGAGTCCCACCTCCAATAGGCCCCGAGGTGGCAACCATCACTAAGGGTATTCAAATAAAAAAAGGATGAATTACCCTTTTTATAGTAATCAATATTAAGAGATAAGATGAATCAACCTCAAAATAACTCCAAGACACAAACACACACACACACACAGACACAGACACACACACACATATATATATAAGTAGCTAAAATCCAACCCAAAAGCATGTTCAAAGTAAAAATGATAGAAATACAATCAAAATATCCAAAGTAAATACCAAAAGAACAAAGCTAAGAAACGACACAACAACAATCCTGACACCTAATATAGTAAGACTCAACAAATTCCATGTAATCTCCCTGGAAACCTAAAAATAGTTTTCCATACATAGGTTTTTCATACAAGTATACTTAGTAGGAAAATACAAATTCTCTCATGCACATGTGTGAGACTCATATTAATTCCCATATGATAAAAATAGTAGAAACGCAAAAGCACCTAACAAGGTATATTATCCTCCCCAACCTCAACAAGGAAACCTCACCCAAATAATGCAAGTAAAGTAAAATAAATTAGTAATCACATCTATTATAGGGTACCACACCCCACTTCCCACTAGTTAACTGCTCATTGCTAATAGAAAATGTCTTGAACCTACCATGCTCTTCTAAAAGGCCCACTGCCACAACGTGCCCACAGACACCCGAGACACATACAACATCCTTCCCAAAAGCACCTAGGCCACAAACACATCATAACCTTCCCAAATACACATAGGAAAAAACCACAACCTCACCCTTAAGGCACCTGGGATAGTACAACACATCTCATCCTGAAAAAACCTAGGAGGAACACCTCATCCATGGACACTGGGTACTCAAAACTGCACCACAACACACTTGATGAATCATAGGCTACCAATTCATAGAATAGGGAGAAGAAAATAGTCAATAAACAGTCATCCTTCCTCCCACCAAGATGTTGGGAAAGGACACCCTTCCCCATAAAAATGGGTTGTTCGACACAAAGTTTTTAACACGGGTACGGTGTGTATAGAAATCACAAGGAACTACATGTATATCTTTGTATAGGTACCAAACACTCAGCCCAACCTATGGGTTAAAAAAACAAACAGCACACACAAAACAACCCTTGCTTCCACTTCTAATGCATAACCATATAGCTATCCACAGACTTAATTCATAAACCCAGCCAACCTATTCAACCAATTATCATTTTGCATCAAAAAATATACCTAATTATTTATTTCATCCCTACCCAAGAAACTACCAAACACAACCCCAATAATAAACATCATAACCAACACACACTTCACAAAATCCTCTAGAAACTTTAGGTGAAATTCCCATGTAAGGTAACACCATCCTTCATCAAATGTATACCTACCAAACCATCCTTAGGAGCCCCAGTGCATGAAAATCAGAACATCCAGTAATAAAAACAAAACTCAACTAGGTTGTAGTCCCATTGTAAAAATAGACCATTACGAACAATCATAACAGAACCCAGATACACACTATTCAATGAGTTCATCCATTCCACAATCAGTAAAACTCTCCATCTGAGATTCCATTGCACCACCTGCACCACCTCATACACACATTCACACTCCCACTCCACAAAAATTGTGGCCCTGCTACACAAACATTCCACACCACACCCACAGAACCAACCCCTTGTCTACCTCTATACCCACAACAATGCTTCCAGCTGCTACACCACATAACCCATAGAAGACAGAAAATATCCACACACAGCACATAACCACACTAAATAAGGTAAAGGGTATTCAAATTTAACACTATGTTCATCAATTCCTCTTTAATTAATCAGGGGTTATCACAGAACAAGTTTGATCTTGGGGAACCCATTTAATTAACTGGATATACTTGATTAATCAATATTTCATGTTCATGGTCATTCAATAGAATATTAACAAAAAGTATTCAGGAATTGGGTGCGAAAATAGAGGCAACCAACAACCGTGGTTTTTAGAATACAAACGGCCTACATAATTCCTAGTATGTATCGAATATAATAGATTCAAAAACACAGGAATCATCATCATCTACCCAACCACTCATTTATTACCAAGGTAACAAAACCAGTTATCATAACATGTCGGATTATCTTTGTAATAGCCTTAATTAATATTTGGATTTCAATGTATTCTCAAAGAGAAAAAAGTTTACAAACCTCGCATGATACACAATTAAAATAAATATGAATTAATTCGTACCTCTAATAACAGATTATCAGAAACTCCTCCTTGCACACAAAAAACAGGGGGCTCACGAGCAATAGGAGAAAATCCAAGGGAAAATTTGATCAGATGTCCACACCACAACATACAAAAATCCACATAGAAGAAAGGATCTCAACACACCAAGAAAAAATGTAAACACACTAGGAAGAAATGATCTCAACTTAGAAGAGCCATGTCCTATATAAATGGAAGGAAATGGTTTCAACGGTATTAAAATTGTATCATGGTCAAGATTATATGTTCTGTATGATTTAATGATCTAGGAGTGTTAGGATATTAAAGATATAATTAATATCAATTTAAATGTATTTAGAAACACTCAAACAAGATATTTAACTCATTTAACATCAAATAAAATATAAAGGGGAGAAGTTCGAAAAACTAGGAAAAACTGGAAATGACTCAATGATGGTTGATTCACTGACACAAGTAACCTATATTGAGTCCCCGATGCATGACTTGCCGATGAGAGTCACTGACATAACTTACCAATATGAGTCACTGACATGACCCACTGATAGAGAGTCCCTGATATGACTCACTGACATGAATCAATGACACCTAGACTATTGACGCCCTAACAAATTGATGCCTATACCTACCAATTCCCTAACCTACCGATGCCCCAACCTACCAATTCCCTGAACTACTAACAGCCTAACCTATCGATTCCTTTAACTACTAACACCCTGAACTATCGATGCCATAACCTACCGATTCTGTGACATATCGATGATGAGCCATCAATGCTAAGCTACCGACGTTGAGTCAGTGATCCGTCATAGCAATGGAAAAACTAGAATTTTGGAAAACTCTTGGAATGAGCTATAGTTTCCTCCAAGAACACCCCTACACTAGATTTTGACAAAGTAATGGAATAATGGTGTCTAGTCCATCACATCAGATACCTCTCAAACTTTTTTCACCCTTGACAATTAAAAATCTAAACTGAAAAGAAATATGGGTCCAAACAACCACCTCGTAAGAGACCTCTCGAGGATAAACCACCCAGTGTTGTTTGAATGCTAGAGTGAAACCTGAAAATCCCAGAAAAAATCCTCCCACATTTTCTAACCCAAACATTTACATGATACCATGCATAAGGACCAAATATCTAGACACATGAATTATAGAATTTCTCACTCCCTGTCAAGATACTATCCGCTCTTGGTGGCACTGACTCACCCATATGGGTTTAATCACATCTCAATTAATGTGTCTTGATTAGGAATATGGTATCCCTATTTTCTCATGTTAGTACTTCATCACAAAATATAAAATAAATAATAATCCCATATTATAGAAAATGAGGTTCAAGCATTACATCAAAAAGAAAGGAACACATGAAAAACTCAAAATATCTTCGGGTATTGGGAACACATATGCAATTCTTGCTCCCAAGTAGTCTCCTCCTGGACACCATGACTCCACAACACAAGAACCAAAGGAATGGTCTGTACATGAAGCACCTTCTCTCAACGATCATGTATCTCCACTGGTCTCTCCATGAATGTTTTACTGAAATGTCCAACTCTCCCTAGTCAATGACAAGGGAGTCATCATGAAGATACTGAAAAATATGGGAGACATGAAATATGTCATGGATGCTCTCCAACTGTGATAAAAATTCCAAATAATATACCACCATGCCAACATTCCCCAAAACATTGAAGGGTTTGATGAAACTGGGAGAAATCTTTCTCCCTCGGATAAACCTCCATTGCCCACGTCTAGGGGAAATCCTGAAGAACATGTGGTCCCTAACCTAGAACTCCGAGGATCATCTCTGGTGATCGGCATATGACTTATTCCAGTAATGTCATGCCTTCATCCTCTCATGGACACGCTGCACCTTCTCAATAATACTCTACACTATGTCTGGACAAAGAACAGTTGCCTCTCCAACTTCTGCGTAGCACAAAGGTGAACGAAACAGTCTCCCATACAAGGATTAAAATGGAGCCATGCCATTGGTATAGTGATATTTGTTGTTGTAAGAAAAATCTACCATGTTAATATGTCATGCACAAGACCCACATAAATCCAATATGCTTACCCACAACATATCCTCTAACATCTGGGTGGTTCGCTCTGTCTGTCTGTCTGTCTGAGGGTGGAAGGAAATGATAAGATGTAACTAAGTGCCAAAATCAACTTACAATCCCATACACACTCATGAGGTAAACCATGAATCCCAATTTGAGTTGTTGGATCTTGGAACCCTATGCAGCCACACCACCTCATCTATATACCTTCTCGTTAAGGCATCTACTACACTTGACTATTTAATTACTAATAGTGAGATGATTTCATCAGCTGTTCCACCAATACCCAAATTTCAATGCATCCTCCTTTATTCCTTGGAAATCCTATGATTAAATCCATCGATATGGCATACAAATTCTATTTGTGAAAATATAGGGTCTACAAAAAACAGCTGGGAACATGGTGCTCAACCTTAACCTATTGTCACACTAGGAACTTTTCCAAAAACTCCACCACTGTCTGCTTCATCTCAGACCCTGAAAACCATTCCATCATGCCACGATTCATCTTGGAAAATGCCGAGTATACGGCCATGTAACTACCAATTTTTTTTAATAGTTTATTAATTTACTCATAATGATTTAATAGAGATGTTAATGGTAAATATAGAAAGAAGAGTTGATGGATTCATCCAATAAACTCGAACCATATGAAGCGCACATATCAGAGCTTGGGAAAGAGGTGGCATCTTTGGGATTCACTTTGGACCAAGCCCAAGCCAAACTCCATCATGTCAAGATTGAACGAAATCACATACGGGAAAAGTTCAAGTTAGTGGAGATTACTACTAGGGAAATGTTATCCTAGCCTCCCCAAAATTCTTTAACCATCGCACACCTTATCCTTAGGCCATATGCACGTGTTTTAAGGGATCATGTTTCAAAGCCCTAATATGCAATCTCATAGTATTAATAAAATTATTGTTTCATCATTTCTGTCTCATAACGAGATTTTCTTAATAAAATATAAGTTTATTGATTTTAGAAGTTAAAAATGGTATTTAAAATATTTCCCTTACATAGAGAGTTTTTATGGAAAAATAAACATCATTTTCGAATTGGAAATGTCAAAATTATTCTTGGCTGAATTTTTGGAAGTTTTCTAAGAAGTGTCATTTTTTATGAATAGTGCTTTATGAATAGTGTTTTTATGAAGAGTAAAAAGATGTTTAATTGTTAAATAACTTTTTTTTTGAATTGATTTTCCAAAATCTGACAGACATGGTTGTAATTAAGGTGATAAATGTGGTTCCTTGAAATCAAAATAATTTTTGGTGAATAGTAATTTTTACCAATATGAATAGTAATATGAATAGTAATATGAATATTAATTTGACCATTATAATTATTAAAACATATTATTATTTTATTTTCATAAGGTTATAATGTATTGGAATGTTGACTAACTTTCAAGGTGTTAAAAAATGAGTTATAGATTTTGAATTATAATTGTTGAATAAATTATGATTTTAATTAATAATTAAAATAAAAATATTTAGAAAATTGTTTTCAAAAAATTGAGTTCATTTTTGGATTATACATGTTGAAAAAGGGTTAGGGTGAATTTTTGGGATTTTTCTGAAACAATTAATTTTCCAGTGAATAGTAAAAATACATATTAGGGTATCGGTATGTTTAATGATATCATGACTGAATCATGATTATGTCATGAGTTTTTCTGAGGGTTGGTCGACCAAAGGGGATTAAGTTTTTTATGAGGTGTCCCATGTGGCCTAACACCATGGGAAATACCATGGGCAAGCCCATGGTTTTGAGAAAACCACTTGTGAGGTGTCCCTAAAAATTATTAAAGTATCACCTCCCTTTCCCTATAAATACCCACCCTTTACTCCTATAGTTCTCACTACCAACTCTACCTAAACAAAAATATGGTCTCATTAACTCCCAAGGAGTCCTCCCAAAGTTCCCACAATCCTCCAAGGTCCCAAACTTTGAGTTTTAGGACTTACGTTTTAAGGTAAGGGATTCTTTCACTCTTCCCATTTTCAAAGTTCAACTTTCATGTCAAGTCTTTCAAGTCCTTTTTTCCATGTTGTGGTATGATATGTATATTCATCATACTGTAATTTTATGTTCACATGATGAGAGACCCTATTTAATCTCATCAATTCATTTTTTTATGTTTTAAGTGACGTCGTTAGGCTGCCAAATTTTTCATAAGAGAAATCTTATTTTTGTCTTCCTTTCAAGTTTTTCATTTAAAATGATATGACCTTAAAATTTCATTACCATGTTCTTGTATCCTTTATATTATGTCCCTATAATATTTTATGGTTCTTTTATGAGTGGGTGACTCATGTCCCCTCTCTTTTCAATGTTTTCTAAAACACTGCAACATAGCCGTTATGCTGCCGAATTTTCGTCTCAAAATGTCTTTCTCTTTTTCTCAAATTATTTTATTTTATTAAGTGAATACTCAAAACTCTTTATTCTACAGGGGTATTCACATATATATCAAAATTTTCTATTTTAAATTTGGGGATTTACATACATGATATCTGCTTTCCTTTTCCGTGGGTTTAAAGTGACATAAATATCACGTCTTTAAAATAGTTTTTTAAAATGCTTTGACTATGAAATGAAACCCATTTAATTTATGATATATGGGGTATTTATGAAAATATTTATGATGATATATGTGTCTCACATGATAATAAAGACAAATTAATGGTGTACCCTAATAGCGCTCAAATTCATTGGGTAAATATGCAATCTCTAGAGATAACCATTTTAATGATACCTTGGTGAATAACATTGGTAATTTTTTAATGACACCTTGGGGATGGAACTTGGTGATAAAAAATTGATTTTCTAAGTTAAATGTTGTAGCCACATATTCAAGTTATGAAACGTGTTATTTTTATTATGATATTCCGCATGATATCTTTCTCATGCCTTAATGTTATTTATCATGACTTTATTGATGTATCTCAAGTTCACATGTAAAATGTTTCTCTTATTTCCCTTACTAGGCCTTCTTCTCACCCTTTCCTTTGATGTATGCTCATAGGATATGAGATGCTGGAATGAACTTAGGATGAACAATGAATAAGCCTTTCAAGTGTTTAATAAAAATGTTTTATATTGTCATGTATTAAGTTCCTGGTTTCCAAGACACTAAACCTTAATGATCCTCAGTTTTGTATAATGTAGAGAAAAGTTTATGTAATGAAAAATGGTGGGATGCCATAGGCTAGGGGTGAGATATGAAACTTATGGAGAAATCCCTCACGAATCTCCACTAGAACAAAAATATTCTCTAGGAACACCATCTAATTCTTACCATCCTCCAACCATCCCTCTAGATAATCACCCTGGTCAGTGCAATCAAACATCACATGTGCCTCTAAGTATCCCCATTGAGACTCCTCCACTTGTTACCTTATAGATGATTTCACCATCATCTAAAATCGAGAGACTATATCTCCATCCATTTCTATATCTAAGTGCAATGAAGAAAAGTCCTCCATCTCCCTCCAAGTGTCCATAAATTCTGGAACTACCTCCTTCTATGACTTTCTTCTCAAAGCAGCAGCTAAAACATTCCCCCTTCTAGAGGTGTAAGATATCTCTAAGTCACAATCCTGTAGAAACTCCATCCATGTATATTTCTTCAAGTTCATACCTCATTGGGAAATGATAGACCTCAATCTCTTGTGATATGTGAAGACCAAAAAGCACTCTCTGATGATGTAATGTCACCACAAGTTCTGTGAAAACACAACTGCTGCTAGCTCCAGATCATGGGTGGCATAGTTACATTCATGGGAATGTATCCGTATAAACCCATAAGAGGTCAATCCTCATTGATGCATCATCACACACCCCAAGACTAGATGGGAAGCATCAAAAAACACCTCCAACATTACTTTTTTCCTTTGGAAACTGAAGTACTCGAGCACTAATTAACTTCCCCTTATGATAGATGAATGATTCCAAACACTTCTCACTCCACACAAAATCTTGGCCACTTATGATCAGTGTCATCAACAGAGCTCCTACCCGAGAGAAATATCTTAAAAATATCATGTAATAGCCTACCAAACATAGAAAAATGTTGTCCTCTACTGCATTATTGGGTGATTCCTAATAAACAACTACCTCGACCTTCGATTATTCCACTACTACACCCTACTAAGACACCACATGTCCAAGGATGTGGACCTAATGCATCCAAAATTCACACTTGGATAACTTTCTATAGAGCTAGTGGAGTCTAATGACCTCTGTGACAGTCTTGAGGTGCTCATTGTGCTCCTTCCATGACTTTGAGTATATCATAATTTCATTGATGAATACAATGATGAACCGGTCCAAGAACTCATGGTTGATAGAGTTTATAAGTCCCATGAACATAGCTAGTTCATTTCTAACACTGAAAGAAATAACCACAAACTATAAGTTCTCATACTTACATCAAGAAGTAGTCTTCAGGATGTCACCCACCTTTACCCTCAACTAGTGATACCCAAACCACATATCAATCTTAGAAACCCAACTATATCCCCTCATTTGTTTAAAAATATTATCTTACCACATGAGAGGGTAATGGTTCCTGACTGTCACTAGATTTAACCTCTATTAGTCTATATAAAACCTTATACCACCATATTCTTTATATTAAAACAAGATAGGAGCACCCCAGGATGAAACACTGGGCTGGATAAATCCATTCTTCACGAGATCATCAATCTGAATCCTTAGCTCCTGTAGCTCATAAGGTTCCATCTTATAAATAGAAATCTAAATCTGAGAATCACAAGGCTGAAAGTCTATCCCAAACTCAATATTACGTTGAGGTATTAGAGTCACAACCTCCTTAGTAAAAACATACAAGAACTCTCCCAACAACTCGAGTAACCCCCACCATCTTATCATCCACCAATTCCACTAACAACTTGGCCAATAGTGAAAGAATAGGCTCCACATGTTGACTGCCCATTAGACAACTCTGATCACCAAAGAAAGCCACACATTGGCCATCCACATCTGAAAAGTTGAATCATTTTCTGAAGTAGATGATAAAAGTGTTCCTATAGTACAACTAGTCGATGATAAGAATGAAATTATACAATTGTATCAGTAATAGAAAAAGATCCTCACATGACTGATGCAGTCCCATCATCAGTCTACATCCCCGGAACACATCAAACAAGTTGTTCTGACCTCCGACTGGTGTACTCAACAATAGTGTCAAGGAAAGTCTCTCTATGTACAGTTAAATAGCATGAAATAGACTGGGTACAAAAAAGGAGTGTGAATCCCCTGAATCAAATAGGGTATAAACAAGAGTACTAAACTAGTTGATCATACCTCTAACGATCTATGACCCCACTGTAACTTCTACCTCTGTGGTGGGAAACTGACCACTCCTACCTCATCGACCAATCTTCTATAAACAACCTCCTTGACCACGTATAGGTTGAGGTCCCTGAGGAAAACCCTGAGGTTGTCCTATGCCTACTATGTCTCCCCTCGGTGGAGCAGGGGCCTCAAATCCCTATTACTGGAATGTCCTGGCCAGCAACAACTGTTGAGGTCAGCACTAAACCTTTCCACCTCAACCATACTGAGCTCAAACTGCACACTGAATATGAAGGTGCCTACAACCTCCACATGTGAAACACCTCAGTCCCAAGCCTATGGAAAAAGCATGACGACCAAAATGTCGAAATTGAAACCACTGAGGTTGAATCCCCACTGGCTGAATCCTCAAAGGACCAAGAACATAAAACCTACTACATGAAGCATTTCCCTTTGAAGGACCATGTTGGCTACCCTATCGTGGTATACCTCCTCACAAGTTCATCCTCTCAATGAAATCCTCCTTCTTATAGACCTCTAGGTATGTTGTCAAGGTGAAGAGAGTAACATTGTACTGGAGGGAATGACGATGTGCCTCCTCTAAGCATCTCATCCAAGAATCCTAATCTAGAAAGAGATCTAGAGAAAAGAGAAGGATATCCTTGAACTTGATCCCCAACTCCTGTATGGATATACTCTCCTACTGTAGGGAGAGTAACTCTTTCCTCTTCTCAGCCTTCATGGTTAATGAAAATAATTATTCCCAGAACTCCTTCTCAAAATAAAACCATAGAACAATAGTATCCTTCTGGTCCCCTAGGTACAACATACACAATTGACACACAACTCCCCTCATATGACTGACCACTAATAGAACCCAATACTCCGTCGGAGTACAAATCAGGCTAAAGGTGATCTCATTCTCCTGAAGACAGCTCCCTGTCTCCCTATCTAAAACACTTCCCTCATACTTTCCCAGAGTCTGTCATTGGAAATCATGTAATTTTATCTTCCACTAGTTATCCTCCTCCTCTGGATCAAGCCTCCACCAATCAACCAGATCAGGCTATTGAGTCTCCAATGCCTGAGCCACTCGTGGACGATGATCGGGTGCTATAAGTGAAAAAGTAAATTTGGAACTCCTAAGCTTGAGTATTATGGAATTTACTTAGGATTAATTTTAATTCATTATTTATTTTAATTTCCAAAATCATCCAAAACAAAAAAGAAGACAAGTCATCATGATGCATTTACCTTCCTTAGGGTCTCTACCCCACAAATAGTGTAGCCTCACTTGGTTAATCTGTAAGCATATATTCCATAAATCAGATCATGGGGGGGGGGGGGGGTCCCTAAAATACCATGTCCAAGATGGTATTTCCTATCCTATGTCATGAACAAAGATTACCAGTCACTATATCCCTACCAACACATGAAATCCTCGTTGTGCCTAACTCCAAACTCCATCATATCTCTTAACTTCCCTCTGATACCATTCTATCACGAACCTCCATCTAGATGAGGGAAGGGATAGAAAAGTGTCATGACCTTTCATCTTCAAGATGAAAAGAAGATAATAACCACTGAGTCCAGCCTCTAATATTCCCCTAGTAGTGACCAATGATAAGGGTATTCAAATATCACAAAAAATGGGAGTCATTTCCCTTTTTATAGTAATCAAGATTAAGAGATATGATGTATCAGCCTCAAAATAACTCCAATATGTATATATAAAAGAATAAAAAATCAATCCTAGGATTTTTAATGTAAAACTACTATAAATACAATTAAAATATCCAATGTAAATACCAGAAGAGTAAATCTAAATAGAGACACAACAAATATCCCAAAACATAAGATAGAAAAGTCTAGAATAGTCTACGTAATCTCCCTCAAAACCTAACAACAGTTTTATATACATATGGTGAGCATATAAGGATACTCAGTATGAATAGCCAAAGTCTCCTGTGTATAAGTGGGAGAAGCATACTAATTCCCCTGTGAAAAAAATATAAGAAACTCAAAGGAAACTAAAAAAGTATACTATACACCCCAACCTCACAAAGGCATACTCACCCAAATAAAGCAAGTCAAGTCAAGTAGTAAGAACATTGATGATTGGGTACCCTAAACCAATTCCCACTAATTAATTGATTATAACGAATAGAGAAATTTTGGATGCTACCATTCTCTTCCACAAGACCCACTACCATAACCTACCTGCACACACTTGGTCCACATACCACATCTTTCCCACAAACACCTAGGCCGCAACCACATCACATCCCACCCATAAACACCTGGTTCACATAACCACAACCTCATTCTGAAGAAACCTAGGAAATCATAACACATCTCATATTGAAGACACCTGGAAAGCACACCTCGCTCGTAGACACCAAGGCCTCATAACCAAACCACAACCTGCCCAAAAAAACATGGGCTACCAATGCCTAGAAGAGGGAGCTGAGAAGATCCAATGACCAGAAATCCATCCTCCCACTATGATGTTGGGAAAGGAAACCTTCCCCAATAACAATAGGTTGTTCAGAACATAGTGCTCAATATGGGTGGGGTGAGTATAGATATCATGAGGAACTACATTTATATATGTATATAAGTACCAAAAACTCATCTCAACCTATGGGGTTTCAAAACAATCAACCAGTCCACACAAAACCTCCCTTACTGCCACCTTTAATGCATAAGCACATATCCAGCCACAAACATAATTAATAACCCCAAGTAATTCGTTCAACCAATTATCATTATACATAAAACAATTTATTTATTTATTCCATCCCTACATGGGAAACTACCAAACATAGACCCCCAAAAGTAATATCATAACCTACACACACTTCACAAAAGCCTATTGCAACTTCGAGCAAAATGCCCACACATGGTAGCATCATAATTCTTTAAAATTATCTTTCCCAAACCACCCTCGGTATCTTTTCAAAAATAAATGAACCACATCCCAAAATAACAAAAAACTAAACCAGGTTACAGTCCCACTGCACAAATAGACCACGCCCAACAACCATAACACAACCTAGATACAAACCCACTGTTCAAAAATTCCATCCATTACAGAATATATAAAACTCCACATCTAAGATTCTATTACACCACCCACACCACCTCATACACACAAACACACAACCACTCCAAAAAAACCACAACCCTACTGCACAAACATGCCACACCACACCCACAGAACCAACCCCCTATCTAACACTATTCCCACAATTGTGCTTCCAACCACAGCACCACACAACTCATACAAGACAGAAAATATCTACACACAACACAGAACCAAACCAAACAAGGAAAATGTTATTCATATTTAATACAATGTTCTTCAATTCCACATTTTTGATTTAGGGTTTATAACAAAATAGGTTTGATCCTAGGGAATCCATTTAATTAACCTGATATATGTGACTAATCATGTTTTCATGTTCATGGTCATTTAATATAATATAAACAACAAGTAATAATGATTCAGGTGCACAAAAAAGTCCACTAATGACCATGATATTTTTAAGGCATACGACAAACAAAATTCACAGCATTGATCAATTATAATAGATAAAACAACACAATCAACATCATTATCGTCCCCAGCCCTCATTTATTACTTAGGTAATAAAACCCGTTATCATAACAGTTAAAATTATCTTTGTAATAGCGTTAATTAAAATTTGGATTCAACCATATTCTAAAAGAGACATAGTATTAGCCACCCCTCATGATACACAATTAAAACAGGAATGAAGTAATTCCTACCTCAAAGAATAGATGATAAACAACTCTTCCTTGCACAAAAAACAGGGGGTGCATGACAAGCCGGAAGGACTCCAAGGGAAAACCGGATTGGAAGGCCACAACCCCACACACATGACTCCATAGGGAATAAAGGATCTAGGTGGACCAAGGGAAAATGGAAACACACTAGGAAGATAAGATCTTAGCTTATAATATTTAGATCCTATATCAATGGAAGGAAACAGTTTCAAGGGCCATTAAAGATGGATCGAGGTCAGGATTATTCAGTCTAAATATTTCAAATTCTTGGGAGCGTTAGGATATTAAATATATAATTAATATCCTTTTAAATTAATTTATAAACTCTCAAAAAAGATAGGTAACTCATTTAACATCAAAGAAAATGTAAAGGGGAAAAATAGGAAAAATAGTGAATAACTGGAAATGGCACACTGATGGGTGAGTCACCAACACGAGTCATTGACACTATGTCACTGACGCCTGACTCACAATCATGAGTCACCGATGTGACTCATTGAAATGAGTCACTAACATGAACCACTGATAGTAATTCAGCAACACGACTCATCAACGCTCAACCTACCAACACCCTAACCAACCGACGCCCGAACCTACAGGCGCTTCGACTGACCGACGCCTCGACCTACCGACACCTCGACCTACTGATGCCCCAACCTATTGATGCTCCAAACTACCAACACATTGACCTATAGATTCCCTAAAATACTAATGCATTGACCTACCGACACTGAGCCAGGAACATTGAGTTACTATTGCTGATGTACTAATGTTGAGTCACTGATGTTTTCTATTAATGGAAAACCTGTAATATTGGAAAAATATTGAAATGAGCTATCATTGCCTCCCAAAACACCCCAAAAACTGTATTTCGACAATGTAATGGATTAGGGAGGTCTAATCCATTAAAATTTTATTCTCATTTTGTTGATTAAATGGCATTTGTTTTCATTTATTTATACTTCCATATTGATTGTGCCTTATTTTATCATGATAATCATGTTATTTAAATGGAATATGTTTTTATTTACTTACCTTACCATAAAATTTACACACTTAATTCTGATTTATTGATTACATGGAATGTGTTCTAATTAAATTATATTTCCATATTCATTATGATCATTGATTCATTATTTCATCCATTATACTCAACCCTTACTAATCATTTCATCCCACCCTCATTTTTTCCATTTCCCCAAGATTATATGAAGTATATGAAAGTGTACCCTAGATGAAAGTAAAGTTATTATTTTAAAATAAAGGAAAAAATTATGTTATAATTTGTGTTTTCATTTGTAATACAATACTCAAGTATGTATTTAGTTTTCCAAGACTACTAAACTGATCAATCCATTAGGATATGAATCTCGTATCTGTGTCAATGTAATGGTATAAAGTCACAAGCTATAGGATTCTGGATTTGTGGTTGCTATATTTTGTATAACAGAAATTTTATTATAATCCTTAGAAACTAGATTTAGGAAAAAATTCATTAGGGAACATAACCCTAATATTGTCTTTGAGGTTAAATATAGAAAAAATCCTAATGTTTCAGAAATGTAGATATTATGTGTTATTTCCCAGAAATACATCCCTATCTAGATAATAAAGGTGGATGTGAATCTAGAAAAAATGTGATTAGGGGTAATAACTCTAAAAAGGGAGCATTGGGCTTTACTCTAGCCTAACCATGTACCAGAAAATGGTACTTACCATACACTTGGTTTGACACTCCAGGGGGACATGCTTAGGATAATTCATATTTTCTTACAAATCATTATGAAGGATTTGAATAGATAATGATAATGACTGACCTAGTTTAATAATAAAGATCATGGAAGGACCTAAGTGAAAATAAAATTGATTAAGTATATAAATTCAATAATAAAATTATTAGAGTATTTTACTAATGGAATTTTGTTTATAATAATTTAAAAATGTATAAAGATTTTGTTAAATATTGGAATAATATATTTATTCCTTAACATATGGGTTATGGATGCCATTATGATAAAGTGAGTTTAATATTGATCATTATTTCATAGTCTTAAACACCTATTTTTAGATTTTATGTGATGAGAGTCTACCATGATTAAGGAAATTTTGGAAAGTATATGTTTTAGTGGAAATTTATTGGAGGAATAATGCCTTTACATTTTATGGAAATATGTTTAAAGGTATTGATAACTATTATGTTTATAATGATATTTAATGAAATTTTAATAATATCCAAATAGGATTTTTAGACTTTGTAAAAACAATTGTATTGGAAACCTTAGTGAAAAGGATATTTAATGATTAGTTTTATTTCAAGGATGTCCATCATATTTCTTTTGGGAATGTTATAGGAATTATATTAATATGCATTTATAAAAAGGAAAACACACATAAAGGGTGACAACCCATCACATAATGCAAGGTGGTGGGGATTGAACCCATGACCATAGGACGATAAGGGTTTCAAACTTACTATTATCCTATGCAATGTCTTGGTTAATATGTTATTATTTTTAGGTAAACTATTTTTAAAAAAAATTAATAATGAACTAATGGTATTAATTTCTAGGTTTAGATATTAATGCATTAACCAGATTGATTTTGGAAAATATTTGGAGATAGAAAAAAAATACTTTCATGCTTTTAGGGATCTTCCGATCTGTTAAAAATAAATTTTAGCGTTTCAGGGAAAAAAAATTTGTGGGTATTAATTTCTTGGAGTAAACGGATAAATTGGAAATAGATAAAGGAAGAATCAAAGGATGAAACTATTTTCATGAAATCAAAACATATAAAAGTAAGAATATTTCATTATATTCTTATATAATATAATAAATCCTCCACTTTAGAAAAATGATCGTAAAAAAATGCTATCATGTTACAATCATCTATGATGATATAAATGTTCTTTTCAAACCAAGTAGATATATAGTTTTTAGGGTTGAAACATTAAATTGATAATTAACATTATTTTGATCAATGACATAAATCAATACCTATAATTATTTAATATGTTCCTCTACGTACATATATTTACTTTCCATTAAAGTTCTCTGACTCAGAAACCTAGTTATATGTTATTCCTTGTGACCTTTGTAATTTTGATTATTAATTATGAAGAATAAATTTTATTAACTCTTTTATGATGTGGGGTTTTAAACAATGTTATTTCCAAATTTCAAACCCTTGATTACAAATATCATGTTTAAATTGTGAGGTCATAATTTGTTTAAGGTGGGGATAATGTATCACACAAAAATTATAAAGGAATAACATTTTATTTAATTGAATATGTAACATGAAACACCAATAATAGATGGGAAAGTAACTTTATGATACCCCATGATATATAAAATATATTAAAAAAATATTCTTTATCTTACAATTCACTTAACACTAATTTTATCTTCTGTTACACGCAATAAAGTGTTCTTTTAAGATCTTGCATTACATGCAAGACTTGGTTTTACTGAACAACTATATACAATTAATATTATAATATAAAATTAAAATTATATCCTAGCCATTAAATTGTCGGTTAAGTGTAATAACCCATGATTTCAAAGTAAGTTATTTTGTTTAAAGTAATTAAATAGCTTGCGCTACACGAAACACCGAGTTTGAGCACACCACGACTTACCAAACTAGCCATTCAAAAAGCAGTTATGAATATTATTAACAGAATTTTGATATTTATATACTCCATATAATTTTAAAATCCATATTATGTGTTTGTTAGACATAATTTAAGAACAAATTCAATTTTCCAGACAAAAGAAGTATTTTTCAAAAAATGCAATTTTACATCCTTTTAATGGAGAATCCTTTTTAAATACAATATTTGACACTTTTATATATTAAATTTGAAAAATAAACTTCTTATTTAGAATCAGGACATAAAAATTTAGTTTGGATAATTTTCAATGCATTTATGATAACTTTCATATTTTGATAAATAATGAAAAATACTAATTTTTAATTTGAAACATCTTTTTTAATAAAAACAATTTATATTGTGAAATTATACATATTAATGGTTTTTAAGTATAATTAGATTATATTTTTATCATTTAATCTAATTTTTGTCATTTTATGCAATTTTACATTTCAATTGGGCATAAACACACATGAATCTTTTGTAGTTTTTACATCTCAAAAAATTGCTTTCTGGTTTTGACAATGAGAATTATTTTTAAATTAATTAAGAAAACTTATATGTTTTGAATTTGGTAAAATAGACATAATTTTTGAATTTTTAATATCAAAATTAGCTTTGAGGGAATTTTTGGTATTTTTCAAAAAACATTGAATTTTAGATGAATAGTGAAAAACACTACGTTATTTTTTTAAACCGAATTTTTATTTAAATAATTATTTTTAATTTAAATTTATTTTAATGTGAAAATAGATAAATAATACCTATATTAGTCTAATTAAATTCCTTGAAGTAATTTTATAATAATATTAGATACATATGATTTTATGGAACTTTTTACCATCTTTTACCCACCTTCTAAGCACATTCACAAATTTGCATAAAACACAATGTTACCGCTTCTGTGAATTGAATTTCAAAAATCCAAGAGACACGGGTGACATCCATAAGTAAAATATGGTTCAATTTAATGAAAATAGTTTTTTTGTGAATAGTAACTTTTGAATTTTATTTACCACAGTTAAATGTAAATAGGGTAATTAAAGGTAAAATGATATTATAATTACCCCAACACATGTTCTAATTCTATTGGATAAGTGTATCTCGACCAAATTTTAATAACTAAACCATTTTAATATAGGGTTATACATTATATAAATTTGACTACAAATATTAATTAGAAATATAAATATATTTCCTACATCATAGTATTTTATTTATAATTTTTCTACATTAGAAAATTAAATTTATTTATGACACAATGTTTATGCAATAATTACCTTATTAAGTAAGGATTAAAATAAATGATATTATAAATATTAAAATAAATGCAAATTGAAACTTTTGACACCATACATAAATTTTATAGGTTAATATGACCTGTTATGGTGATTCAATTTATTTTTTTCTAAGAAATCAGATTTTGATGACTTTAACAAAAACTAAATACTAAATAGTGTCAAAATTGACATAAATGCATTTTTAAAACAAATACTATTTTATTAAATTATATAATAGTCCTAAAAATATAATGTTTTTCCAAAGGACTTATAAATTGATTTATATGTTATTAATGAATCACTTGAGGTTCTCTTGTCATTTTATATTAATTTGATTAACAATGTATTATAATAATACAAGAAGGCATGGTAAAAGTTAAACTATTTAACTAAGAGTTAAATAAAAAAGATAAGGTTAATATGGGGACCTAAAATTGCTAAAACCTATTCGTTGAGAGGTTTTTGACCCATACCCACCTTATCCTCAAAAAAATCTATTTGAAGGCATTAGAAACAACAAATGATTTTATAATAAAATAGTATTTCAAACTCTTCATAAAGTGCCCACACCTTTCCAATAAAAGGGTACATCCCATTATCTCAAATTCACTACTCCAAAGAAATTTGGCTTGTACAAACCCTAATCAAACATTCTCCCAACTACCCTCACATAAACATAGAGGAGTTACTTTGATTATAAATCCATCTTAAGGATCCCTTTTGTACAAATCAAAAAGGAATAACCCGAAGAAGAGGTAATTATTTTATCACCTCTTTCAATGATCTTTTCTTCTTCCAATTCCTCTTTAATTGTTGTTTACATAACAAAATAATAACTTCAGAACCTTCTACATACTTTTATGTTATTAAAAATATGTTACAACCATAATAATTATTTTATCCATCCTATGAATGACATGTCACCATGTGTGCGTGCGTACGGCTTACCGTCTCCACGTCGTGGTGTAGTTTGTTATTCAACACTTCATTATTTGGATGGGTATAATAATGAGTATAATTGATGTAAATAATAAATATAACATTTAAATTATTATATATATAATATACCATCCAATTACATAAGATTTATTTTTCAATAGAATTATATTGTCACTCGTGCGTATGTACGGATTACCGTCTCCACAACGCGATGAGATTTAATTCCCCATCAGAACCATTCAAGAATAATTTTTTTAAAAAAATTGAAAAACTATATTTAAGAACTTAAAATCATTCTGGATATGGTTAAAATGCATACTATCTATAAAAAACATGACTTACATAACCAATTATATAAAGTAAAACGAATCAGTTTACACCCGAAACAATGATACTACTGAAATTTTATTAACAAAGAAATATTAGAGGATCATATATGATATCAAATTTATGTATTAAGTTATTTTATAATTTAATAAAATTTATTTAACCATTATACCGGAGGTAAAAATTACCCTTGACTAAAGTAAAGTATAAGGTGTGGGGGTTTTCATCTCACTTTTTATTCCCATGAGATTCATGTTATATTTGCCACTATTTCATTCTGTGTGGTGTATGTACTACACATGATTGTATTATTTGTGTAATATAATTTAATTTATGGGTATTTACATTTTCATTGTATGATCCTTCTTTCAGGGGGTTTCTGTTTTGAAAGTTACCAAATCAGTAAGGGAATTTCTAGTTTCAATTTCCCATCATTGGGTTTTATGCATACTTCATTGATTATTTTACTCCAAGATTATGTGTGGAATTGATATTTGTTTATTTAATTAGTAATTTCGACTCCCCATTATGTGGATATACTTTTTATACACACAATAAATCCATTAATAAATTCTCAAGTCATTGATATGAACTTGATAAGGGTAATTTTAACATAATTTCCATTCGTTGATTTAAACATCCAGGTCATTTGTTTTGTTTTTACAATAATATGTGGGTATGTCCTATGATTTATTTACACTAAATATCCAATAATATTTAATGTATTTAAATTCGTCACACATAATTATTTCATTAATTTATACTTAATATAAGGATATGGTATTTATAAGGGATTTCATCTCAATTTATGTTCCATTGAGACTTATTTGTTGTTATGCACCAATTAACTTTTATATGGTGTATATATTGTCATTTGACAAATTATATCATGAATAACTTTATTCTCATGATATTATAATGTTTTGATTAATTTTATTTCTCAATTACTTATATTCAAATGTCTCTCATTTGTTTAGGAACACTTTTACTAAAATATCATTATAAATGTTTTAAAGATTAATTTGTCTAAATATTTACCATTGTTTTCCATGTTTTAAAAATGGGTATAAGGATTTATTTATATGGAAATAAATAATTTATAAATAAAATTCCTTTCAAAGTTTCATTGTGGTATGGGAAAGTTTGATTCAAAAATATCGTTTAAATGACTTCTTTGATAAATAGTGTGGTTTTTTAATGTTTCCAAGAAAAAGGAGATATTTCCCTCAAATATATTTTCTAATTATTTTCATCTATGTAAATATAATTCAATTTATTTTATTCTTGATTGAGGTTCATTTATTAAAATTAACTCTTCTATATTGTACTTAATGAGTTATGTTAGACTGTGGATGTTCTATTTTTATACCATTCATGGTTTGTGGTTAAAGTATTGACATTTCATATGCTAGTTTTAATATGAATGTATAGATTATGTTTCACTATTTTCATATGAGGAATGGATTGGACTTAATAAGTGAGGGGCAAGGACCTCTATAAAATCTTGATGAAACGGTAGGTCTCATGAGACAAACCAGTGTCTTGACACAAGGCCTTGACAAAATTTATATTTAGAGTCTTAGAATGAGGCCTTGACATTATGGTTAAGATGTTAGAAATTATGCATTACATCATTATGAGATTATTTATTGATGTTACATGTGATTATTCGACTAGTAGATTATCCATGTGAATATTTAAAAGGAATTATTTAATTTATCATTTCCATATTATACTGATGTTTATGTTTAAAGGGCTCGTGTTTCAATTTTATAAATTTCCATAAATGTTTATTATTATTTATTATAGCTTCCGCTATATTTTCTATGCTTACAAATCATCTAAGCTCAACCCTTTCTTATGTTTTATTTTCTCAGGATTCCAAGAAGTGTATTATGTTCTATATACAGGTTTAAGCTAGGAGAGAAATGGAATTCTCAAAGGATTATCTATATTGTATTTTAAGTTAGAAATTGTAATGTTAAGTTCATGTATGTAATCTATTTTCCCAGACAGATAAACTGATTGTCCCTTCAGGACATGATTCCTTGTAATCATGGCAATGTTATGTAATAATTCATCTACTCTGGGTAATTAAGGTTGAGGAATTATTGTTGGTATCAAAGGATGTTTAGCGATAACCTTGGAAACTAGATTTATATAAACTGTGATTAGGAAACATTACCCTAAGATAAAATTTTAGGATTAGTATAGAAGGAATTCCTAGAATTTTGGTAATTTATAAATTTTGTGAGTATTACAAGAAATAAATCCCTATATGGATACTACAAGTGGATGTGGTTAAGGCACATTAGTACCTAGAAGAGAAAAATATGACATGGAGTTTTGGGCTTGACTTAGAGTATCCTGGTACACAACAATAGGCCTTACTGCACACATGGGTTGACACTTTTAGGGGATATAATTAGGATAATTCACATTTTCTTTACAAACCAATTTGAAGGATTTTAATATAAGATGATAATAAATAAGCTTGGTTAATACTAAGGTGTTTTTTATTGAAAATAATCTTTCATGATATTCTATAAATTATTTTATGACTACTTTTACTCACATTATGATTTATGGTTTTAGTCAATGGATAAATTCTAAGGAAGTCATAGTAATATTGAACATGATGTACAAGGTGGGAACAAGGGTGGAAATGAGAAACTAAATGAAATGTTGATAGTCCTAAAAGATATCATGTTAATACTGAAGTAGGTTTCCAAATATATGATCAACAACATATACATTAACCAACTCACAAACTCAATAAGGAGAGAAAGGTGAAGAATGATAAGAGCACCAGTAGTGGATTCCATGGAGAAAAAAATCTCAATTTCCATAATGTAGGAAATGTTGAAGGATACACCCAGGAAAGTGTCTCAATAAAACAAAGAAATTCTTTATGTGTGGGAGTCAAGGACATAAAGTAAATAATTACTGAGAAAAAAAATGAAGAGTACTATGGAAGAAAACAAAAATGATAATAAGAATCCATTTACAGTCATTTTCCATAAATGTAGGGGATCTGGGCATTACCCGTGTCAATTCTGTATTCTATAGGATATCCACTAGGTCAAGGAAGAACCTATGTGGATATAAATGGATGGATAAATGTTTAAAAGTATTGATACTCTTTGTTGATGGAATTACTTCACTACGGGAAAAAATGATTATTGCAACGGGGTATTTGTGACGGGACTTATTCCCGTCGCAACAACTCCGATGAAAAGGGTTTTCGAGATGAGAATATATTACAGTCACAAATGGTCAGTTATTTGCGATAGAAATATAGGGCCCGTCGCAATTGCAATGGCGCGGTTTTCACGCAAAAACGCGGGAAGGATATTTGCGACGGGTAGAAAGCTACCAGTCCCAAGTACCCGGCGGTGGTAAATAGTGTTTGCGATGGGGAAATTTCCCCGTCGCAAACAAGTATTCACCCGGTATTATTTACGACGGGGACCATCGCCAATACTGGCCGCTGTAAATCCTATTTGTGATGGTCACCTACAGCCTGTCGCAAATACCCCGCGGTAGTAAATACAGTTTTGCGACGGGACTATGTACTCGTCGCAACAGATAATCCAACGGGAGGTATTTTTGACGGGACCCGTCGCAAATACCGGCAGCAGTAGATATGCATTTGCGACGGGTATATCCTCCCGTCGCAAATACCGGCGGTGGTAAATAGTAATTTGCGACGGGGATATCCGCCCGTCGCTAATGGTGTGGCATTAGCGACGAGCCTGTCACAAAAGGCCTTTTACCCGCCGCCTCTATTTAATGCGGGCGAAGGCATTTGCGACGGTATCCCATCGCAAAAGGTCTTTTACCCGTCTCTAATTAATGCGGGTGAAGGCATTTGCGATGGTATCCCGCCGCCCATCGCTAATGGTGGCTATTTACGACGGGCCCATTTCAAAAGTCCTTTTACCCGCCGCCTCTATTTAATGCGGTCGAAGGCATTTGTGACGATATCTCGTCGCAATACCTCGTATTTGTGATGGTAACCCATCGCAAATGCGACCGTCGCAAATAATCTAACCTATATATACAACCCATCCATTTTTTTCCATAACATTCAGATCTCCATCTTTCTCTCTCTCTCATTTTCATATCTGAGCAGAATTTTTTTTTGTTTTAATTTTTTCTTTCGAGAAGACGAAGGAAGGAGTTAAAAGGTGCAGATTATTAATGGTATTTATATTTTTTTAATTGTTCAATTATTTTTAATTGTTAATTTTATTTTTAATTGTTAATTTTATTTTTTTAATAGAATGTTTAGCTATATAGTATAATTAGTTTATGTTCTTGTACCAAATAATCCTTGTCTGGATATGAACAAGTAGAGGCGGCTCTGGCACAGATGTACCTAGGAGTGAAAACTCTGACAAGGTGTTTCGAACTTGACTCGGGGTAACCTGGTACACGACAACGGGCCATGCTGCACTCTTGGTTCGACACTCCCGGGGGATGTTTTGGTAATAATTAGAAATAAATATATAATTATCAAATAATTAATAAATAATTAGATTTAATTCAAATAATTATCAAATAATTAGGAAATAATTAGATTTAATTGATTAGAAATAATTAGGAAACAATTAAAATAATTAGGAAACAATTAATAAGAAATAAGTAGATTTAATTAAAATAATTATCAAATAATTAGGAAATAATTAGATTTAATTGATTAGAAATGATTAGAAATAATTAGAAAACAATTAAAATAAATAGGGAACAATTAAAATAATTAAGAAACAATTAATAAGAAATAATTAGATTTAATTAAAATAATTATCAAATAATTAGGAAATAATTAGATTTAATTGATTAGAAATAATTAGAAATAATTAGAAAACAATTAAAATAATTAGGAAACAATTAGATTTAATTAGGAAACAATTAGTATAATTAGGAAACAATTAGTATAATTAGGAAACAATTAGAATAATTATGAAACAATTAGTATAATTAAGAAATATGATTAACCGCTCATCTACCTCAATTTTCTTTTCATTTGTGTGTTGAGGCTTGACAGGAAACTTCTGCCTCCACATGTAATATCTACTTTTACTGTCAAAATTATCAACCTCCTCGCCAATATAGAGGTGAGGAGGTTAATAATTTTGACAGTAAAAGCATATATTACATGTGGAGGCAGAAGTTTTCTTTCAACCTCAACACACAAATGAAAAGAAAATTGAGGTAGATGATCGGTCAAGTACGTTTGTTTGTCTATTCATTGATTGATTAACCACCCGACCTATATGCATACCTTCGCATTTCTAATTATTAACATAAATAGTAACATAAAGAGTAACATAAATAGTAACATACATAGTGACATAAATAGCAACTTAAATAGTAACATAAATAGCAACATAAATAGAAACATAAATAGTAACATAAATAGTAACATAATATAAAATATTATATTACTCTGATATTAATAGTTAAATAATACTTATAATATAATTATTTTATTATTATATGTTTTATATTTATAAAAAAATATTAATATTATTAAAATTATAAAAAAATTATAAAATATTACAATTATCAATATTTTCAACAAGTTTTGGTTTATTCTTAACAGTTCAAATCTTAAAGGGTCGCCAATTTTCAGGTCATGCCCAATAAAAATTTTGCGTCAACCGTGTCCAATGTAAACTCTATAATTGTTCTTGCTTGGTTGATCACCTCGCAGGTAGCGTTGCAATAGGACAACCCATGTAATGTCTTTCTCATTACTTGTGTCGTCCTATTGCAACACTACTTACGAGATGATAAACCAAGTTAGAACAATTATAGAGTTTAAATTGGTCAAGGTTGACCCAAAATTTTTATTGGGCATGACCTGAAAATTGATGACCCTTTAAGATTTGAACATGTTAAGAATAAAGAAAAATCTGTTAGAAATATTGAGATTTGTAATAATTAGTAATAATTACTAATAAAATTAATCAAAAATCAAATAAATTCAAGTACATGGTTATAAATTGGCACAATTTACAGCGGATTGACGACCACCTTTTGTTCAACATCTCATTTCTTTGCTACTTTCTCCCATTGAAATCATTATGAAAAATGTGCTCTAACGTATGTCAGAACAAGTTTTTCATACTGATTTCAGTCAGGAGAAAGTTAAAAAGAGATGAGCCATCAGAAAAATAAGAATAATTAGTAATATAATCTTCACAACGATGATTAGAAAATTTAATTTCATTATTCAAGCATATTTCATTTTGTCAAGTATTGCTAAGTATTTCTAAATTAATAATAATTAGGGGGGATGATTACAAACTAACTGTGTCGCCTATAATTATTGGTAATTACTAATAAATAACTGTAATTATGTATCTTCTTTATTTAGGATATTGTTTCTTATATCAAATTATTTAACAATAGTAATGATTTTAAATTTTGTAGAAACATATATATGAATATGGAACAAGGAAATCGACATCAATCATTATTAGATGATCGTGCTGGGTTAAATCAGTGCAGAAATCCAAATGGTTCTAGTTTAAATCCTGTATATGTTGATGGTGTTGAAGCTTTCTTATCATTTGCATCATCAAACCTGGAATTTTTTTCAGAAGGGACAATTAAGTGTCCTTTTAAAAAATGTGCTCTGAGAACGTTTGAGACATTTGACATCATTGGGAAACATCTCTTGCGTTATGGTTTTCAATCAGATTATATTTTTTGGTATCAACATGGTGAACGTAGTTCCAGATAAGATACTAATAATTTGATTTCAGATCCATCACAGTTTTAGAATTTAGTACATGATGTTGGAGGGTCATCCGTTCAACAAACAGACATTGAGGATGATGTTGATTTACCTCCCGAGTTGGCACCATCTGAATTTGCTGAATTGTTCAGGTCTGCTGAGGATGCATTTTATCCTGGTTGCAAGATAAGAAAATTAGAAGCAGTTGCAAAATTTATGGCTATTAAATCAGATAATGGAATGTCAAATAACTGTTTTGATCAGATATTTTCTTTGGTTAAAGAACTGTTACCTGAAGGAAATGTGCTGCCTGCTAATTATTATGAGAGAAAAATACTCGTTCATAATCTGGGCCTTAGTTATCAAAATATCCACGCCTGTTTAAACGATTGCATATTATATTCTGGTGAAAATGAGTCATTGGATAGCTTTCCCACATGTGGACAATCGAGGTATAAAGAAGCTCAATCAGGGAAGTCTGGATTGATTCCTGTAAAACATTTGAGATATTTCCCGCTTACACCCAGGTTGCAGTGTTTATTTATGTCTCAGAACACAGTGAAAATGATGTCATGGAACAAAACCAATATTTCAAATGGTAAAATCTTAGTTCATCTATATGATGGAGATTCATGGAAACATTTTGATCAAGTGTATCCGTCTTTTGCTTTAGAATCCCGGAACGTGCGATTGGGTCTTTCTACTGACGGTTTTTATCCATTTGGATCTTTTGGTAGTCAGTATTCCTGTTGTCATGTCTTTATAACTCCGTACAATTTTCCTCCAGGGATTTTGATGAAAGAGCCTTACATCTTTTTGACATTATTAATCTCAGGACATCCGAAAAAGAATATTGATGTTTATTTAAAACCACTGATTGATGAGTTAAATTTATTGTGGAGTCATGGTGTTGGTACATATGATGCTACTGAGAAACAGAATCTTGTAATGAAAGCTACTTTGATGTGGACAATTAGTAACTTCCCGGCATATGGAATGTTATCTGGCTGGAGTACACATGGTCCAAAATCATGTCCTTACTGTATGGGAGACAACAAAGCATTTATGCTCATGAATGGAAAAAAACCTTGCTATTTTGACTGTCATCGCAAATTTCTTCCAATCGATCATCCTTTTCGGAGGAATAAATCTCATTTCAGAAAAGTAAGAATTGAAATAGATGAACCTCCAAAAATGATCTCAGGTACAGAGTTACAATCAGTTGTATTTTCATTAACTTCCATCACTTTTGGACCGACAATAAACCAACAGAAAATTCATGGTTTTGGGAAAGAACACAATTGGACAAAACAGAGCATTTTTTGGAATCTGCCATATTGGTCTGATTTGTTGGTCTGACACATGTTGGATGTCATGCATATTGAGAAGAACTGTTTTGATAATTTATTTCATATAGTTTTAGATACACCGGGTAAAACCAAAGATAATGTAAAGGCGCGATTAGATCTTTCCCAAATTTGCAGGCGACCAGAACTTGAATTGTTTGAAAATGTCAGATCACAGAGATTAATGAGGCCAAAAGTAGCTTATACACTGACCAAAGAGAGTCTCTTATTATTTTGTCAGTGGATTACAGATTTGAGACTTCCAAATGGATATGCTTCCAACTTGGGCAGATGTGTTAAAAATGGTCATATTACCGGATTAAAAATTCATGACTGTCATGTTATAATGGAAAGGCTTATGCCTATTGGATTAAGAGGTTTGTTGAATTCTAAGATTTGGGATTCGATAATAGATATATCATATTTTTTCCAAGACATGTGTGTGGAGACAACAGACTACGATACACTAAGAAAACTGGAAGAAGTTGTTGTTGTAATTATATGTAAATTGGAAAAAATCATTCCGCCAGCTTTCTTTAACTTGGTGGAACATTTGATATTAAGTTTGCCACATGAATAAAAATATGGAGGTCAGGTTCAGTTTCGATGGATGTACCCATTTGAGAGATGCATGTAGAAATTGAAGAAAAAAGTCTGTAACAAAGCATCAGTTGAAGGCTCAATTGCTGAAACTTATTTGCAAGAAGAAATTGCTTTATTCTGCTCTCATTATTTTGAATCTGAATATCCCTCAAAATTTAACCGCATGGGCCGGAACAAGGGGAATGTTGATGATGATATGAACAATCAATTATCAGTTTTCAATCAGCCCGAACATGGATTTGGTGGAGTTCATGATAGATGGATTTCAGATGATGAACATCATAGAGCTCATACATATGTTCTACTCAACTGTGAAGAAATGTCACCAATTGTACAGTGAGTGCTCTTATCCCTTATTCTATAGATTCTGTTAGAGTAAATTAATCATATTGTATTTGTAGGTTATATGATGATCATATCAAGAAACAATTTCCACAAATTACAGCAGCTGGCTTAGAAGAACGTCGGCAAAAAAATTTGCCTACTGGTTTCAAAAACTGGTAACATACATTATTTTTTGGTTTTACATATAAAATCAATTTATTGCTTGTAATAGTGATAAATGTTTTACAAATTTTCAGGTATTTGTACATGCTGATAAGATTGATAGTCGATTGCGTATTTTGAGTAGCCCACCATCCAAAATGGTTAAATCTTATAATGCATATGTGGTGAATGGTTATCGTTTTCATACACGTGCATATGGGGAATCAAAGAAAACAATGAATAGTGGTTGTTTTTTGAAGGGATCGCATCATAGAGATATTGAAGTTGACTTTTACGGCATCCTTGAAGACATTATTGAACTGTGTTATTTGGGACAAAATTATGTAAAAATGTTTAAGTGTTGATGGCTGGATACTGAGAGAGGCCTGCGTATTTATTCGACTCATGGAATTGTTGATATTAAACATAAAAGTCTTCTTGCAGTAAATGAACCATTTTTATTGGCTCATCAGGCACATCAAATTTATTATGCAAAATACTGTGCTACTACAAAAGAGTTGGATGATTGGTGGAGTATAATAAAAGTTAAATCTCGAGAAAATCAGTTTACTCAAACTGAATGTGGTTCCACTGAAGTGCAAGGAAATGAAATTTTTCAGGACACTCCTCAAAACACATCTTTTTCACAAAGAGACATGAATATTGAGGATGACACCCCACAGTTAAGGGTCGATGGTGACGATGTTGTCAATGATGTTAGAACTAAATTTGAAATGACAAGAGATGATGAAAGTGGAACTAATATGGAAATTGATGATGTTGATGAGGAAGATGAAGACATTGACATTGACAACTATGAAGATGATGATGAATATGAACATTGACACAGTAAAATGCTGGTTTGAATCATAACAAATATAAATCTATACATAATAGTTATTTTCACCTGTTTGCTAATAACCATAATTTCATGTTTCAGATGGACTCGGAAACGTTTCGTCAGTTGCTGGAGGCTGATCTACCTGTGGATGATGAGGTTCTTCAGTCATCTGACCCTCAGGCTGTTGGCACTACAGGGAGTACTCAGAGGGGGCGTGGTCTTGCCAGACTGATGATTCCAGATCCTATCCCGGAGCGACGTCCACCTCTTGGATTCGATGCGCACACGTCGTGGTATGGTAACCTGTGTATTTTAGTTATCTTTCATTATAATTTATTAATATTCTAATTGTTTGATTATTTATTCTTTTTCCACAGTTTTACGCATATAGCTATTGGACAGGGGAGCGCTATCTTGCGCAATTATTTTTCTCAGCCCTGGCTCACATGGGATCATATTCCCGCTGATGTGTAGGCCGCCATGTTTGATCATTGGCTGGTACGTAATTAAATATTATTTATTTTGAAATTTAATTCATTAATAACTTTATATTAGGGTTTATGGTATCCCATAGATGAGAGCATGCGTGCCACTATCCACGCAGCATGGGTGGTGTCTATGCGTGACTGTTTCTGTCATTTTTTGCATAATTTGAGAAATATGGCTGTGAAGAAAGTCGGAGTGACAGAATTTGATGAGTCATGTAGAGCCCACCGACCAGAGTACATTTCATCTCACGTTTGGGATGGATTATGTACACACTGGTTGGATGGTGGGTTTCAGAGGAGATCTGCATTGGGTTGACAGAATCGGGGGAGACAAGAGGTTACGCATCGAGCCGGTAGTCATACATTCAGTGCGCATAGAGAGCATCTGGTAAGTACTTTTTTTTAATATTTTATACAACTTTAAATATAAACAGTTTATTTTATATTCATATAGGAAGCCGAGCAGCCCAGTATTTCGGCGTATGGCGTTTATCGGAGGATGTACACTGACCCGACTACTGGAGAGATTAGAGGTGACCGCCAACGTCAGATTGTGGTCAGTATTATTTTCTTTTTATTTTTCAAATTAAATGCATATAATCTTTTCATTATTTTAATTTCTAATTGAAACTTATGGAGTCATATGAGGCTGCGACCTCTCAGACACAGGTTGAGAGTCAAGATGAGACGGGTGATCAGACTAGTGCCCACCATTTTTATGAGACGGCATGGATGCAGGCGACCCAATATGGCTTCGAAAAGGGCCGAGTAGTTGGTATCGACTCTTATTTTACTCCTGCAGCTTATTATGGCACTACTGCGATGTTGGAGTCCAGCTCGAGAGGAGATCGTGAAGAGACATCATCTTCTGCCTCACAGTATCAGGAGAAACTGCGTGCTCAGAGTTAGCTTATAAAGGATTTGCGTCAGGGGCAAGATCAGATGTGTCAGCAGCATGATGAGGAGATGCGTCGATGGCAAGAGCAGATGCGTCAACAGCAGGATGAGGAGATACGTCGATATGAGGAGCAACATCAGGAGTATATGGAGTATTTGCGTCGTCTGACTCATAGTTTAGGGATGGATTTTCCTCCACCACCTCCTCCAGGTCCTCTAGGTCCTCTAGATTATCCACCCCCAGTGATTTTTTTAGATGTAATAAAAATTTGAGTTCATCGTTTATTGTCATATTAACTATTTACAATTCCTTTTTCATATTGGTACGAATATTATGTGATTTAATTTGTTTTTATTTTTTTAATATATTATTACTTATTAGTATTATTTTTAATGTCTGCTTATTTTAGTAATATTACTTTTAATATTTTATATTTATTGTTAAGATTGAGAAGTTTATAATTTTTATAATTTTATTAATATTAATTATATTAATATTATTTTTTCATAAATATGTATGTTTATTTTAATAATAATATTATTATATTAATTTTTTATATTAATAATATTAGTACTATTATTATTATTTTTTGATATTAATATTTCATAATATATAATATTATATTATTTATATTCATATTATTATTATTTTTTTATATTAATATTTTATAATTATAGTATATATATATTTTATTATTAATATTATAATAATATAATTTTTTTATATTATTAATATTGATATTAATATTATTATTATATAGATAGTTTAATAATAATAATATTAGATTAATTTTTTATATTATTAATATTAGTATTATTATATGATATTATATTATTTATATTCATATTATTATTATTTTATATTAATATTTCATAATTATATTTTATATATATATTTATTTATATTATAATAATATAATTTTTTTATATTATTAATATTATTTCTTTATATAATATTATACGATTTGTATTAATTGTTTTATTTTTTTTTTAATATTTGCAATGGGTACATTTGCGACGAGACTTCCCCTCGTAAATGTTTTTTACAGTACCATTTGCGACGGGACGAATACCCATCGGGAAAACCTTTCTGTGACGGTCCGTCGCAAATACTTTCATCGCAAGTATTTTTTTAAATTTCACATTTGCGACGGGATTCTGACCCATCGCAAATAATATATCTGCAACGGCCTATCACAAATACCTTTTTTATATATAAACGAAAACTTATTTGCGACGGGGGACAAATACCGTCGCAAATAAAATTTTTGCGATGGGACCACCGCAAAAAAACCTATTTGCGACGCCGTTTTTGGCAACAGGCGATTTGCAACGGAGCCCCGTCGCAAAAGTCCTTTTGCAACGGGATCCCATCGCAAATAGTCCGTCACAAATATTTAGTTTTTCTGTAGTGCTTTGGAAGAATTTTCTTCTGTATGTGTAACCCCACTGTTTTGTTTTGTGAATATTATATTTGAGGAAGAATTAACTTTTCTTTTGTGGATATAGTTATAAATAACAATTTGGGTTTATATGATCCTTGAATTTGAAGAAATTACAGGTTATTAATTTTTAAAAAGAAAATGCGAGGTATGAGATAACATTTTTGGTTAAATTATGTTATGGTTATTTTGAGGAATTTAGGTCATTTTGGGAATGTTATAAAATATTGTTTTTGAAAAGAAAAAAATGCATACCGTGTGACAACCCATTGCCTTAGACAAGGCTGCGGGAATCGAACTCACAACCAAAGTGTGACTAGGATTTATTTCCTACCACTGGACTATGTGACGTCCCCTGTTAGTGTGACTAAACCTTTTTAGTTAAATGATTTTATTGATCAATAATAAGTTGATTGGGATCTTATTTTTTATCAAATGGATATCCTTATTATAGAAAAATGATTTGGTGATTAAGTGATAAATGTTATTTTGGAAGACATTCACTCTGTTAGGAACACTATATGCCTAAGGAAAATAGAATAATGTGGGATTTCTTTGAAGAGTAACGGTAGATTTTGTTTTTGAAGAATCTATATTATTATTGTGGGATTATATAGATTCAGGTTATTAATGGAAATGATTAACCTATCATAGAGATTATGTTATTTGGTTAATTACAGTTCAGTATGAGACTTTTGGAGTAGTTGATGTTATTTAGAGATAAATGTTATGATATACTATTAATGAATATGTGATTAAATTATTTGGGGATTTTTGTTTCAATCTTTGTTTGGATTATATTGAAGTATTTTAAGGAATTTTTTTATTGAATGGTCTTTATTTAACTTTGGGAATTATTTGTTTAATTTTGGAAATTAAGATTAGTATTTATTTCTATAAATGATTATCCATTTTTAGGATCATCTAATCTTGTACTAATAATGTTTGTTTTGGTTAATCTCTAATGATAATTGAAATATATAGTTCATCTTTTGTGGATTATGTGAATCTATAGAAGTTTATTCTTGCGCTTCAGGTGTGACCAAGTCATCTTAAATACTCATCGTTTGGAGAAAATATGACTTAGTGGTAGAAATTTATTAAAGGATGAAACTCTACTTGAAAATTAAGTATATATCTTTATGTTCTTAGTCAATCTAATAAATAAATTACTCAAATTTATGAAATGAAACTTAAAACAAAAATGTTGTCCGTTTACATTTCCTACTGGGAAACCAATTACCATTTGACCTGTAACAACCCAAACAAATGAAGAATAAGACATATTTCATATTTGTTAATATTTATGAATTAAATATAAATTTTACTTTAAAGGGGTTTCTATGTTCGATAGTGTACCCGATATGCAACAATGAGTTTCTTTGGAATCTTACGTTGCATACTAATAATATAATATTATTATTTTATATGGTAGTTAAATACTAGCCATTGTATTAGAAGGAATAAACAAAACTAAGTACAATATGATTATACATGTTTTTTAAATGTATTTACATTTATCCAATAAAATTTAGAGGCTTAAAATGTGAATGAATCTAATTTTAAGCATAATTTACATTAAAAGGCCAATTTACCGCCTTTTAATGGTGAACCCTTTTAAAATCTATTTTTGGCCACTTTAATACATTCTATATGACCAAATAAAATTATTCTTTAGAATGGGGACATCAAAGTTTAATTTGTGTAAGTTTTTGGAATTTTTCTGATATAGTTCATTTTTTTAATGAATAGTGAAAAATATTGTATTTTAATTCAAAAGTGCCTTTTAATATAATTTATTTATATGGTTAGATTATCCTTTTAATTGGTTTTAAAGTGAAATTAAAATATATTTTTACCATTAAATCCAATTTTGGTCATTGGAAGTAATTTCACTTTGAAATTGGAAATAAAAAAGTATCAATCTTTTGATAGTTACTGTTTCTTAAAAACACGCTATTTGTTTTGATAGAGGGAATTAATTTTTAAAATTAATTAATGCCAATTATATGTTTTGAATTTGAAAAAATAGACATCAATTTTGAATTCATAATATCAAATATTTCTTAGGCTGATTTTTTGGTATTTTTTCTGAAAAACATTAATTTTTGATGAATAGTAACACCACATAGTGGTAGTTAAAAAACTAAAATTTTCATTTAAATGAAAATTTACCACTTCTGTGAATTGAATTTACAAAATCTGACATAAATTGTTGTTATAAAGAAGTAAAATGTGGTTCATTAAGATGAAAATAATTTTTGGTGAATAGTAACTTTTGACTTTTATTTACCACGGTTAAATGTAAATAAGGTAATTCATAGTTAAATGAATATTATAATAATTAAAAATTACCTTAACACTTGTTCTAACATTATTGGTTGAGTCATTAATGACCAAGGTCATCTTTGGGTCTATTTTGTGACCCCTTTGATCCACTTGGAAGTGATAATGACAATTTTGATTAATTAATTTAATGTAATGGCCAAAATGACATAAACAAAAATCTTTTAGTAATTAATTTTTATATTGTGTTATATAAGTCCTATTTTCGACTATAAATATTTTTTTGAAATCTAAAAATATTTAATATATAATGGTAGTTTTTTTATAATTTTTAGACTTGAAATAAATTGAATTATTTTTGACACAATAATGATACAGTATTTCCCTCATTTATAAATGATTTAAACAAATAAGATTATAATGATCAAAATATTATCCAAAACATGTACAATTCTGATTGGATGATTTTATTTCGACCATAACTTATATTATCTTTCAAATATAATTATTTTTGGACCATTAGAAATCGAATATCATTATATAATAAAATAATAGTTTCACACTTTCCTGAAGAGCCCCTACTCCCCCTTATAAAAGGAGACCACTTCTAACCAATTCCTCACTCCTATCAAGACATTTGGATCATCCAACCTCTACCTAATTAATCTCTCAACATCTCTATCCTCCTACTAGAAGCCTTAACTTAGGCAGAAGGAATTTCAAGAAGTCCTTTGGTTCAAACCAAGGAGAGTTACCCAAATTAAAGGTAACAGTTTCTCTTAAATTGTTTACTTTTATTTTACATCTCCAACCCCTAAACTCTTTTTATTTCCTTTCTTTTTTAACAACACTAGTATCCTCAATATACTAGTATGTTGTTATGATAATTATTCGAACTACACTTACACACACCTCCATCTAATGGATGAAGAACATAATGTTTCTGTGGATGGCAAACTAAGGCCTAATGAAACAATGATTGTTCAATTACATCTTACCACCTTTCATGGTGGCCATTATGATGTAACTGTATTTGTATATGATATATATTATGTTTATGATATCTTTATGCTTCTGTACTTCCCATTTATATCATGCCTTTATGGTTTCCATAGTGGTTAAATACGATAATCTCATTTGAGGAAGTGCGGACTACCGCCCCCTCAAAAAGATTTGATTCGTTAATGCCTTATGTTGGATGTATAAAGGATGGAATTAATGATATTATATATGATATTATACTATAATTATACTATATCTATGTATGATTATGTTTTACTTCCATTAAAATAAGAAATAGAAATTAAAGTAGCGTTCATGCGTACGTACGACTTACTGTCTCTATGAACGGTGCATTTCATTTCTTACCTCTAAATATTATGTACTATTATAAAAACATGTATATACTGGATATATATGATATATAGGATATCCAAATCATGAATATCATTCTGTATATAATGAACTATTGACCACATGGACAACTTGTAAACATAAGGTGTTCATTTTGACTCAAGTACCAAATATCGACAAAAAGAACGTTATTAACATAAATGATTACATAATGTTTATAACATGGTAATAAGTGATATAAAAGGAATAATAAACTTGAGAAAAGTTCTTAAGAAAGTATAAATTAACTTTAGTTTACTATTCTGGATATTAAATAATGATCGAGTCAAGTCGGACACGAGGTAAGGGATCTGACCTTTCTCTTTCTTTTCAAGTACTCTCCTTTATGTCATTTCATTTTTGATCTATGTTATTATGTTTAAGGATGTTCTTTTATATTCACCATAATGTAATTTGTCTTTTAATATTATTAGATACCCTCTATTACTCTCATAAAATAATTTTAAGATTTTCTAAGTGGCGTCGTTTGGCTGCCTAATTTTTGTAAGGGATTTTCTTTTCTCACTTTTAATTCCGTGATATTTCCATTGTTCGCCACTTATTCATTGCATGTGGTGTATTGTGTAATTCCATTTAATATATTTTATCATTATTATCAATATATTAATTGTCTTCTGTAATTCATTTGGTGGTTATTAACTTTTGGTCATATGACTCAGTTGATTACAATGTGGTAAAGGGTTTCGTATCACTTTTTATTCCCGTGAGATTCATGCTATATTTTCCACTATTTACTTTTGTGTGGTGTATGTACTGCCCATGATTTTACTTTTTATGTAATATACTTTTCTTTATGAGTATTTACATATTCATTGAATGATCCTTCTTTCATGTGGTGTATTTTTTTTAGTTAGCAAATTGGTAAGGGAAACTTTTCACCCTCCTCTTTTTAAAATACTTCTTCTGTTATGTCTTTTAATTTACATCTTATTATGTTTGAATATGTTATTAAATATCCTTATTTATTTAAACTATATGTACAAGTGATGAGATACCATTTTTATCTCATCAAATCATTTTCTTAATTTTAAAGTGACGCCGTTAGGTTGTCGAATTTTTACAAGGCAACTTCTTAACCCAATTTCAATTCTTTGGGTTCAACTTGTACTTCTTGAACATGTCATCCTATGAATATGTGTGAATAACCTCTGATTGTTTTACACTTAATATCCTTTTATATTGGGTTTATTTATATTTTTCACACATAAATATGTGATTGATTTATCCTTAATTTAAGGATACTATCTTTATAATGGATTTCATCTCAATTTATATTTCCATTGAGACTTAATTGTTGTTATGCACCAATTCACTCTTATGTGGTGTATATACTATCCTTTGGAATAATATATCATTAATACCTTTATTCTCATGATATTATAATGTTTTGATTAAATTTTATTCCTCAATTATTTGTATTCAAGCGTCTCTCCTTTTTGTTAAAAAGACTCTTTAACTAAAAGATCATTTTAAATGTTTTAGAGATTTATTCTTCTAAATATATATCATTAATGTCCATATTTTCAAAATGTGTTTTAGGATTTATTTATATAGACATTAAATTTTTCAAATGATAATTCTTTTAAAAGCTTCAAAGTGGTATGGGACACTTCGATTCAAAAATCAATTTTTAAATGGTTTTGAAAATGAATTGGTAAAACATTGTTTATTTCAATAACTTGATTTGATATATTGGAATGTGGAAATGTTATCTTTCCTTTATACATGTGTTATATGTTATGATTATGTTATGGTTATTGGGCATTATTTTCGTATACGGGTGGTTCTGTGATAAACCTAGGGCGGGTGAGCCCGAGATAGCTCTCCAATGCATTGGGTAACATGATAGAGGTAAACGTGAATGTTTATCCTAAGAGATTTAGGGAATATACTGTGATGGGTTTCCAAAGTAACTCCCTATGTAGCTGTGATAGCTATAATGTAATCATGATATGGATTCTACACATTACCTTTATGATTTATGAATTCTATGTGTCTTTCATAAATCTTATGATTTCATGAGGTAAGTAAAAGAGTTCATGTTTTGTAGTAATTTATGAAAAAATGTTTTCATTATTTGTTTTATAACCCTTACTGATCTTTTTATGCTCATCCCATGTTTTGAAATGTTTTCACAGGACTTAAAGATGAATAAGGTCAAGGATGGGATCAAAGAAAAATCATGTTGTCTAAAACATGGAACTAGACATGACTTTTTTTAACAGTTTTTATTTTATGAAAAAATGGAAATAGTGTATATATGTCTACATTGTATCATTTTGAGATGTAATAGTTATGTCCTAATTCTCTAAAACTCTAAACAGGAAAAGATCCTCAATGTGAATTATTCATTTAATTCAATATTATGTAATGTTTAAGGTCGGGTCCTTATTTGACCCGTCAAAAGTTTCTAGTTTTCTTGTTGTTAACTCCCTCGAGATCATGTTTTATATCACTATCCTTTAGAACTTGACACTTAGTTTATCTTCCATATCCATGTTTTACTACATGGAATCATAGTTTGGGTTATCTTGGGTAACCTTTGTACTTCTCGTTATTTCTTTTAATGTGAATGTTTTATTAAGTTTTTTCCTGATGTGGGACTTTCAATGAAGTTCCTAAGCCCAATTTTAAAATTGTGAGGATGAAATTTCTTAAAGGGAGAAGAATTTAACCCCACAAGATTTCATAGTATGTTTTTTTCATTAAAGTAATTCAATAGCTTGCGCTACACACAATATCAAGTTTGAGCGCACCACGACTTACAAAACTAGCTGTTAAAAACTGTTATTAATAATATTAATTGAATTTATAATTTTACACACTTTGTAAAATTTTAATATCCATATTATGTGTTTCTTAGACATAATATAGGAACGAAATCATTTTTTCAGATAAAAGAATCATTTTTCAAAAAATTCTATTTTACCACCTCTTAATGGAGAACCCCTTTTAAATACAATATTTGACACTTTTATATATTTAATTTGAAAAAATAAACTTCTTATTTATATGAAAGAAATAAAAATTTAGTTTGGATAAATTTTCGGTGCTTTTCAGATAACTTTCATATTTTGATGAATAGTAAAAAATACTAAATTTTAGTTGAAAATAAATTTTTTAATCAAAATAATTTATAGTTTTATATAATAAATTTGACTGGTTTTGAAGTATAATTAGATTTTATTTTTATCATTTAATTTAATGTTGTTCATTGGAAATTATTTTACATTTAAATTTGACATAAACACATATCAATCTTTTAAGAGTTTTTACTTCTCAAAAACTTGTTTTCTTGTTTTTACAAAGGGAATTATTTTTAAATTAATCAATACAAATTATATGTTCTTAATTTGGAAAAATATACATCATTTTTGAATTTGGAAAATCAAAATTATCTTTCGGTGAATTTTTGGTATTTGTCCCAAAAAAATCACTTTTTGATGAATAGTAAAAAACACAGTGTTATTGTTTAAAATAAACATTTTATTTAAATAATTTTTTTAATTTAAATTTATTTTAATGCAAAAATAGATACATAATTCTCATATTATTCCAATTTAATTCATTTAAGTCATTTTATAATAATATTAGATATATACAATTTTATTGAACTTTTTACCGCCTTTTACCCACCTTCTAAGCACATTTACAAATTTGCATAAAACAAAATTTTATTGCTTCTGTGAATCGAATTTGAAAACTCCCAGAGACACAGTTGACATCTTTAAGTAAAATGTGGTTAAATAAGATGAAATTATTTTTTTTGGTGAAAAGTAACTTTTAAATTTTATTTTCCACGGTTAAAAGTAAATAGGGTAATTAAAGGTAAAAAAGATATTATAATTAACCCAACACATGTCCTAATTCTATTGGATAAGTTCACTTAGACCAAAATAAACCTTAGGAAAAAAGATATTAATCTTTTTGATCAACTTGGATTAGATTTGGACATTTATTATATTTTATTTGAAGAAGAGTTAAAAGTGTTAAATTCAAATTTGAATTACTAAAACATTTTTAATATTAGGTTATACAAAAGATAAATTCTACTATAAATATTCATTATGAATATAAAAATATTTACTAAATAATATTATTTTATTTATAATTTTTATACATTATATAATTAAATTTATTTTTGACATAATGACGATGCAGTAATTACCTTATTAATGAATGATTAAAAGAATTGATATTAAAAATGTTAAAATAAATGGAAATTGAAACTTTTGAGGCCATACACGAATTTTCTATGTTAATATGAAATGTTTGGGTGGATTAGATGTATGTTTTGTTGAATAAATAAAATTTTATAATTTTCAAAAAACCAAATACTAAATAGTGTCAAAATTGACATAAATTAGTTTTTAAAATAAATACTATTTTATTAAATTATATAATAGTCCTAAAAATATATGGTTTGGCCAATGTAATAATATAATGATTTATATGTCATTAATTAACCACTTTTGGTTTTCTTGGAATTTTATAGTAGGTTTATTAACCATGTATTATAATAATACACGGAGACATGGTAGAAGTAAAACTATTTAACTAAGAGTTAAATATAAAAGATAAGGTTAATATGGTGAACTAAACATGATAAAACCTATTTTTTGAGATATTTTAGACCCATAACCACATTATACTTGAAATAAATCCACTTGGAGCTTTTAGAATCCAAAAATGAATTTACAATAAAATAATATTTCAGGCTCTTCCTTAAGTGCCCCTCACCTCCCTTATAAAAGGGTACTTCCCCTTCTCTCAAATTCACACCTCTAAATCCATTTTTCTCAGCCAAACCCTGCTCCAATATTCTCCTAAATACCCTAAAACCAAACTAGAGGCATAAATTTGATCATAAATCCAACCAATGGTTCCCTTTTGTATAACTCAAAAAGGAATCCCCCGAAGAAGAGGTAATTATTTCGTCACCTCTTTCAGTGTTATTTTCTTTTTACAATTAATCTTTATTTGTTGTTTCCATGCCCAAATAATAAATAAAGTAACTTATATATATTGTGATTTTTTTATAAATATGGTATAACCATATTCATTATTTTATCCATTCTATGAATGACAAGTCACCATGCGTGTGTGCATACGACATACCGTCTCCACGTCGTGGTGTAGTTTGTTATTCAACACTTCATTATTTGGATGGGTATAATAATGAGTATAATTGATGTAAATAATAAATATAATGTGTAAATTTATCTGTATATATAATATACCATCCAATTACATACTATTTCACCATAAATGGAATGATATTGTCGCTCGTGCGTACGTACGACTTACCGTCTCCCCAATGCGATGAGATTTCATTCCGAATCATAACCATTTAAGAATAATTTTTATTTTATGATTAAAAAATAATGTTTGAGAACTTATATCATTCTGTATATGAATAAAATACATCCTATCCATAACAAACATGACTTACATAACAAAACATATAAAGGAAAATGAATCAGTTTGCACCCGAAAAAATGATACTACTGAAATATTATTAACATATAAATATTAGAGGATCATATATGATATCATATTTATTTATTTGGCCCTTTTATAATTTAATAACAATGATTTAAACATTATACATTGGTTTAAACTTACCCTTGACTAAAGGAAAGCATAAGGTTTTGGGGTTTTCATCTCACTTTTTATTCTCGTGAAATTCATGTTATATTTACCTCCATTTTATTTTGTGTGGTGTATATATTTCCCATGATTGTATTCTTTGTGTAATATACTTTAATTTATGGGTATTTACATCTTCATTTTATGATCCTTCTTTCATGGGGTGTATTTTTCGTAAGTTACCAAATCGGTATGGGAATTTCTAATTTCAATTTCCACTCATTGGATTTTACACATACTTCATTGATTATTTTACTCCAAGATTATTTTTGGAATAGATATTTATTTATTTATAAAGTAATTTCAACTCCCCATTTTGTGGATATTATTCTGATACATATAATAACTCCATTTATAAATTCTAATGTCATTGATATGAACTTTATAAGGGTAATCTTAACTCAATTTCCATTCATTGAGCTAAACATCCTAGTCATTGGTTTTGTTTTTACAAGAATATGTGTGAATGTTCTCTGATTGGTTTACACTGAATATCCAATAATATTGAGTGTTTTTATATTTTCCACACATAATTATGTCATTTATTTATCCTTAATCTAAGTATATGGTCTTTATAATGGATTTCATCTCAATTTACGTTCCTTTGATACTTCTTTGTCATTATGTTCCAATTGACTTTTATTTGGTGTATATACTGTACTTTGACATATTATATCATGAATCCCTTTATTCTTATGATATTATAAATTTTTTATTAACTTTATTTCTCAATTATTTGTATTAAATATTCTCTCATTTGGTTAGGAACTCTTTAACTAAAATATCATTTTAAATGTTTTAATGATTAATTCTTCTAAATCATTATCATTGATGTTCATGTTTTAAAAATGGTTTTAAGGATTTATTTATATGAACATAAATGTTTTTAATTAAAATTACTTAAAAAGTTTCAATATGGTATGGGACAATTTGATTCAAAAATCTCTTTTAAATGACATATTTGATAAATAGTAGGACTTTGAATTGTTTTAAAAAAGGGGATATTTCTCCCAAATAGTATTACTAATTTTTATCATCTATGTCGACATCATTCATTGTATTTTATTCTTGATTGAGGTTGATTTATTATAATAAAATATTACATATTTTATTGAATGGGTTATGTTTGACCGTGGATGTGTTATTTTTCTACCATTCATGGTTTGTGGTCAAAGTATTGACATTTTGTATGCTAGTTTTAATATGAATGTTTAGATTATGATTCTCCCTTTTTCATAAAAGGAATGAATTGGTCTTATTAAGTGGTATGAATGGACCTATATAGCCACTAGATTCATTATTAGTTCTCATGAAACAAACTAGTGTCTTGGAAGAAGTCCTTGAAAAAAATATTATTTGTAGCCTTAGAATGAGGCCTGGACTATGTGGTTATGATGTCCAACATTATACATTCCTTGTAATCATGCCAATGTTATTTAATAATGCACCGACTCTGGGGAATTAGACTTAATATGTAACATTATGAATTATATTAACTAACATATAAAAAATATGGTTTAATTCATTGGTTACCAATTAATTACGATTGAATATAAAAACCAATTGAATATAAAGAAGATGTTTTTATAAAATAATTTTTTATGCGACAATGGAGTTTTATCTTATTAAATTTAATTAATTAATAAAACTGTATGATATTAATAAAATTTATATATTATATATTCAATAAAATGTTTTAAAATTCTTTGAATAGATTGTATAGTCATATGAAAATATTAAATCCAATTTTATACATAAAAAGTTGTATTTTTTAAAGGCATTTTTATTGCCTTTTAATGGAGCACATGTTTTAAAACTAAATTTTGACACTTTTATAAATTTTATTTTAAAAAATAAACTTCAATTTTGAAATATTAATGTAAAACTTATCTTAGGCTAATTTGTTTTTTAATTTTTCTGAAAAGTTTCATTTTTTGATGAATAGTGAAAAATACGGAATTTTAATTAAAAATTGACTTCTCATATAAATATTTTATAATGTTAAATTATATTTAAAATCGGTTTTAAAGTAAACTTATATCAATTATACACCTATTAATTCAATTTATTTCATTAGAATAATTTTTTTATAGAATTTAGATATAAAAACTTTGTAAACTTTTGAACAGTTTCACATTAAAAACATGTTTTCTCGAGACGTCTGCGAGATTAATTTTAAATTATTTTTTCCCATTTATATGATTTAAATTTGTAAATTTTTATTCTATATTTATAATCATAATTATTTATAATTTTTAATATTTTAAAATTAATTTTTTTTAAAAGTGAAAGTAGTTAAAATTAAAGATGATGATTAAGAGTAAAATGAGTTTACGAAGGGACTAAACTTTAAACTTAAGTGGCCAAATGAACTAGAAACATTTACAAAACCAATTTTTTACAAATTTATACATTATTACATCTATTATTGATATTTTTTAATTATTTTAACCACTTTACATGGAAAATACATGCGTTGAATTCCCCCTTTTAAAAATTTATAGGTTTTCCACTCACACCACTTATAAAAGGCCCCATATATCTTCCTCTATTCACGCCTATAAATAACTTTTAACTCATTCAATGCTAACCCAAATAAATTATAAATTTCCCTCCCATAATACTATACTCTTTTTCTTGGGCATAAATAAAACTTAGGAAGTAATTAGAGCAAACCTCAAGAGGATACCAGGATAAGTGGTAATGTTTTTTAAAAGAATTTTATTTTATTTCATCTTCCAACTACTTTAATTATTTTTATATTATTATTATATAATAATGTAAGTATACTAAATAAAATTATACGTTTTTATGTTATGTTTATGACCTTAAATGTCACAAAATTCCATCGAATGGGTTATGAAATCATTATAGGGTGCACTACCGCTTTGTGAACTCATGTCATTGGTTTTTCTATTACCACCCTTTCAGGTTTAGAATAATGATTGAAATACAATTTCTATATTATATTTATGATAATTAGGATTTATTTATTCTTTTTTAATTATTATATAACACATATCTTCATACTATTCATTTTGTGGGAATACGATAACGTCGTTCGTGTGTACGATGGACTACCACCTCGTAAAGAGATGTGATTAGTTCATACATTATGTGGAATTTATTAAAGATGTTTTTAATAAAACTATTTGATATATATTACCTAAAAATGACACTATAATAATATATATATATATATATTATTTTATTTTATTTTAATATGATAAGAAAATGGATACAATGTTCATGCGTACATAAGGCCTACCATCTCCATGAATAGTGTATTTCATTTCCTATCACCAAATTTTATGGATTAGTATAAAAATATATATATTGAATAAATATGGTATTTATATCATTTTTTTACATTTTGGAGATGATTAAATCATGATCAATGTAATAGGAAAAAAAATTGCAAGTCAAAACATACTCGAAAAAACCCAAAACAATGAAAATAGTGAATGATTATTAAAAAATGGGTGATAAGATCTTATAAAATGATCATGTAGTTTATTATAAATAATAATACGGTTCTATTATAACCTAATAACATTATTAAAACGATTATACAAGATTATCATGAGCGTTCAACCAAAAGGGAGTATAATGTAAGATATTTCATCTCAATTTCATTTCATTGAGGTGTATTGTTTTGTTATGCACTTATTTTTTTTATATGGTGTATATACTTCCCCTTTGACATTTAATATCTTGAATAAATTATTATTAATGGTATTTTATGTCTAAATTTTAATTATTTCATCAAAGAGGTTTTAATTAAGAGTTACGAAGTGGTAAAAAACTTTAAAACTCAATTTATCTTCATTGGGTTATATTACTTCTTTGCTATCATTAATGTTCTAAGATTATCTGTGTAATAAAATTTTAAAATAATTTTTTTATTTATAATTATTATATATATATATTTACATGTTACATATATATTCATTTATTAACTCTCACTTCAATATTATGATCATTTTAATGGTTTATTTCACAATCACATTCTTATTAAGATTGTTTATTGTTGAATTTCCATTAAATTAAATTAAATGTTAATTTTTTGTTAAAAAGTTTCATTTTATTCCCCTATATTTATTCATTATATTTTTCATGTGATAATATCATATTTTACCTCTTTTGTAATTAAAATATTATGAAAATATTTTTATAAAATATGACTTTATTTCTCTTTTCTGTCATAAATCCATATTCTTACAAAACCATGTTATATAAAAAAGTTTCAAAAAGTTTCATTTATATTTTTAGAAATTATTTATTAAAATAAATTTTTACCCATTTATTATTTTTACAAAATAATTTCAAATGAATCTTCTTGTTTATTTCCAAAAAAAGAAGTTTTATGAACATTTTATAATGAAAAAGGAATTTTATTTTTACCATGTATGGAATTACTCACCATCATTTATTTAAAGATTACACTGAAATTTTTAAAAGATATATTTAAAGAATTTTTTTATAATTTATCTTCAAAGAATGTTATTTTAAAAAGCTTTTCAAAATGAATAGAATATTTTACTCAAGAATGTTTTTATAGATTATTTTATATTAATCATATTCAACAATGACAATAAATTTTATTATTACTCTAATGGGTATACCTAGTATTGATTGCATCCTAATTATTCATCTATATGGCTTATGATTATTTTGACCAAGGACAGTATTGACATTCTCTTCCTTAAATCATTTTTGCAGTCATTTACTTTCAATTGAGTTTTCACTTTCCAGGGACTCTTGAACATCAAATTTAACTTAAATATCTACATTATTTATCGTGGACATTATTATTTCCTAAACCATATACCATTTTTACATATAGTATTAAATTTAATTTAATTTTATTTTATGGGGAAATATTAACCAATCTATATTATTTACTCAATAATGATATTTGATATGGAACATTGTTCTTGAATTAAATCTATTATTCCATATAAGATGAATGCTTTAGACTGGCAGTGATGGGTGGGGACCAAACTTTATATAGACCATTGATGTATCGATAGGTCTAAGGAGACAAATTAGTTCGCCAAATTAAATATATTTCTAACTATAGTTTTAAACCATCTTGTAAATGGTCTTGATATTACAAGTTTCCATATTCCTCGGGCATGAAGTATATTAATTTATAATTACCTTTATTGAGAATTATATTATTATTATTATTATTATTATTAACCACGATATTTTCACTATGAAAAAATCTATGGATGCATTTCATTCTCATTTTATTGATTAAATGGAACATGGTTTCAATTATTTACCTTTCCATATTGATTCTTCCTTATCTTATCATGAAAATAATATTAATTAAAGGAAAGTTGTTTTCAGTTACTTACCTTTACCTACTATTTACACACTTCCTTATCAGTTGTATGTTATATGGAATGTGTTATCAATAATTTACATTTCTATATTGATTATACACATTTATTACTTATTAATTCCATTATACTTAACCTATACTAAGCATTTGAGATTATCCTCATTTTATTTCTTTTACCTTGGATTCCATTAAGTGTAATAAGAAAGATATGAAAGTATATTTTAGATGGAAATAAAGATATTCTCATAAAAGAAAAGAAAAAAAATTATATTGTAATTTATGTATTCATTTATAATATAATAATCTGATATGTATCTAGTTTACTAAGACTACTAAACAGATTGGTCCTTTGGGATCTGAATATTTTATCGATGATAATATAATGGGAGTAGGGCACCAACTTTGGCTTCTAGGGTAGGGGTCACTATAAGAAATGAAACATCAGACTTCATAATCAGTGATTCTAATATAGATATTTCCTAAAATAAAATTCCTCTTTTTATCACTCTTCCCAATGATCTTTCACTTTCATGTGGATTTTTCATTTTAAATCATTAAAATTAACTCCATCCAAATGAAAATAATATAACATTTCCTTTTACAAATAATTTTCCATCATCTAGTATCGATTAAATGACAATATTAATTAATATAGTACAATAAAACTCATTCTCATTTCATATTTACATAAATTAACAAACTAAACGTAATAAATTCTATTGGGAAATAAAATTTATATAAAAAATAGTTTTATATAGAACAAGGTAAATAAAATGAATTATTTTAGAAAAATGTCTCCCGGTGGTCTTGTAAGATCCTTGTATATGTATAAAAAAGAGTAAAAAGGATAAGGGATAGGGTGATATGTTGTTGGTGGGAGATGAAACGATGGTAGGAGAAGGGAAATAATAGGATGAAAATAGCTGTGAAACAAGAAAGTTGACTAGAGGGTATGATAGAAATAATTCATCCATAAGAGAGGAGGGTGATGACAATGAGAGTGATTGAGAGGATGGTGATGGAGAAAAGAGCAAGGGAGTGGAGTAAAAAAGTGGGTTAGGTTTGATTATCATTTTCATGGGAATTATAGAGGGTATAAAGAGGTTCCTACATTAGAATTTTCCTAATTTAGTTTCTTAACATGAAATTAAGGGCCTCTTTTGGTCATGAAATTTCATTCTACCAAATAAAAAGCCACATAAAAACACATGATTGAAAGGGAGAAAATGGGGGGGGAGTAAAATTTTAAAACCCTATTATGTGTACTTCCCCACCCTTATTCCATGTATATAGTATATATTATTATAATAATATTATTATTAGATTAATATAATTATTTATAAATCTTTTATCACTAATATATTTTATTTTTTTCTGTTTTATTGATGATTCTTATCTGACATAATCATTGTGGCATTGATAAGATTAATTTAAAATCAATATTTGAACTTTAATTTTGATTTTTGGTGAATGACCTAAGTCTTCTATGTAACCCATCCTATAATGACCTAACCCCAGAAGCATAAATTTGATGTCTAATACCATTACATTGAAATTATTAAAAGGAATCAAATATTGCAGGAATGAAGAGTTTATAAATCTTGGTAAACTAGATACAAACATCAGTTTTCTATTTAAAATTAGTACACTAATTACAACATATTTTCTATAGAGTATAATAAATTTATTCCATCTAGAATATCCTTGCATGTCTTTCTTAGTAATCTTCTTGGATTCCTGGGTAAAGGAAATAACATAAGGGTGATCTCAAATTCTCTGTAAAGGTTATGTGTAGTGAATTAAATAATGAATTAATGAGAATAATCATTATGAAATGGTAAATAACTAAACACACATTCCATGTAATCAATAAACTGAGAAGGAAGTACAAAAAAATAAGGCAAGGTAAATAACTGAAAACACATGTCATTTAAATTAATGGATGAGGTATAATTCATATGGAAATATATGAAACTGAAAATTCATTCGATTTAATCAATAAACTATGAATGGAATGCATCCATAGACATTTTCATAGTAATAATATCATGGATAATAAATACTAAATCCAAATTAATAAAATGATTAGTTATTGGACGTCATGTCTAAGGCACATGAAATCCTATATAGTCAAGATATATCATCTAGAAAATTTAAAACTATAGGTAGAAAGCAATTCAATTTAAACCACTAATTTTTTTCATGAGAACATTTCAATGCATCGAGGGGCTATATAATGTATAGACCCCACTCATAATTGCATGTAAAATGTATTCCTCATATCGAGTAATTGATTTAATTAATAAAAAATGTGACTTATCAAATATATATATTGAATAAAGAATAAGAATTTATCAATATTTTCATGGATAATAAAATAAACATCAAAGTAAACACCGTATTTAAAAATGATATATGGTTTATGAAATAAACATATCCATGATAAATGATATGGATAAATATGATAAATTCAATTTTAATGATCATAGGAAATTAAAAATTTCATGGGGACTAAAAATGGAATCAAGAAGTGGATGTCAATACTATCCTTGGACAAATCAATCATAACCATTCTATTTGAAGAATAAATATGGTATCAATACAACATATACCAAATGATATAAAAATAAAGTACTTTTTTCATTGATGAATAGATATACTATAAAAATATCTTTTAAAAATATTATTGAGGAAATTATTCTTTTTTTTAAAAAAAAACGTTTTGAAAATAATTTTATTGAAAATTACATTTAAAAAAATTTTCCTTAAAAATCAATATTTTAAACATGAAAATTTAGCTTTTTAGAAATGATGGTGGGGAAATCCATACATGTTTTATAAGGTAAAAGGAACGTTCCATTTACATGGTAAAAAGGTTAGAAAAATTATATGTCTGGAAAAATATAAAAACAATCATTTAAAAACACTTGTAAATAAAAAAAGGGGAAAAATTTATTTTTTAAAGGATAAAAACATTTTTGAAAACATTTTTAGAAAACAGGTCTTTTATAAAAAATAGGTTCTCTGATTAAAGAGAGAAATGATGTCAGGTTTTATTTAAAATATATTATAAAACATTTGAGTACCAAAGATGGGAAAATGGTACTATTACCTAGAAAAGGTCATGAATAACTAGAGGAGAATAAAATTGAAGTATTTATTAAAAAATTATCCAATAATTTCCTCTCATGTAAATTCAAGTGTAAGCAATCCCAAACCTAATGAGATTGTGAAGTAAACCCTTGAATAGACCATAAAATTGATGTGAGAAAAAATCAATAAATATATTATATATGTCAAATTTAAATCCACATAAAAAATTAATAATTCAAAAGTATATATTAAAAATTTATTATACGCATAAGATTATAATATTAATGACAATGAGGAAATAATATAACCCAATGAAAAGAAATTGGGTTTTGAAATTCTTTTCCACTTGGTAATACACAATTCAAATCCCCATAGATGAAATAATTCAAATTGAGAATAAAAATATCATGAATAATGATTGAATAATGATATTATTGGTCAAAGTGGAATTATTCACACAATATATAATATATTAGGTTCACTACAATAATGCATGACTCAAATAATGGAAATTGAGACGAAGTCCCTTACTACTTGGTTACTTTTGAATTACAATCCCCATGAAATAAATACTCTGAAATGAAACTCTTCATACCATTAACATAAATCTATTGATGATATAAAATACAATAGGGTATGTATATGCACCACATTAATTTAATAAGTGTGGAAAATGGTGTATGCCTAATGGAATGAAAAGTGAGACATGAATCTCTTACCTTGTGTTACGTTTCGGGTGAATATATTTTAACCTTATATATAGCGGTTTTAAACTTGTCACTAACTTATAACATAACCATGATAATATTTATAATTTCATATATTATATTATTATAATATCTCATTACCCATTTGTCAATAATCTTTTGAAATTTTCAACATTTCAGGTGTTAATTTCCTTGTTTTTCGAGTATGTTTTGACCCATCACATGTTATTCCTATTAATTAGGTCATGATTTAATCATATATATAATTTAAACCATGAAATAAATATCATATATATTTATTATATACATATTTATAATAATCAATAAAATATGGAGATTGAAAATGAAATGCATCATTCATGGAGATGGTATGTCGTATGTACTCAGGAACACTAAATTCTTTTCCTTGTCGTATTTAAAATAATTAAAAATAAATGATATATATATATGTATATTTTACTTATAGTAAAACAATTATATAATATATCTCACAGAGGTTAATTAAAACCATCCTTTATAAGTCTCATGTATTGTATGAATGAATCATATCACTTGGAGGAGGCAGTAGTACACATCTCCACAAATAATGTTATTATATCCCCATAATATAGAAAGAATGAGGGTATGTGTTATATAAAAATTAAAAAGCATAAATATATAATTAATACCATATATATCATATAAAACTAATTTTTTCATCATAATTACCACCATGAAAGGTTTTAATGGAATAACGAATAATCATTGTTTTGCGAGGTGGTAATCTGTCGTACACATGAACGGTAAGTTTGTTGCCCGTTAAATTGAAGCGTGTCTAAGTATAGTTTGAACCCAAATAATAATAAAATATTATTATATTTAGGATACCTAATTTATTATATAATCATATAATAAGAAGAGTTGAGGTGGTGGAGAATTAAATAAAATAAAAGTGATTTTTTGAAGATTGTTAACTCACATTCAGGTAACTCTTTTTGGTTTTCACCAAAGACATTCTTTGGTTTACTTTCAACCCAAGGTGATGATTCTAGGATGATAGAATGGTTTTTTTAGAATTATTGAAATAAAATTTATCAAATTAAACCTTAAAACCAATAAAAAGTATAATATAATGTTCTAAATAAATTATTTGAAAAAATAGTTTTGAATTAAAATTCAATAATTTTCACTATTCATCAAAAAAATGAAACATTATAAAAAAGTATAAAAAATTCACCCTATGATAATTTTTATGTTAATATTTAAAAAATGAATTTTATTTTGACATATAAAATTTATAAAAGTTTTAATAATTGGATTTAAAATAGGTCCTCCATTAAAAGGTGGTAAAATTTTCTTTAGAAAAATATATGTTTTTATGCATAAAATTGGGCTTATTCTTATATAATTCCCATAAAATATATCAATTTTTTTATTTAATATATAAAATATATATTTCATTAATATAATTCCTTATTTTTAATCAATTTAATTTATTAATACAAAACACCTTTGTGAGTATAAAAATAAAAAAAATTCCTTAATATTCAATTGGATTATATTTTCATTTATGATTAATTGGTAACTAATGAATTCATATTATCTTTGTATATTCCATATATATTCATTAGTTATTTTATACTATTAATAATGGTTAATCTAATGACTAGGTTAAATCTTATTATATTAAATAAAAATGCTTTCATAATAAATTATGGTTCTGAAAAACATGGTCTTACGTGTAACGAAAGATATCAAAGAGAGTATTTATTATCTGCAATATAAGATAATTCAGAATTTAATGCATTGAAAGATACCTAATATATTAAATTTATTTAAAATAATAAATATTCTATAAATTCTTGATAATTTATATGCTATCAATGAAAATTTACTATTTTAGAATTATAGGGTGTTACATTCTCCCCTCCGTAAATAAATTATATACTCTTGATTTAAACTCGATCTTGGTAATCAAGGGTTTGATATTTGAAATTTACTTGGTCAAAATCCCACATCCTGAGTGGATTTAATAAAAAACATCTTCTAAAAAAGAGAGAATAGGAAGTATAAAGGTCACATGGACAAACATATAACTAGGTCTCTAAGTAGGACAACATTTATGGAATATAGAGATACATACACAAAGGAAATATGTAAACATTTATTGGGAGTGATTGAGGTCATCAATCACAAAAAATTTAAAGATTATTGTAAGGTTTAGGGCCTCAAATCCATAAATATATGATGATTTAAAACATCGTCAGTTCAACAAAAATTATGTTATTAGGATAACATATTATTCTAAGATAATTTTCCAAATGTTGAGGGATATTTTTATTCCCCAATAATTTAGTTAATTAATATATTTCAATTTCATATGAAAAATTTCACATTTTGGTTTTGTTTTGATCAAATTATAATTCATCCCTTACATCAATAAATGGATATCAAAGAATTAACTTTGATGACTGAAGCACTAAACGACACTATTAATGGATCATAAGGCCCATAAAAGTGTCAAAAGTATTTCCATCTTCCTATAACTATTCTCTAAAGACAATATGGTTAGTATATTAATCTATAAACCTAAAAACTAACACTACTGGTTCATCATTAATATTTATTTGTCAATTTTTTTAACTGAAATCACTGATAGTTTAACCAGGACATTGCATAGGCTAGTGGTTGGAGTGAAACCATTATCATTCTTCGGTCAAGGGTTCAAGCCCCACCATCATACCAAATTTGATGGGTAGTCATCTTATATACAGGTTTTACCTTATCTAAAACCATAATAAATATGATGGAAGTACATGAAATATGGTTAATCAATAAATATACTTTAAACCAAGGTATTAAATATAACCTTAATACATAAATATTATATCCAGTTATTTTTACATAGGTCCTCGGTATAGAGTTTTTCCAATAGAATAAGTAATTGACTTAGGTAAATCCCAAGTTCCCAATATTTAAGGTAAGAAACTATAAATGGATTCATAGCATGAGTTTAATTTCCTTCTATCATACTCTTCATTTTTTTCTTAACAATTATTTTTTATATGTTCTTCTTTCCAATACCTAAATAATTTCCTTTTTCAATTGATACACTTTTATAGTTTTCTTCATAAATGTTTTTTTCATGATGGAAATCAAGCCTTTTTTTCTCTATGGTCTCCACCACTAAAGCTCTTAGAAAAATCTGTCCTTCTATTATTTGGTGATTCTGGGAGTTGGTTAAGGTATATGTTGTCAATAAAATTTCAGGAAAACTGATTAGGAATAAATAAGATATCTTTCACTCCTATCAAAACCTCATTTGGTTTCACATTATTACCACATTATACTTAATGTAAAATGTTAACATGATTCCTTTCGGTTCCAAACATTGACTAAAACCAAAAAGGATAGTGTGAGAAACAATTATCATTGTGGAAAAACCATATAATCATTTTAGGGTGTCTTAATCTGGACACATTATTTTTTTATCTAATACACCCCAGGTTTTACCTTGGCCAATCATTATCATTATCTATTAAAATCCTTTAGTATGGTTTGTAAAGAGAATTTGAATTATCATAATAATATCCCCATGAGTATCAAACAAGGTGTGAAATAAGGCTCATTCTCATGTACTATGTTATACTTGATTTAGGCCCAATACACCTTTTGGAGTTGTTATTCCAAAGTACATCTATTATATAACTCCGTCGACTTGTAATATCTAAAAAAGGATGTATTGTTAGGAAGACCAACATAATATCTTATTTACCAAAATTATAGTATGATGTTCTACACTTATACTTAATTCTATATTATGGATATTTTCTCTAATATATTTTTTCCCAAATCTAGTTACCTAGGCTGGTACTAAACATCTTGCGATACCAAATATAGTGCCATGACCCTAGAAGCTCAGATCTGGTGTCTACTACCATTACATTGGAAGGATTATAAAGACTCAAATACTGAAGGACTAAAGAGTTTACCTACCTTGTTAAACTAGATATATACATGAGTCTTTTAAAAAAAATTAATACACTAATTAGAACATACTTTTGTTTTCATTCAAGGATAATAACTTTATTTCATCTAGAATATCATTACATATCATTCATTGTACACTTCTTGGATTCCTAGGGAAAGGAAATAAAATAAGGGTGAGCTCAAATGCTCTGTATGGGTTAAGTATAACTGGATAAATAATGAATAAATGAGAATAGTCATTACAGAATGGTAAATAACTAGACATACATGCCATTAGTCGATAAACTGAGAAAGAATTTCATAACCAATATGGCATAGTAAATAACTAAAAACATATTCCATATAAATAACCAGATAGTGTACAATCAATAGGGAAAGGTAATGGAATGAAAACAAATTCTATTTAATCAATAAATTTTGGATAAAATGAATTTATAGTAATTTTATTGTGAAAATATCTTGTATAATAAATATTTAATCAAAATAAAGAAAATTCTTAATTACTAGGCATCATGTGTCAAGCATATGACGACCTCTACAGTAGATCTATCCTATATAACGTTTAAAACTATAGGTAGAAACCTATATAACTTTTGAAACTAAAGTGTCTTGTGATAACTTATTGATTCATCAAGGGAACATATAAAGTTTATTCCCCATCTGTCACTTCTTGTCAAAAGAATTACTCATATTGTGTAATAGATTCAACTAATAAAGTATAAGACCTATAAAATATCTATATTGAATAGAGAGTATATATTTATAAATATTTTACCAGATAATCAAATATCTTTCAAGGTAAATTACATATATAAATATGATATACAGTTTAAGAAATAAACATATCCATGGTAAATGATCTAGATAACTATAAGAATTTCAATGTCTAATGATCATCAGAAATTTAATATTTCAAGGGGAATAAAATAGGAATAAAGGCACTAAATTTTAATAATATCATTGAATAAATCAATAATAAACTGTAAAGAGGAATAATAATTATGGTATTTATAAAACATATTCTATGTGGAGTAAAAATGAAGGGTTGTTGTCGTTGATGAATAGAAATTCAATAAAAAGATATTTTATAAATATTCTTGAGGAAAATATCCTTTTTATTTTGAAAAACATTTTGAAAATAATTTTCTTTGAATGAAACTTTCAAAAAAAATTTATTTAAAAATAAACCTTTTAAAATTTCAAAATAAGTTTTAAATAAATGATATTTGGTATATCTATACATGTCGTACAAGGTAAAAAGAATATCTTTTTGCATTAAAATAAAGTTAGAAAAATGTCTTGTTTGGAAAGAGAAAATAATATTCCTTTGAAGAAAATTAAAAGATAGAAATGGTAAAAATTAATTTAATAAATCATTTTATAAAGTTTAAAAACAATTTTGAAAACAATTTTAGAAAATAGGGTTTTTAGAGGAAAATAGGTTCTCTGACTAAAAATAGAAATCAAGTAGCGTTTTATTAAAAAAATTCTAAAACATTTTGAGTACCAAAGAGTGGTAAATTAGTATAATTACTTGTAAAAGTTCATTAATAACAAGTTTAGAATAAAATAAAATTATTTTTATACAATTATCCAATAATTTCATCTGATGGAAATTCTTATGTAAACAATCAAGTGAAAAACTAGAATCTGAAGTAAATCCTTGAAAATACCATTAAATTTTTGTGAGAAGTAATAAATAAATAGATTATGTGTTTCAAATATAAATCCATATAAAATAATTATAAATAAAATAATAAATAATAAAATTTGATTATACACATAATCTTAGAATATGAATGATAATGGGAAAGTAATATAACCCAAAGAAAAGGAATTGGGTTTTGAAATTCTTTTCCACTTGGTAACATATTAATAAAATCCACATAGATGAAATAATTAAAACTGAAACTCAAAATATTGAGAATAATTAATTAATCATGATATTATATATCAAAGTGTATGTATTTACACCATTTATAATAAATTTTGTACAAACAATAAAGTATGTCTTAAATAATGGAAATTGAGACGAAGTCCCTTACTACATGGTAACTTTTGAATTATAATCCCCAAGAAATAAATAAACTAAAATTAAACTATAAATATCATGAATATAAATTTATTCATTATATAAAATGAAATATGGGTAGTATATACACCACACAAATGAAAATAAGTTGTGAAATTTGTGTATGCCTCATGGAAAGAAATATGAGACAAGAATCCCTTACCTTATGTTTCCTTTTGGGTAAAAATAATTTAACATCATGTATAATGGTTTTAAACATGTCACTAAATTATAAAAAACCATAATCATATTTATAATTTCATATATTATCTTCTTATAATATCCCATTACCTGTTTGTTAACAATCTTTTATTATTTTCACTATTTTTGGAGTTAATTGTCTAGTTTTTTGAGTATGTTTTCAATTGCCACTTGTTATTACTATTAATTGGTCCATGATTTAATAATATAAATAATTTAAACCATGATTTAAGTATCATATATATTCATTATATATTTATTTATAATAATCCCTAAAAATTTCACATAGAAAATGAAATGGACCGTTCATGGAGACTGTAGGTCATACATACACATGAATGATAATTTATTTTCTTTATCATATTTAAAATAATGAAAAGTAAATGAGATATATATATATATATATGTAAATTATAATTTATGTATCATATTTATGTCATATATTCCACATATTTTAATTAAAACCATAATTTTTATTTCCCATGTATAGTATAAACAAATCACATCGCTTTGAGGAGGCGGTAGTATACACGTTGAAAAACGATGCTATCGTATCCCCACAATATGGGACGCATGAAGGTATGTGTTATATAAAAACTATATAAGCATAAATACATAATAAATATCATATAAATCATATAAAACCAATGTCTCCATTATAATTCCCACCAATAGGGGTGGGAAAGGAAGAATGAACAATCATTATTTCGCGAGGCAGTAGTCCTCCGTACACACGAACGATAAGTTCATTACCCGTTCAATGGAAGTGTGTGTAAGTGTTTGTAGAAATTTATAATAAAAACATATCATTATATTTTGGATAAAAATGTTATTATATAATGTAACACCCCAAGATTCCATGGTATGCTTCTTTAATTCAATAGCTTGTGTAGCATGCAATACCGAGTTCGAGTGCACTATTATCTAATAAACTAGCCATTTGAACTGTCACTATGATTATTGTTAACCAAATTTTCAAATTTATATATTCCATATAATTTTTACATTTATTTTATGTGTTTATTATACATGATATAAGAAAAAAAATCAATTTTTTGGATAAAAGAAGTATTTTTAAAAAAATGCAGTTTTATCTCGTTTTAATGGAAACCCATTTTTAAATCCAATATTTTAAACTTTTATATATTAAATTTTTTTAAAAAATTATTATATAGAATGGGAACATAAATAAAATTTGGGCAAATTTATGGTTTTTTATTACTTTCATATTTTAATGAATAGTGAAAAATACTACATTTTAATGCCAAACTGATTTTTCATATATTTTATCTATATTGTTATATTATCATTTTAAATGGTTTTAAAGTATAATTAGATTAATATTATATAATTTAATATAATTTAGTTCATTTTAATTATTTTCACATTAAATTTAAATATAAACACATGTCGATCTTTTGATGGTTTTAATTTTGAAAAACTCATCTTCTCATTTTGTCAACAGGGATTAATGTTAATTTAAATAATAAAAATTATGTGTTTTTAATTTCCAAAAATTTATTACATATTTTGAGTTGTTGGGTTGAAATTATTTTAATAGGTTTATTTTAGTTATGGGTAAAATGGGTAATTAAAGATAAAAATAATATTATAAAATTAACCTAAAAACTATAAAAATCCTATTGGATGACTAAATTCTACCTTTATCAATTTTTTATATGGAATAATTTAATGGACCCTTCTCCATGAATATGGCATGAATATTATTAAAATTAATGAATTTGAAAAAATGTCACATTGTCGTTTATTATAAGTATAATAATTTTAATATAGATATCTATAGGAGATAACCTAGATTATAAATAGTCTTTTGAAATATTAAATAATTAAATCCCTCATATAAATTTATTAATAGTTTTTAGAGAGTAAATAATTACCATTAATGACGACACAATAGTTAAACACAAATTATTTTATAAATAAAAATATCAAATAAAAAACATCAGAAATATTAAAATAAATATAATTTGACTTAATTAATGACATAAAGGAATTTTATAGATACTAAAGACATGTTAGAGACATTTGAAGTATTGGTTTGAATTTATCAAATTGTTTAGATATTTTTTAAAATAAAAATAATAAATAGTATCAAAATTATCATAAATGATACTTTAAAATAAATAATATTTTATTAAATGTTATAAAATTCATAAAAACATATTTTTTATCCAAATAACTTTAATATTGTCAAATATCTCTTAAATTATCCAATTTTCATTAGCTTGTCATTTTATAGTAACTATATTAGCCTTATAGCGTAAAAATAAAAGATGTCCCGGTAATAGTTAAATTATTTAACTAAGGGTTAAAGAGAAAAGATATGGTTAATTTTGTATAAAATTAATTTCTTGATGAGATATACACCTATAATAATCTTATACTCTAATAAAATAAATTTTTATCAATTTTTAATTAAAAATTAATTTATATTAATTTAATATTTTAAGGGTTTCATAAAGTGCCCCACCCCTATCTTATAAAAGGACACTTCTCCTTCTCTTAAATTTACACTTCTAAGCCCATTTGGCTCGGCCAAACCCATCCCATTTCTTTAAGAATATTCCCTCAATACATCCTAGGGGCCATAATTTGGTCATAAATCAATCCTAAGGATTCCTTTTGTGCAAATCAAAATAAGATATCTGAAAAGTAGGTAATTGTTTTATTACCACCTTCAAAGTTCTTTTCTTCTTCTACATATTTTTTCTTTGTTTTTTCCATATAAAAGTAATAAATATAGTTTCATACATATATTTAGATGTTATTATAACCATGTAACAACCATATTACTCATTTTATCCATCATACGAATAACAGTATCACCATATGTGCATACATACAGCTTACCCTCTCAACATCATGATGTAATTTTTTATTCAACGCTAATTTATTTTAATGGGTATAATTATGAGTATAATAGATATAAACAATTAATATAACATGTTAATTATTATTTTTAATTAATATACCATCCAATTTTATGCCTTTTAACCATTAAGGGAATGATACTGTCGCTCGTGCGTACGTATAGCCTACTGTCTCCATGACGCAGTGGGATACATTATCTCTATTAACCATTCAAAAATGATTATAAAATTTATATGTTGAGTAAAAATAATAATTATGAACTTTATATAATTCTATATATTAATAAAATACATCATGTGCATAAAAAACATGACTTACACAATGAACATGTGTAGGAAAATGATGTTTTTTTCACACAAAATAATGGTAATTCTAAAATATATTTAAAAAAATGATATAACAGGATCATATATGATATCATAAATATGGATATGTTCTTTTTATAATATTATAACATGAGTTAAATATTATACAATAGGTTAACACACCCTCAACTAAAAAAATACAGGGTAAGGGTTAATTTCGCAATCTCATTTTTATCTAAGATTGTTTATACATAAGTATTTATCAGGACATATTTATCATCCATGTCCATGTTTCATAAAAAAGGGATTATTTTTAACGTTTTATGAAATGTAATATTTAACTAAAACATCATTTTAAATTTTTTAAAGATATCTTCTGGTAAATCTTTCTAAAAAAATGTCTATATTTTCAAAATGGTTTTACGAATTTATTTATATAGACATGAAGGTTTTAAAGTGTTAATTAAATTCAAAAATATCAAAGTGGTGTGAGACACATTGATTCAAAAATAAAATTTTAAATGTCTTCTTTTATAAGTGTGAGTATTTTGGATAAATGATTTCAAAGGAAAGGATTATTTTTCTTAAGATATTTTTGATGATTTTATTAGATTATTTTCATCTATATCAGCATTCTTTGTTTGAAATTATTCTTAATTGAGGTTAATTTATTATGATACAATATTCCATATTGTATTGATGGGTTAATGATATATTTGACTATGGATGTGCTGTTTTGATACTATTCATGGTTTATAGTTAATGTATTAACATTTTTTATATTAGTTTTAATATGAATGTTTAGGTTATGTTTTACCCCTTTCATAAGAGGAATGCATTGGACTTAGTAAGTGATGAGTGGGGCCCGCTATAGCCCCTCGATTATTTTTTATGTTTAACGAAAAAATAGATATGGTTTTTTCTAAGGCCTTACCAATTTATTAGATTCTTGGAATGAAGCCTTGAAAGTATAATATTCTAGCCATAAAGCCTTGATAATATTAGATTCTTGGCACGAATGTTCAATGGTATGTTTCAGATGTACATCATTATGAATTTCCCCATTATAAGATTAGTTATTGATATAACATGTGATTATTAGAATAGTTTAATCTAAATTTTAATGTTTAAATGGAATTATATGATTTATTATTTCTATATTATGTTAAGGATTTTGTTTGAAAGGTTTTTATTTTAGTTTTCTACCCGGGATAAAAAGTGTAAATTTATTTATAATAGATATTTCACTATTGTTTAACCTTACTGAGCAACTGAGCTCATCCCTTTAATATGTTTTATTTTCTCAGAAATAAAAAAATGTTTTTATGATCGATATGAAATGTTAGGCTTGGATAATAATGACTTTCTCAAAGAATGTATTATCTTGCATATTATGTTTGAATTATATTAAAAGGTTCATGTATGCCATATATTTTCTTATACTACTAAATTAATCAGTCCATCGAGATTTGATATCTTATAATCATGCTAATTTATTAGAGGAATCCAATCAGCAACCTTAGAAATTAGATTTAGAAAACATAGATTAGGGAACAAAAACCTAAGTTTGACTTTTACGATTAGTATAGAAGATAATTCAAAAAATTTGGTAAGGTAGAGATTATGTGTGTATTCCTAGAAATACATCCCAGACTGGATACTACAAGGGGATTTGGTTATGGAACATATGTACATAGGGGTGAAAACTCTTACAAGGTGTTCTAAGCCTAAATCGGGGTAATCTGGTACACAATAATGGGTCGTACTTTGTTCCTAGTTTGACACTCCTAGGGTATATTTTTAGGATAACTAAATTTTTATTTACAAGTCATTATGAATGATTTATGAGTAAACTTGTCCCTAAATAAATAGTTTTTTAGGATTATAAGATTAAATAAGAATTTTTTTTTGAATTTATGTTCAGTATCTTTCAAGTTTGGAATTATGCATTATGATTCATAACCTAATCTAGTGTATTCCATTGTTTAGAAATGGAACCTAGGGATGTAATAGAAAATGTATCAATGCACATAATCCATTTAGGTGTTTCACTCATATACAAGATATTGATAATGGAGCTAGTGATACAACTAGTTTTGAACAACTTATAACTATACTAGTATAACTCACTCAGGTTATGAATAATAACCATACCCAAATGGAGCACCATGGTTGAAAATATGGACGAACAATATTAGACTGCTTAATGAGACAATAAACTCAAACATTCAATGGGACTATAAATCCTTTTTTATTTGAGAAATGGATATTTTCCTTGAATAAAACACTTCATACTTTTGGGAGTGACAAAAAGGAAAAAGTTTTCACGGAATTTTATCATCTCTCAGGAGATTGGGATCAATAGTGGTCATTAATTCAAAACACAAAGGGGGATGGAGAAGTAGAAAACATGGAAAAAAGGGAGTTGAAATAAATTTTCTTATAATTATTCTTTGTTGATGTACAAATATCTGATATGGAGAGACAATTTTTGAGTTTGAGGTATAAGGAGTATGAGAATGTTTCAAAGTATGAAGCTAACTTCACAAGGATAGAAAGGCATGTTGCAGACTATATAAGTAACCCAAGAATTAAGATTGATCATTTCTTTGATGGGTTAAATCCATTTCATCAAAAGGATTTTTTCACCCATTCTTTCTTATTATATGAAGATATAGTCTCACATGCTATCAAGATAGATGAATAATTCTCCATGTCTTATGAATTTAAGGAAAATTAAGAGAAGAAATGAATGGTGGAGCAAGAGGCAGATAATGGGAAGAAGGGAAAAATTATTTTTCCACATGTAGCAATTTTTTAAACACACTAGTTCTTTCTTAAAAGGAAAAGGAGTTTGTTTCAAGTGTGGAGAAGACGTACCCCATGCTCATGATTGCAAGGAAACGAAATAATTTACCAATGTGCAATGTTTCCACTATAAAGATATGGGGAACTATGTAAATTAATTCCCCAAACATCAATGAAATATAACTCAGAAAAATAAAAGAGATCAAGTTAAAGTATATGTTGGTCCTATAGTTGATGTGGTGTAATTAATTTATTTATACTTTTAGATTTAATAATTATTTTATTATATTCTGGTTATAAGAATAATGTTATATATAAGTATTCTACAATAGTACTTCTTCTTTAAGTATTTTTAAGATAAGAGTTTTCATTTAGGATTTTAAGGGGATCAAATATTTGGTATTTCATGATAAGAGATACATTATGTTTTTTTGGGTAATCAGATGTTAAGATTGATTTTCAAAATTGAGAGAACTTTTTGGATAGTGAATTTGAATGGAAGTATTTTGGTTGAGTATTACGGTTAGAATGGAGTAAGTTGTACATTGGATATTATTTTTTGAGGATAAAACAATTTTTCAATGTTGATCACACAAATTTTATTTCTGGAATGTTATCAAAATGTAGTTTTAGAAAAAGGACAACCCGCATATCAGGCAACAACCCATCATGTCAGAAAAAGGTGTGGGAATCAATCCCACAACTGATGTGTGAAAAGGAATTATCACCTACCACTAGTCTATGATAATTCCCTAGTTTGTATAACATATTATTCTATATTTAAATGGTATAAGTTAATTTTTGGAACCTTATACAATTTATATAAATAGAATATTTTTCATTTTAATTATCTTTTGATGAGAAATATGAGTTTGTGGTAAGAATTAGTTGAAAGATGAAACTCTACATGTAAAGTAAGTATGATTCCTTGTGTTCTTATTCTATGAAGTAAATTAATTCTTCAAATTTAGTGAAATAATCTTGAAACCGAAAATTATTTCCTAGTACTTTCTCTGATTAATCAAATGGTCCCTTAGATCATCACCAATTTCTACCATTGTGATTACTAACTTTTTCCTTGTCGTGTTCCCTAACACTATCCATCAGAACATGATGTTTAGATTTTTATTTCATGTCCATGTTTTTCTGCATGGAACCCCAGTATGTGTTATCTCCGGTGACCTTCATACATCTTGTCTTTATTTTAAATCAGATATCTCATTAATCATTTTCCAATGTGGTATTTCAATAAAGATATATTAAAAAGTCAAACCCCAAATTTTTTATCCCGAGTTCAAATTGTGAGGATGAAATTTATTAAAGGAGGTGAGAATATAACACCCCAAGATTCCATGATACACTTATTTAACATTCATCTTATTTTTTTATGAGACATGATATTAGAAAAAATCAATTTTTCAAATAAAAGAACTAATTTTAAAAAAAAATTAGTTTTAATACATTTTAATAGAGAACCCTATTTAAATAAAATATTTGAAAATTTCATATATTAAATTTTACAAAATAATATTCTTATTTATATGTGGTACATAAAAATTTAGTTTGGACAAATTTTTGGTGTTTTTTATAGATTTTATATTTTAACTAATAGTGAAAAATACTGTATTTTAATTCAAAACTAATTTTCATATAATTTATTTATATTGTTAGATTATATTTTTAATTGTTATTAATGAATAATTATATTATGTTTTTTTCATTGAATATAAATTAGGTAATTGGAATTATTTTCATGTTAAAATTATATAAAAACACATGTCTATCTTTTGATGGTTTTTACTTTTGGAAAACCCTTCTTCTGATATTGTCAAGAGGGATTAATTATAATTTAATTACTGAAACTTTTGTGTTTTGAATTTTTAAAAATGGATTATGTATTTGGAATCAGTTGGTCCAAATTATTTTAATGGGTTACTTTTTTTTATATTAAGAATAGTATCTTTAGTAATTTTTTTATTATCGTAGTTAAGGGTAATTGGGTAATAAAAGGTACAAATAATATTATACAATTGCCCTAAAACCTATAAAAATACTATTGTATGACAAAATTAAATCCTTATAATCTATTTTTATAAATTTAATCATTTAATGGACCCATTTCCATGAATATGACATGAATATTATTAAAATTAATAAATGTGACAAAATATCACACTGTCATTTCTTATAAATATAATATTTTTAATATAGAGATATCCCATATATAACATCGATTATAAATAGTATATAGAAATATGAACTAATTACCTACCTCATAAAAATTTATTTATAACTTTTATAGATTAAATAATTACAATTAATGACGAAATAATAGTGAAAGATAAATTATTTTATTACAACAATATCAAATAAATGATATTAAAAATATTAAAATAAATATAATTTAACATAATTAATGACATATAAGAATTTTATAGATAAACAAGAAACGTTATTGAAATATTTCAATTATTATTTATAAGTTATCATATTGGTTTGGTATTTTTAAAAATAAAAATAATATATAGTATAAAAATTGACATAAATGATACTTTAAAATTAATAATATTTTTTAAATGTTATAAAATTCAAAGAAATATAAGGCTTGACCAAATAACATAAATAGTGTTAAATATTCCATAAATTATACAATTAGTATTATTTTGGCAACTTATAGTAAGTATATTAACCCTATAGTGTAAAAAGACATGTTGTTACAGTAAAGGTAAAATTATTTAACTAAAGGTTAAATCCAAAAGATATGTTTAATTTTTTGACCTAAAAATTTACAAAATTAGTTTTTTGATGATATTAAAGCCTATACTAATCTAATAATAAAATAAATTCACTTTTCATCCATTTTCAATTAAATTTAATATATAATAATTAAATATTTTATGAGTTTCCTAAAGTGCCCCTCCCCTCTCTTATAAAAGGGCACTTCTACTTATCATTAATTAAAACCTCTAAAGCCCTTTTTATTGGAAAAAACTACCAATTTTCTCTCCCAAATCTCCTCAAAACATCATAAATCCCATACATTGGGAATAAATCCATCGTACGGAGTCCTTTTGTGAAAATCAAAAGAAGATACCCAAAAAAGAGGTAATTGTTTTCTCACCTCTTTCAATGTTTTCTTCTTCTTATACTTCCTCTTTCTATGTTTTTTACATACCAAAGTAATAAATCCAATATCAAACACATATTTATATGTTATTATAATCATGGTACAACAATGTTACTCATTTCATCCATCATAGGAATGAAATATCACCATGCGTACGTACATACGACTTACCATCTCCAAGTCATGGTGTAATTTGTTATTCAACACTACTTTATTTGGATGGTTATAATGATGATTATAATGGATATAAATAATGAATATATAATGTTAATTATTATTTATAATTAATATACCAACCAATTATATACCATTAAACAATAAATGGAATGATATCGTCGCTCATACATACATACGACCTGCTATCTCCAGGACACGGTGATATTCATTATCCAAGTTAACCATTAAAAAATGATTATAAAATTTATATGATGATAAAAAAATTATGAATTTTATATCATTATTTATATGAATAAAATACATCCCATTAAATAAAAACATGACTTACACAATAAAACATGCAAAGGAAAATGAGGCAGTTAACACCCAGAACAACGGTAATACTAAAATATTATTAAAAATTGATATAATAGGATCATATATGATATCATAAATATGGATATTGTCCTTTTATAATTCAATAACATCCTTTAAACATTATATAAGAGGTTAACTCACCATTTAATAAAGGAAATTAAAAGGTAAAATTAATTTCACAATCTCATTTTTATCTGAGAATGATTATGCGTACGTATTTACTGGGATATATTTATCATCCATGTCCATGTTTCTTAAAAAATAAAAAGTATTATTTTTATGGTTTTATGTAATTGAATCATTTAATAAAATGTCTTTTTTAAATGTGTTAAAGATGTCTTCTTCTAAATCTTTTTCAATAATGTCCATGTTTTTAAATGGTTTTAGGGATTTATTTATATAGACATGAAAGATTTAATATGTTAATTACATTAAAAAATGTAAAAGTGGAATGGGAAACTTTGATTCAAAAATACATTTTTAAATATCTTATTTTATAAGTGTGTGTAATTTGAATAAATGATTTCAATGAAAAAGGGGCATTTTTCTCAAGATATTTTTAATGATTTTATGATATTAATTTAATCTATGTCAACATTAATTGTTGGTCTTTATTCATAGTTGAGGTAGATTTATTATGATACAATATTCTATATTATATTGAAGGGTTTATTTTATATTTGATTATGGATGTTCTATTTTGATACCATTCATGGTTTATTGTTAAAGTATTTACATTTAATATTCTAGTTTATATATGAATTTTTATTTTATGTTTTACCCCTTTCATAAGAGGAATGCATTGGACTTAGTAGGTGACTGGTGGGGCCCACTATAGCCCCTTGATACATCAGTAGGTTTAATGAAAAAAATTGATATAGTTTTGGTTGAGGAATTAATCATTTATTATATTATTGGCATTAATCCATGAAAGTATTAGATTCTTTGATTGAATCCTTGACAATATTAGATTCTTGGAATGAATCCTCGATGGTATGTTTCAAATGTCCATCATTATACATTTCCTCATTATGGGATTGGTTATTGATATTAAATGTTTTTATAATACTAGTATAATAACCATGTGACTGTTTAAATATAATTATTTGATTTTTTATTGTCATATTATGCTTAGAATTGTGTTTAGAAGGCTTGTATTTCAGTTTTATACTATGACTCAAATGTTTATGCTTATTTATGAAAGATTCTGTTATATGGTTTAACTTTACTGAGCATCTGAGCTCACCCCTTTTTTATGTTTTATATTACCAAGATTCAAAATTGTGTTTTTTATTAATCTGATGGGTTAATCTAGCAGAATAATGGAATTATAAAAGAATGGAATACATTTCATATTATGTTTTTAATTATAATAAAAGGTTCATGTATGTAATCTATTTTCCAAGACTGTTAAATTGATCAGTCCTTTGGGATTTTATTTTTTCTAATCATGCCAATTTATTAAAATAATGCAGTATCTCTAGACATCTGAGGTCAGGGAATTATATATAATCATGGAATAAGAATATTTTAGGTGGTGGAGAAGAATATAAAATGAAAGAGATTCATTGAAGAATGTTACCTTAGTTTTGGGTAACTCCTTTTGGTTTGCACCCAAGGGATTACTTGGTTTAATTTATTCCCTTGTTGAGGCTTATAATATGAGGTTAGTACTTTTGAGAGATTATTTTGTTAGAGTTTGGGTGATACAAATGGCTTGATAGTTTTGAATAAATTGGATGGGTGAGTGCCTTTTTATACTGGGGGAGAAGTGACATTCTTGTAAATATTAAAAGGCAAACACTGTTGAGAGGTATCCCTTACATAATGTGACTCCAAAAATGATCCCAATTCTACAAAATGGGGCATATGGTCGAAATGTGGACATAAAGTTTCTATTGGACAATTTTTAGGTCATTTTGGCCATTCTGTTTAAGGTTCCATCTCTAGTTAATCTATTTTTTCTCTTAATCGCAGTAATTAGTTTTAATTACTTTCACTGATATTTTTGGTCTAAAAAATTGAACTAATTAGAAATTATCAATCATTATGATATAAAATATTTAAACCATTTTTTTAAATACATATCACTTAAGTGTTATAAATTAATTTAAATTTAATCCTACAGACGGAACGTCAAAGCTGGTTTTTAATGTAGAAATGTTCAAACATTTGAGATGTGTTTATATCAAATTTCAATGAAAAAATTATTCCAATGACCTATATTGGATTAATTGATATAAAATTGATCTAATTTAACTTTAAAAATAATAAAAAATATAATTTAAACTTATAAATAAATTAGATGAAAAAACAGCTTTGATTTAATATTCAGTATTTTTCATTATTCATCCAAAAATGAAACATCCCAGAAAGATAAAAAATCAAAATAAGATTATATTCATGTTAAAATTTCAAAAATTAAGTTATTTTTAAAATATATATTTTATAAAAGTATCAAAAATTGGATTTAAAATAGGTTCTATATTAAAAGGTGGTAGAATTATCTTTTGAAAAATATAGGTTTTTATGCATACAATTTGGTTTCTTTTTATTTTATTTACATAAAACCTCCAAATATATTTTCATTAATATATAACATATATATTAAATTTATATAATTCAATAATTTTAATTAATTTAATGTATTAAGAAAAAATTATTTTTGGATAAAAATTAAAAATATTTCCTTTATATTCAATTAGTTTATATTTTAATTTCTGATTATTAGTAACTAATGAATTCATCTTATATTTTTATAGGACATATATTTCATTAATTTAGTTAATACTATTCATAACATATAATTTAAAAGCTACATTATAACTTTTTATGTTAAATAATTTTTTTTCATAATACACTGTTGTTTGGTAAAATGCGGTATTCCATGTAATGCAAGCTATCAAAGAAAGTATTTGTTGTGTTTGACACATGATAACTTAGTATTGAATTAATTGAAAGAAATAGAATATATTAAATTTATTTAAGATAATAAATATAACATAATGTCTTGATATGATATATCCTATCAAATAAAAGTTACTATTTTATATATTTTAGGGTTAAACATTCTCTCCACATTAAATAAATTATGTCCTCACAATTTAAACTCGATTTTGTTAATATAGGATATTTTGAACATTAATTTGTTAAAATACTAAATTTTTATAATAGTTAATAAAATATACTATAGAAAATAGTGAATGGAAAGTAGAAAGGTCAAATTTACTAATATATAACTATGTCTCTAAGTTGGAGAACATTAGTTAAAAGTAGAGATACATACATGGAGGGAAAGGATATATATTTATAGGGAGTGGTTTTTGTAATCAACCAAAAAATGTGAATAATCAATTTTATATTAAGGGACTCAAATCCATAAATATTTGATGATTTAAAGGCCACTTGTTCAATATAAATTAAGTTATAAGGATAATATTTTATTTTTGGATACTTTTCTTAATGTTGATGAGTCCTTTTATTGACCAATAATTTACTTAGTTGATAAATTTCAATTTATATGAAAAATTTCACATTTTATTTGTGCAAAAATCAAATTAAAATTCATCCCTTAATTAAAAAATGGATATAAAAAATTAACTTTGACTACTAAAACACTAAAATACATTATTAATGGATTATAAGGCGAGTAAAAGAGTGAAAAGTCTTTCCATTTTTCTATAACTATTCTCCAAATCCAATATTATTAATAAATTAATCTATAAGAAAAAATGTAACACTACAAGTTAATCATTAATACTTATTTATCAAATTGTTTAACTAAGAACAATGAAAATTTTACTAGGACATCACATAGGCCAGTGGTAGGTGAAAAACCCTGATCATCCTTCAATCATGGGTTCAAGCCCCAATGCGTTGCTAGATTTGATGGGTTGTAACCCATCATAAAGGTTAAATTTTTTCTAAAACCATTCTAAATATTATGGGAATCCTTTAAATAAGGTTAACCGCTAAATAGAATTTTAACAAAAGTTATACATACAACCTCAATGAATAATCTTTATCCATTTATTTCAATATATGTCTTTTCTTGCTCTATCTTTTAGCTTATAGAAGAGGGAATTTACTATGGTAATACATAAGTTCCCTACATTTAAGGAAAAAAAACTATAAATATATCAATAGGATGAGTTTCATTTCCTTTCATCATACTGTTCATTTTTCCTCAATAATTATTTGATTTATGTAATAATTTCCCACACATTAATCAATTCACCATTCCATTGAAACACAATTCTGAGTTTCTCCTTCCAAATTTTTGGCATGATGGAAATCAAGCCATTTTTTATCCATGCTCACCACCACTCAAGCTCTTAGAAAACTCCATCATTCTTTTCTTTGGTAATTCTTGGATTTGGTTAACGTATATGTTTCTAATCATATTTTAGGAAAACTAATTAGGCATAAACATGACATCTTTCACTCCTATAAACACCTCATTTGGTTTCTCATTGTCACAAACTTGTCCTTCATGTTCCATATTAACTTGATTCCTTCAGATTCTAACCATTTAGTAACACCAAAAATCATATTGTGAGAAACAATTAACATAGTGTAACACCAATACAATAATTTTTAGGGTGTCTAATTCTTGAAAAATTATTTTTTTATCTAATACACATTAGGTTTAACCTAGTTATTTCATTGTCGTTATCTTTTCAAATACATCAAAATGGTTTATAAATAAAATGAAAATTATTATAAGAATACCACCTAGGAGTGTAAAATTTGATGTGAAGTAAGGCCCATTGTTGTATACCATGTTACTCTTGATCTAGGAACAACATACCTTTTCAGAGTTGTTACCCCTAAGTGCATATTTGACAGATCCACACCCACTTATAGTATCGAGATAGGGATTTGTTTCTGGGAAGAGCCACATAATATCTAGCTTACCAAAATTCAAAGATGTTCTTTTACACTTATCCTCTATGTCTACATGAGGGATATGATCTATAATCTATATTTTCCTAAATATAGTTCCCAATGATTCTAATAAACTTTATCTGATACCTCATGTAGCACCTTGACCCAGAAGACTACTTCTGGTGTCTACTATCATTACATTGGCAAGATGACGAGGAATCAAATCCCGAAAGACCAAATAGTTTAGTAGTCTTGGAAAACCAGATACATACATGAGTCTTGTGTTACAGATTAATAGACTAATTACAAAATTTTTTTCTTTCAATGATAATAAATTTATTCATCTATAATATCCTTGGATATATTTATTAGTATATTATTGGATTCCTGGGGGAAGAAAATAATATAAGGGTGAGCTCAAATTCTCAGTAAGGGTTATGTATAGATGGATAAATAATGAATCAATGAGAATAATAATTATATAGTGCTAAATAACTTAACACACATGCCATGTAATCAATAAACTAAGAAGGAAGTGAACAAACAATATGGCAAGGTAAATAACTAAAAAACATTCCATTAAAAACCAGATAAAAAACAATCAATATAGAAAGGGTATAAACTGAAATACCATGAATTTTAATCAATGAACCGATAACTGCATAAATCTATTGAATTTTTCATAGTAAAAATATCGTGGATAATAAATACTGAATCAAAATTAATGCAATGCTTAATTATTGGATTCCATGCCTCTAGTACATGAAAACCTCTAATGTCATGATATATAATCCAGAATTCTTAAAACTATACAGAAACCTGTTTAATTATTAGAAATAATTTGTCTCATTAGAACCTTTTGATGCATCGATGGGATATATAAAGTTTGGGCCCCACCCTTTATTACTTGTCCAAATCATTCCTCATATAGAGTAATCAATTTTATTAATAAAAATATGCCTTATCAAATATCTACATGGAATAAATAATATATATTTATCAATATTTCCACAAAAAATCAAATAAATATCAAATTAAAAACCATATATATAAATTATATAGGGATTATTCAATAAACATATCTATGATAAATGATAAGTATACATAGGGGAAATTCAATAACTAATGATGATAGGAAATTGAATATTTCAAGGGGACTAAAAAGGAATCAAGTAAGTGAATTTCGATACTATCATTATAGAAATCAATAATAAACCATCCATATAAATAATAAGAATGGTATCAATACAACATATCCCATGTGTAGTAAAAATGAATTATTGTTGTCATTGATGAATATAAATACTATAAAAATATGTTTTAAAAATATTATTGAGGAAAATATCATTTTTATTTTGAAACAAAATTTTAAAATATTTTTTAAAATCAGTTTTGAAAAAAAATTATTTAAAAAGTATTTTTTTAATACTTTAAAATCAATCTTTGAATAAATGGAAATTACTAAATCGGTACATATCATACAACGTAAAAATAACATGCCTTTTGAATGGTATAAATGTTAGATAAATGCCTTGTTTGGAAAGATACAATAATATTAATTTGAAAAAATTTAAAAAAGTAAAAAAACTTAAAATTTTATTTAATAAATAATTTTGGAAAGGTTAAAAACATTTTTGAAATCAATTAAAAAATGTTTTTGAAGAAAATAGGTTGTCCGAGTAAAGAGCGAAATTAAGTTGAGTTTTATTAAAAACAATTTAAAACATTTTGAGTACCAAAGAGTCGAAAATGGAACAATTGAATGAAAAATTTCAAAAATAACTAGTGTAGAAGAAAATAAAAATATTTATTAAAGAGTGATCCAATAATTTCCTCTGATGGAAATCCAAGTGTAAATAATCCTGAACAAAATGAGATTGTGAAGAAAACCCTAGAAAAGACCACAAAGTTTATGTGAAAATTGATCAAAAAATATATTATGTGACTCAAATGAAATTCCACATAAAAATTTGTAAGTAATACAATATATATTAAAATGTTATTTTACACATAATCTTAGAATATTAACAACAATATGGAAGTAATATAACCTAATGAAAGAAGTTCAGTTCTGAAATTATTTTCCACTTGGTAACACTTCATTAAAATTCCCTTAGATGAAATAATTAAAATTGAAACTAAATATATCTTGAATAATTATTTAATCATGATATTACATTTCAAATTGGAAGTATATACACCATATATAAGAAATTAGGTGCAAGAAAATAAAGTATGTCTAAAAAATGGAAATTTAGCCGAAGTCCCTTACAACTTGGTAACATCTGAATTATAATCCCACTGAAAAAATTACTTTCAAATGAAACTATAAATACCAGAGAGATGAATTTAGTCATGATATAAAATACAATAGGGGTACTATATATACCACACAAAATAAATAAGTGGTGGAAGTGGTGTTTGCGTCATGGAAAGAAAAGTGAGACAAGAATCTCTTACCTTATGTTTCCTTTTGGGTGAACATCCTTTAACCTCATATATAATGGTTTTAAACATGTCACTAACTTATACTAGAAAAAATATATATATAATTTCATTTATTATTTTATTATAATATCTCATTACCTATTTGTTGACAGTATTTTCTTATTTTCACGATTTTGAGTGTTAATTGGCTACTTTTTGAATTATGTTTTGACTTGTCAATTATTGTTCTTATTTATTATACCATGATTTCATAATATATTTAATGTAAAACATGATTTAAATATAATATATATTCATTATATTTTTATTTATAATAATCCATAAAATTTGGAGATAGAAAATGAAATGAACCGTTTATAGAGATAGTAGGTCGTACATATGCATGAACGCTATTTTCATTTCTTGTCATATTTAAAAGAATTAAAATTAAATGATACCTATATTTATATATTTATTTTATAATTCCAGAATCATATTTATGTTATATATGTCAAAAAGTTTTATTAAAACCATCCTTTATACATCCTATGTATAGTGTGAATGAATCACATCGCTTTGAGGAGGAGGTTGTCCACACGTCCAAAAATGATGTTATCATATCCCCATAATATGGAAAGAATGATGGTATGTGTTATATAAAAAATAAATAAGAATAAATACATAATAAATATCAAATATATCATATAAAACCAAATTTTCCATCAAAATTCCCACCATGATAGATGGTAATGGAAGAACGAACAATCATCGTTTCATGAGGCAGTAATCCTCCCTACACACGATCGGTAAGTTTATTACCCATTAGATGGAAGTGTGTGTATGTGTAGGTATAAATATTAGAGTAAAAAAATGTCATTATATTTAGGCTACTTATGTAATTATATAATCATTGAATAAGAATATTTTTTGGGTTGGAGAAGAAATAAAATGAAAGTGATTCATTGGAGAATGTTACCTCATTTTCAGGTAACTTCTTTTTGGATTTCACCAAAGGGATCCCTTGGTTTTCTTTTACCCATGTTTAGGCTACTATTATTAGGGATGATATGTTGAGAGATTATTTGTGAAGATTATTGGAGACCAAAATGGGTTGATATGTTTTAATAAAAGGGAGGTGTGAGTGCCTTTTTAAAGTGGAGGGGGAGTGGCATTCTTCTAAATATAAAAATGTAAACCCTATTGAGAGGTCTCCCATACATCATGTGAAACCAATAATGATAAAATAATATATAAAAGGGATTATATGCTCTAAATAATTATAGAAAACATATTTTGGATAATTGTTTTGGTCATTTTTTCCTTTAAGTGTAAGGTTTGGTCCCTTGTTAAGCTAAATTATCTCTTAATTGTTGTATTTTATTTCAATTACATTCACCAATATTTTTTCTCAAAAAATAATTTTAACTTATAATAAATTATAAATTATGATTATTAAAAACATGGAATCCATTTTTTCAAAATTCCAATCACATAAGTGTTAGAAATTAATTTAAATTTAATCCTGCAGACTGGATGTCAAAGCGAGTTTCTAAAGTAAAAAATGTTCAAATGTTTGAGGTGAGTTCATATCAAATTTCATTGAGAAATTGATTCTAATTAACTACATTGTATTAATTTACTTACAATTAATTCAATTAAACTTTGAAATCAATAAAAAATAATAATTTAAACTTATAAATACATTAAACAATAAATGGTTCTGAATTAAAAATAAATTATTTCCCTATTCCTCAAAAAATGAAACTTCTCATAAAAATACCAAAAAACACACCCTAAGTAAATTTTTATGTTCATATTTGAAAAATATGTTTATTTTTACATATAAAATTTATAAAAGTGTCAAATAAATTATTTAAAATAGGTTCATCCTAATTTTCTCATTTCTAAGTAATTGGTAACTAATGAATTCATATTATATTTTTATGGGTCATGTACTGTCATAATTTAGTTAAAAATTTTCATAACAAATAATTTAATGGATAGTTTATATTTTATTTTATTGAATAATAATGTTTTAATAAAATATTTTTTTTGTTAAAACTCGTTCTTGCGTATAACGCTAGTTATCAAAGAAAGTCTTGATTGTGTGTGACACAAGATAACTCAGTATTAAATGCATTGAAATCTATATAATATATTAAATTTATTTAAAATATTTAATATACCATAAAATATCAATTGGTTATATGCTATCAAATAAAAGTTACACATTTATAATTTTTAGGGTGTTAGATATCATGATCCATGATTTAATAAAATGATGACTTTTTTCATTCAATTTTCATTTTCGAAAAATGAGAAATCAAAATTGTGTTATATTACATGTAGATTGAAATTATAATAACTTTAGAGGCAATATAATTCATTATTTGAAATTTTTGGTATTTTAAATTTTTGGATGCCATGTTTGATGGTGAGGTGACCTGTGAAAATTTTAAAAGCAACCCTTTGAATCATCTTTTTGACCTGATCATGTTGAATCCCTCTATATAATGATTTAGGACCCCAGTGATAGAGAAATTTATAGATAATTTTTTGGACATGAGGGTGTGAGTAAGTGGCCGAGTGACATCCCCGTAGATCAAGATGAATGAGAAGAATCTGATTAGACATATGATCTAAATAAAAATTAAAATAATGTACATTAATAACTAATCCAACATTACCAAGGGATTTAAGGAAGTTTTTCACAATAATGAGTAGTGATGAACCCTTAGAGAGTATTTTCATCAAAAAATAATTATATAGGAATGGGGATGATTAATGTTATTTATGTGAATAATCAATGGAATTATACCTTTACTTATCCCTTATTAGAAATGTGTAATTTATAAATATATTAATTGAACTTGACTTAATTAGTGGTTTAAACTTGACATGATTACGATATTTGATTGTGATGTGATGCGATTGATGTCAACTTTGCACTCAAAAGATATATTTGACTTTATGCCATATATTATGATATTTATGCCATTCTATATTCTATATCTTTATATAGTAGAATACACAGAGTGTGTATCTTTTATTTGTGGATATTTTTTCAAATATATAACTACGCAACCATAATAGAATAAATGATTAGGATCGAAACTAGTTTGGTTTATTTTTTAACAACTTGTTGATTATTTTGGATTTTTTAGGATATATGTACTCCATAGATATAATCGTGGTGACTATGTATAATCATTATGTGTGTATTTTTCTACTTTAATGTGTCTTCTTCTGTGGTGTTAAGTTTCATTATTATTAGTGGTAGTACCTAACCTTCTGTTATTTTTATGTTGCAAGGTTGTGATGATGATTATACTATGGTGTGTTGGGGTTATTTGGGATCTAATAACACTTATTCAAAACAGTATAAATGAATAAGAATCATAAACCCAATATTACTATGGTTAGAAATAAAAACCTATAAAATGGTAAATGAATAAATAAAGAACTAGTTCAAACATTACATCAGACCATCCATGGATTCATCTTTATCCTCTATGATTAATGATGATAAAAAAGAAACAATCAAAGGATTCATCACTCGATGGTATATCCAACGATTGACTGGATCACTTATTATAAAAGTGGGATATTCCACTCTTTATGGCGTTACACTACAAAAAAATAGTATATTAGAGGGGTTATTTATAGGGGGTTATGCATAGCCCTCTATAAATTTATTTTCTGTATAATTAGAGGGGTTTCTGCACAACACCCTCTAATCTTTGAATTTAGAGGGGGTTATGAACCCCCTCTAAATTAATTTTCTATAAACATTAGAGAGAGATGTGTACAACCCTTGAAAATCATCAAATTTAGAGGGGGTTATAAACCCATTAATTTCTTAAATTAGAGGGGGTTTTGATCCCCCGATAATTTTTTAATTATTTTTTTTAATATCCATTTGGATCCTAGAGGGGGTTCAAAACCCCCTCGAATGTCTTAAATTATAGGGGGTTCAAAACCCCACTCTAATGTCTTTAAATTTGAGGGGGTTTAAAACCACCTCAAATGTCATTAAATTAGAGGTGGTTCAAAACACCCTATAATATCTCTAAATTAGAGGGGGTTGTTAACCCCCACTATTTTTTAAAAATAAACTTCCATAATATATATATATATATATATAATTGAAACATAATATATATAATTTTTTTTAAATACGTTATATATACGAACATATCTTATAGAATATTCGTGTGATTGTATTTAATTTTATTTATATGTATAAATAAATATAATTTTATAATTTTATGAAAATTAATATATATTTATTTTTATAAATTTTATTTCATATATTATTAATTATATGTAATATAAAATCATAAACATATTATATAAATATATACATAAATATAATTTATTTAATAAATATATCATATAAAAACACAAGCTTGTAGTTTTTATAACTTATAATATAATAATAAATATATTTTTAAATACTATGTTTATTCTTTTATATTATATATATTTACTATTATATGATATAGAATTTATACAAATACATTTATTTTACCATAAACAATATTATACAATTATATTTATTGAAGCACATATATATTACTATATATAATATTATACAATTATATTTATTGAAATACATATATATTAAGGTGCATAATAATAAATATATGTATTGATATACATTATATAAATATCTTTATAAATTGTATTTCATACAACATTATATAAATATTTGTAAACTTTTTTTCATATATAATATTTGTATAAATATCATTTTATTTAATATTAATTATATATAATATAAATATTTGTATAGATTTTATTTCATATATATGTATTTCATATAATATTAATTATATATTAATTATGTAAAATATTATACAATTTAAACAAATAAATATATATTAATAATGTACACAATAATAAATATATGTATTGAAAAACATTATATAAATATATGTATTGAAATACATTATATAAATATATGTATTGAAATAGATTATATAAATATATTTTTAGACACATTTTATAAATATATTAAGTAAATAATTATATATATAATTTAAATAAACATTTATATAATATATAAATAAGTATTTAAGTGTATAAATAATTTACCTAAATATATAATATAAATGTATTTAATATAATAAATTAATGATATAAATCATAAGATAAATGTATGGTATTTATAAAATCGATAGATAAATTTTATAATTTAAAAATAAGAGTAATAACATTAATAATAATTAATTATATTATATTTATCAAACACCCACACATATATAATTATATAAAAATAATTAAATAAATATATATTATAACTATATCATATCTACATGCAATTATTTTATTTTTAAAATGTAAATAATCTGGGAAAATAAAATGAAAAATACAGAAAAAGGATCCGGTTCAAATTACAAAGACGGAAAAAGGAAGTCTACACTATTGTACATCAATTATATAAATATTATATAAATACACAAACACACATACATATAAATGTATTTATAAATATATTCATTTAAATTATTTATATACTCAAATATATTAATATATATATATATATAATTATTAATATATATTATATAAACAAACATGTATATCATAAAAAATATGTATTTAAGTATATAAATAACTTAAATGAATATATTTATAAATATATAAACATATGCGTATATACATATAAATATATTGTTTATATAAATGTATATATAGTTTATATATTTAAATGTATTAAAATATATGATAATAATAATATTTATTAAAATAATGAATCAAATATATATAAATAGAGGCTTGAGTCAATATACAAAAGAAATCAAATGCCATAGTGGTAAAATCAGCTAGTGGTAAACTTGTGCGGTCCTCTTGGTCAGTGGATCGAATCCCTCTAGTGTCTCCTTTTATATAAATAGTCGAGGATATGGGGAGTAGTGGGTATGTGGCAATGGATGCGAAGGGGGCTGGGGTACTTGGGGTGGCGGGGAACTGGAGGCAAGTCTGTAGGAACGAGAGAGGTTAGGGGGAGGAGCGAGAACTGGAGAGGGGAGTCGGGACAGGGTGACATGGGAGATAGGGGGAGGCGGGACATGTTGACACGGGAGACAATAGAAAGGTAAGACGAGGTGACATAAGAGACAGGGGGAAGGAAGGATTCGGTGAGTACTGGGTATGGGGTAATGGATGTGGAGGGGGCTGGGGTGCTTGGGGAGGCGGGGAACCGGAGGCAAGTGTGTAGGAACGAGAGAGGTTAGGGAGAGGAGTGGGAACTGGAGAGGGGAGTCGGGACAGGGTGAGATGGGAGACATGGGGAGGTGGGACAGGGTGACACGGGAGACAGGGGAAAGGATGGACGAGGTGACACGGGAGACAGGGGGAGGGCAGGTTGAGGTGACATGGGAGGTAGGACGTGGTGACATGGGGTGGTTGTGACCTGAGAAGGGTGATGGGGTGACAGAGGGATGGGTGAAACAAGAGACAGGGGGAGGCAGGATGGTGTGACATGGGAGAGATGGGGTGGGATGTGGTGATGGGGTTATAGGGGCCAGGGGTGACATGGGAGACAGGGGTGCAGCTGGGTGATAGGAGGCATGTGGGGTTGACACAATTGATATGCAATTAAAAAAAATAGAGAGGCTCTAGGGGTAGTTTTCACAACCTCCCCTAAAGTAACTCCATTAGGGGCAGTTTAAACCACCCCTATTTCCCTTAACTAGTGGCGGTTTTATCCAAACATCAATAAATACATGAATTTTTTAGTGAATTTAAGACAACATTATATGGTGTTTAAACCCCCTCTAATGTAATTGTTGCTAAGTTCACCATGATATTACCAGCAGTTCCTCAAAAATTCCTCTACTAACAGTAGGTGACCACATTAGCGACGGTTCCCCAAAACCACCACTAATGTCTTTTGAAGGGGTTATAACGCCTTTTAATGTTAAAAATAACCCCCTTTAAACTCACTGTTTTTTTGTAGTGTGCTAACACCTCATGTTTAAAAAGAGGTTGGTGATGAGAGCTTCAGTTTATGGAGAGTTTTAACCAAGAATCAAGTAATCACACACTTATCCATCACATTATAATGGGATTCATTATAAATCCCTTGAAGACTCTCATCAATATTCAATTAATATACTCATGCATATATAAAACATGATTAAATTCATAAATAACTTCATGAGTCATATGCATTAATGCATCTACTCCCTTGTATTGCATCTTATGTAATGCCTATTAAATGAAAACCATTATGGAATATCAATTTGAACATTAAGTCTCAACATTAAAATTACATGAATATTAAATATAGCAGCATGTAAACCATTCCCTATGATATAGAACATCATACACAACAACTACATGATAATTGTACTTTATGATGAGGTCCAATCCAACCCCATGATTGTTAAAGGCCAGAGGCAAGGAATCATATTCCATGACATTACGATTACCACAATCGTAGAATATGATTGGGTGGTAAGGGACTTATGATATAGATATATCATAAAAGATGATATTGTTAATTTTAACTCATAAAAAAGGCTTTAGAGAATATCATTTCCTTTAATCTAACACTTACACTGAAGACTATTAAACGTTGTGTGATTTTACCTTATATCATATCACAAATTATAATATGTGAAATAAAATCCAAAACTCTTCTAGATATATTCTAAAAAACCTTTGTAAATATATTATTTATTTCACTATGTATTACATTATATGAAATAACTTGTGTATTCCCATCCAAAACTCTTTATATTAACTCTAAAACACTTTATAGAAACTCTCAGATATGAAATCAATTCCAATTCATTAAACTACAAAGAGTGAACCCATGAACCTTAATTGAATTGAAAATAAATATGAATCACTAGATCCATTAATTTTTTAAAGGTTTTCCCCTAGAAAATAATCAATTCTAATTAAGATACAAATTCATCTAGTTTGGTCTTCATCAAACACATGTATCTCTATACCCATGACCATCAATTACATCACAAGCTATAGTTCATTATCTTATATTCCATTTTTCAAGACTTTGATTGAGAGTGAATCATATATTATTTCAATATCATATATTCAATTAATATATTCTTGAGGTTTTACCACACTACAATTGACAACATTATTAGTAACATAAATGAATTTCCAAGGTTGATGATATCACCATGGGGAAGGTGAATTAGTGATCCCTTTGTCTTTTTATGAATTTGTTCCTCTAAAATCAAACTTCAAGACTTGTTAAAGTATAATACACTCTATATATCTCTCTCATTCTTTATTTATTAAAGTGACAAAGAAAAGGCACAAGATGAATAAATTTTTACAAGGTTTAGACCTTTTTAAAAACCTACTTCTTATTTTGATTGGTTAGACACCAAAATAACATAGTATTTACTATAAATACAGGTGGTTACAATTGGAATCCTCCTAGCCCAAATAGTATAGATTCATACTATAGTACTCATAAATTAACACTGGAATAATATATTCTTAGTATCAATATAGAAAAATATTTCAAATTAAATAAAGAAATATCTCCTATAGATTAAAATTTATTTTGCAATAATGATATTAATCCCCCTCTTGATCCTTTAAGATAAAAAGATACATATAGGCTACCTTATTCGGGTGCTTTAACCTATTTTTTACACTTTTGTCGACATTTCTCAATAAATATAGTCTCTATATTAGATCTTCCATTGAATATTCATACATTGAGTTCTCAAATCAAATGTATGTTTTGGTTACTATAAGATAAAATTATTTAATCTTCATTATATTCTTCTAGTGTGTTAACCTACAACACCCAAACACACCTTTATTTATTTTTAATTTATTAAATTCTTATTCACACACCATCTTATACATTTTCTATTCATTCAACTCCATTTAATTCCACGTCACACCCAATATACCCAAAATATGATTCTTTCAGGTAATATGGATCTTCCATCCAAACATGTGAAAGTAATTTACCTTTTATAGAATCCATAAAACCTCATAAAATTTTATTACCAACCCTTTCAATGGGGTAGTTTCCCATATCAGTTTATGTTGGGTTACAAATTTTCCATTACTTTTAAACTCCATGATATAACCACATCCACATTTAACCCATAATTAGTCAATATTTTTCTTATCATTATATGGTTAAATAAACCTTATGGTTGTCATAAGGTAATTTTTTCCCTATTAGGCCTTAGTGGGAGCCTTACGAAGCCTCCTCAATCATGTTTCAAAATTTTCATATGGTTTCTTATACTCAATAAATTAGTATTAGGATTGTTTTAACCTTATGAATATTTTTACAGTTTGGAGGTTGTACCCTACGATGATTCTGTACCCTATTAAGAACCTAGTTTTATAGAATTTTGTAAACGGTTATACCCTATAAAGATTTTTTACCCTATAAGGACACAATTAAACCTTAAAAATTCAAGGTACCCAAATAATTTCCTACTTCATACCATATAAATTCAGTCTTTACAGTAAAAATACCTTTATAGGATTCATATCATTGGAATTTTTCACATCTATATCATAGGATGTAAATTATGATACTCAAGGAACATTATTATGTTCCAATGAGAAACATTATCATAGTAAATTAATAGGTTGATGTAATGACCCAAAATTTTATGAATGAAATTCCATTTTGAATGAATAAATTACTTATTAATTAATGTAGTTATAGAAAAAACATTCATTAACTTTGTTATTTTGGGCTGTTTTAAAATATAGTTAGTCAAATTTAAAAGACCATTAATCATTATAACCAATGATAATATAGTCATTTTATAGTGAATATTATGTGTATTATATATTAAATGCTATGATAAAGTCTAATTTACACAGATAGAAGAAGATATGGCCTCAACCAGTAAGAACATACATTATTAAGCCCATTTTTAGAGCTTCTAGGGGAGATGACATCAATAGGATTTTCCATTGACCAAGAACAAAACAACTAAACATATTGAACACAAATAAAACCATTTATATGGGAAGCTCAAGCTTATCGATATCATGATCCAAACCATTTTCGTCAAACCACCCAAGTTAGTAACACCATCTCACACATTACCTTAGGGAGTAAGCTAGTGTAATGAGGGGTTATATATCTTGACCTTAGTAGTATGAATTTTTCTATTTTATTTGTAATAAATCATTTATTATGTTTATCCATTTTCATTATTAACTTATATATACAATTATATATGAGTTTACGGAAATTAGATTTTGGTACAGAGAAACCAAAAATGTATTTTTAGAAATATATGGCTTTAACACTCTTTTTTTTATGAATTTAAGAATTTTAAAATAAATTTTATTTTCATATAATATTGTATTTAAATAAAATGTATTTATATAAAAATTTTAATATAATTTAATGAAGTCCAATGTAATCTTTATAAGGGTCAAAAAAAATTATTTATTGTAAAAAAATTATTTTCTTGTAAATATGGTTTTTATCTAAAAGTGTATATTCAAATATTTATTGAATTATTTCAGAAAACAGAACTTTTGAATAATCCAATGGGTAAGTTTCAAAAAATTTTGAGACATTCTAATTTTTAAGTAAAAATTAAATATGATATAAATATATGGTTTATATTATGACATAATAATGGCCCAAAAGTGATCTAATAAATCATATAAAATGAATTTACAACCTCATATAAGTTTATCCTTTAAAATAATTTTTTTAGATTTATTTTATTTATTTTGTATGCCTTTAATGAATCCTCAAAAACCTATATTATATTTCAAGGTTTAAAAAAAATTCCAAATGAACATGACTCGCTTCCTTATCACTAATGTTATTATTTTAGTCCTTTAGGTTATTATCCTGATTAAATATTGAAAACTACTCTTATTTGGAAGAAATCATGGTCAAAAACTATGGTAAGGTTTTTGGTTTTGAATATTTTAATATATATAGTACAAAACCTATGTTTAGTAATTAATAAAGAATCCCACTTTCTTTTATTGTTTGTACCCACACTACCTCCCACTCATCTTCACTAAAAACCTATTGACCATGTATTTCTTCTCCCTCTTCCTCTCTAAATTCCTCCCAAGGTGTTCCCAAGATCTTAAGAAGCTCCTATCAAGATTTTAGAAGAGCCCTCTAAAGTTAATGGATTCTCTCCTCCCCCTCTTTATTTAAACACCTTCATTGTATTTTGCCTCTTATTTCTTATTTTTTATATTTTATAATTTTTTTTAAACATCAATTTTACTATAATTATGATTTTCATGTAATTATATACCCTGTTTAACACTCATTAAACACTTCCATGAATCATGATGTACATCCGTTATGTGCCCAAATTTATCCTATGATTTTCTGTGAAAAATTTTACGAAGTTAATACCCATATCCATTTCCACTCAAGGGTATTCACCTACATATAACTATAATTCATTTATTTATAACAACCCATTATTTAACCCACACTCCTTAATCATAGGATTAAAAGTAATTAAAGTAATTCTTAAGTTGTATAATTTATGTGTAACCCTAATGCATGTACATGATATGAATGTAGGGGGGATCTTAGATTTATATATCCATAAAATATATTGGGGAACATTTTTATCTCATAAGATACCATGTATTGGGAATGATATAATATCCTAAAAATAGTGTTTTATGATGTCTTAGTGTTTATCATTAACTTATTCTTATCATGTCATATTTTATTTTGTTTCCAAATTCATATGTTTCCTTTATATTAACATACTATTTCATTCTTTTATGTTCATGTTTATGATTTCAATCCATTTTATGTTACCTCTATATTCCTCTTTAATCACATGTATTTAATTTCATCATGTAATTATTCAATTATTCCCTTTTTTTATAGAACACCCCTTTCTTATATACACCCTTAGGTTATCCCATTCAGTATTGTATGGTCAATAGAATATAAGTGAATGTTTTGGATATTTTAAATAATTTTTTTGTACCCATGTTTCAAGTTATTTTTCTATATATATATATTTACACTATGAAACTAGTCCTTACGATATTTTGGTATTGTAATAAGTATATCTTTGTTTAATAGATCATGAATAAAGGTGTATTTAAGATATATGTTGTCATATTTGGTATAAGAGCAAGGGATAGTTAATTTTTTGGATTAAAATTATAAAACCTTAGTAAAATACTTAGGGAAAATACTAAACATTGGAGTATATCCCTAAATTTTGTTTATGTGTAGAGTAAGTGGTTTCTAAGAAAACAATCCTTATCTAGATACTAAAAGTTCTTGTGTATCTAAAATAGTTGTACCTAGGGGTAATAAAACCAAAATGACAAAATGGGTTTTAAATCAATCATACTCTTATGTACAAAAAAGGGTTTGTTTTATCACATGGTTTGAAATACTTGAAATATATTCTTTGGTAAATTTGCAAGATTCTTATAAATCATTTTTAATAGGAAAGAGTTCCCATAAAATTTTATTTTATGAAAGACACCATGGATAACTTATATTTAAACCTATAAATTCATAGGTCAAGGAATATATTTCATTTATGAGTTATCCCATCAGTGTTCATAGTTTCCATTTTATGCATTTCATATATTTAAATGTATCATCCCTAATTTTCCCTTTATTGACATTAATGGATGGAAATAGTAAGAACCAAGTCAAAAACCAAAATTGAGGGGAAATGTAGTCACTACCCAGATTAGATTCCCAACACGATGGTAGAAATAATTAGGAATTTCATGAATATAATTTCTAAATTTACTCATTTTTTGACTAGAAAATTGAATCATAAAAAACACCCACATACCGCTAAGGTAGAGCAAGTTTCAATTGAGACCTTTACGTGAAAAAGGCATTCGATATTAAGTGGATCTTCCAATACATTGATCACATTAAAATGTATCAACTCAATTGAAAATATCTTATCTATCCTTAGATGATATGAGTAAGTGAAGGTTGGGCTAGATATTTATCATATTGGGGAATAATATAATCAATGGTGGATGTTGATCAAAATTATGAAGCCTGAGGAGAATATTAAAGAAATGGGGGGGAATTAATATTGGAATAAAAAAATCAATAACTATTTTCCTCACACTGTATAACTTGAAATGGAGAGGTATATCCTTGGCCTCCAGATAAAAGAATATGAATCCATCAAGGTGCATAAAGTGAACTTCACAGGACTTGCGTGATATGCCTCCATATTTTAAATTGAACCTAAAAGTAAAGATGAACTATTCATTATTGGGATAAAGCTAAACCTATTAAAATCCTATGAAATTTTAGACTTTGAAAACCCTGAAGAGATTCTCTAATTTTCCCTTAAATTCAAAACATAGGTTAATGAATCATAAGGGGCTCACAGTTTAGGTGATATAAAGTGGAGAATAGATTTTAATTCTGGAGGAGTGATGGAGAAATATCATGGGGGAATGAAATTTTAATATCTCACTTTTCAAAAGTGTGGGAAGAAGAATCTAAGAAATTTCCTAAAGGGGAAAAGTAAATAATTTAGTTATTAGGAGGGGACTCCATCTGGAGAATGTCGATGGGAGAAACTCACCATCGTGATGGAAGAAAAGAATGCTCTGGTAAACCGTTAGCATGTTGTCAAATATTTAAACTGTAAAAAACAAGGATAATATAAGGGTCAATGTACCAACCCAAAATTTTTTGACGATATCTAATGACAATGACTTATAAGGCCTATAGTGAAAGGGTGATCTTATGCCATCAAAACTACTGAGGTGGTTCTGAAAAATGATGTGGCTACATTTATGATAATTATTTATTCAATAATAGATAACAAACTATTTGATTGTAGTTATACACATTCTTTCATATCATGAAAGTTTAGAACTATTCAAAAACCACCTAAAAATATGGATATGGAACTATTGATGGAAAATAAAAAGGTTAAATTATTGAATCTCAAGTAAATAACTTCCCCACTGTCCATATTTTTTTGCTTCATTTCCCAAAAAACCATATGATACTCCCTTTAGATTAATATGATTCTATTATAGGTATGGATTGGATTTCCTAGTAAAAATATAACATAAATTGTCAAGGGAAGGAAGTCACCCTTTGAGTCATGAATCACCCTCTGATTATATAGAAGTTCAAGGGGGAGGATGAATCTCTTTTGGAATAATCATCTCAAGAAAGAATATTCTTGCCTTGTATGGAATAATATCTAAATAAAATTATTGATACCAAGGAAAAGATCATCCTTGATGACATTCCCAATGTAAGGTAATATTCTAATTTGTTTCCTATATAATTTCCTAATATTCCTCTAAGTCATGAGGTTGAGTTATCAATCAAGTTTATACCATGATATTTTAAAATATTCAATACCCTTTATAGAATGATCATTTTTTGATATATGCCCAAGTACTTCACTATGGGGTTCGGTGGTACGCTACATCAAGAAGAAGGGTAAGTGGATGTTCTTATGTATTAATTATCAATATATCAAAAAAAATCATGATAATGAACAAGTGTCATTTTTTCATATATTAATGTCTTGTTCGATCATCTATGTGAAACCCTTTACTTATGTAAGGTGGATCTTCAGTGAGGATATTATTATGTAAATTTAATGTAGTTGGATATCCTAAAGACTTATTTTTTCATAAGATATGGGCACAATGAGTTAATAGAGATTCCAATTGGACTCACTAATACTCTAAATATTTTCATGGACATAATTATTAGAGTCTTTAGGGATTACATTGATATTTTTTTCGTAGTCTTTATAGAAAATATTCTAAACTACTTTAAAACTAAGGATGAACATGTGGAAATTTTCAAAGTTGTATTGAAGAACATCCAAAAGGAAAATTTATATGTGAATTATAGTAAATTTTTATTTTGGATGGAGAAAGTAATATTCGCATGGAATGTTGTCATCAGTAAAGGGATATATGTAAATCCTTTAAAAGATAAAGGAAATTGAAGGATGGACCTAACCAATATCCGTGTTGGAAATTTATAGATTACATGGATTAGGTGGGTATTATCGTTAATTTTTTAGGAACATATTTCAATTTTCAATACCATTGACCAATCAAACTCATAAGGTAGTGATGTTTGTTAGGACTAGTGAATTAGAGGATAGATTTAAATAGTTAAAGAAGAGGCTAATCACAACGCCTTTCAACACATTACCCACAAATGGGGAAGGATTTTTTATCAAAAGTGATGTTTATAAAAAGGGATTGGGTTGTGTACTCATGCATGGTGACAAAGTGATAGCTTATTCCTACTATAAATTAATGATTCTTGAGAAAACCTACTCAACCCATGAGCTGGAATTTGATACAATGATATTCACATTAAATATTTGGAAGCATTTTATCTATGGGGATAAGTGTGACTTATATACATATTATAAAACCCTCAATTATATATTTATAAAAAAGGATATAAATATGTACTATTGAAGGTAATTATATTTCAACAATGATTTTGATTTTTCAATCCATTACCATCCTAGGAAGATGAATAAAGTGGACGGTGATCTGAGTAGAAAGGATCTTGAAAATCTATCCCTTATGAGGATTGAAAGGGATCTAATGTTCTTTGAAATGAAATGGATAGACATGTGAATAATAAAAGAGTCATCATACTAAAATTCTCAAATAACTTACCAATAATCCATTATTTATAGGATCAAGGAGTCCAAAAATGATGGGGTGCTATAGAAAAAGGAAGTGAATATTCTAGATTAAAAATTTTCTAAAGATAGAATTATATTGTTATGAAATCGGATATGTGCCCCATGAAAAATATAACTGAAAAGGGAAATTTTGGATGATTTGCATAGTTAATCCTTCTTTATTCATCTATATTTCAATAAGATGTGTAGAAATCTAAATAAAAACTTATGGTTTGATAACATGAAGAGAAAGATTGTAAAATCTGTATCTTAATGCTTGAAATGATAAAAAGTCAAGGATGAAATATAAAATTATAAGGGTAATATGAAACCATTTCCCATAACAATATGGAAAAGGGAAAAAAATATCCATGGATTTATTCATAAGAATCCCCAAGACATCTAAAGGTAATAACGTCATCAAAGTGGTAGTCAGTCACCTTAAAAAGTTAGAGCATTTCACTATTATGAAGGAAGCTTTATCTCTTTACCAACCTTCCATGATATACATAAGATAAGTTGTAGCTTCTTAATTTGAGATCCACTCAAATAGTTCCCTGATCTAGTCATCCACCAGACCACAAACATGCCTCCTCATATGCCAGAGGCGTCCAACTTGAAGTGTGTGTCTAATGGTGGTACAATGGGAAGACTATAGGCTTTGGATTAGTAATAAATACAGTAGAAGAAATAAACATAAAGGCATATGAAATTTAATAAAAAAACTACATAATATTAAATGAGTGAATTATTCATGAATGTACATTATACTATTCATAAATTTACATATAGTAGACGATACATAAATATAATATATAAGGAAGAAAAAAAGGCTCAGCAGCTATCTCCAATAGCATTATGAGCACTAGATCAATCCTCTTATCCTATACTCCTTCTTATCCAAGAAGGATGAAACAAATCTAGTATAATTCAAGAAGATGATATTGGAACCTTGTGATTTGTTCATGTAACCCAGTGAAATAGTGGCTTTAATAGTGTGTGAGATATACTCAATAGGCTACCACCAACACTGTCTAATTCATAATCCAATCTGGGAATATAAAATAAATAAGTGTGAAGGTATATCAAATGTAAATAAGTACTATAATAATTAATTTAAAAATGTATGGATCATATTCTTTAGGGACACCTTGTCTACCTTACCTTCCTTAACCCTAGTCGAGATATCTCTAAATCGAGGAAAACCTTTACACAGATTAATGGGTCTAACAATGTCCATCATAAATCAAGCATCAAGAATGGACCAAACCCATGCATGTTATTTTTCATAGAGGATGAGCCCCTAGGATAATGATTATTTATCATTAGTTTTTGATATAAAATACGTACTAATAAGTCAATACAGTTCATTATTAATTAATATAAGGTGACCCATAAAAGGAATCCAATGTATAACCCTAGGAAAACTATAAAATACTTAACAATGTCAGAGATTGTCCAAGGTGATCCATAAAATAAATCCCTAATATCACTCTCAATATGGTATGGTATAGGAAATAACCCCCAAGATAATCCTAGGTATCTCACACAGGGGACCAAGTATCTTTAACAGAATTGTTTAACCATCATGCCACTAATCCCATCTAAGGTTTTTTCCCTAGGGTATCAGTATCTCCCGTGAGAAAATAAACTCAATAATCCTATGAGCTCATCCATGTAATTTTTACATGGGAATCTGAGTATCACTCCTAAAAAATTAAAAAAACTCACATGGTTATGCTAAACCATGCAAGACCTCTAGATCCACTATATTAGCCACACAGTTTCACCTAGTGGGCCACACAATTTCATACAAACCATGCTCCCTTAGCAGCTTTTCTTAGTTTTGGGTTTTTGGATCCTGGTGCTCTAAAAAATATATGGAACCCCTAATAATCCTTTTGGTCATTAAAAAATTTTAAAAAACAACATATTTAATTGTTCAAACTCTTGAAATTACATTTCAAGACCCAGTTTATGATCTGACCTATCCACCATATGAAAAGTTCAAAAACTCTTGTAATTTTAAACCTAGTCCAAAACAAAAGACATTATAATATTTTCATCTTAGAACTTCTCATCATTTATTATATTTTTGGAACAAAGAAAACAAAACCCAACCTATTAGGGTTTTGATGTTTTTTTTAAGTAGTTATGTTGTCATTCGAAATTCCCAATGCACCTTGAAGAGATATTTTAATCATAGAGTGATTAAACTACTAAAACTCAGGTCAATGCCTAAAAAAGGATGAAACATCCCAAAAAATCCTTATCAGTCTCATATAACCTGATAAATGATACCATAATCATTTCTTTTATCAAATGGTCTCATGATCCCCCACCTTAGGTTTTAACCTTGAACATTCAATTTCAAGTCATAGAACTCGAACAACCATAATTTCCTTTTGAAGCACATATGTAGTGTTCTAATATTGATCTCGAAACATTCATTTAAAAGTTATACCCAATTAATGTGAGTACGCTATTATTGTCCTTCACACTAATATTAATGTCCAACTCTGATTGACCAGTTCAAAATTGGTCGCATTAGATTCCGTTGTGAATCCCAAACAAACCTTTTCCACATCACCTTCTTAAACCCATGACATGTACGAAATGGTTCCACAGGGACCACTTATTTATTTTCACAAGAGATCTATCCTAACCACCTCTATTTAAATATTATAAAAAATGATCGACTTCAACGGACAATGAAATCCAAAAACTTGATCCCAAATACTTTAAGTGTATGAATCTCGAGTTCACATAGATAAATTTCACCTAAGAATATCACTGACTTCTAGTGATGTCTCAAATATAAACCATTCATGTTACTTCTATCAAAATTCATAGAAGTTACAAAATTACTATCCAATGATGTAGCTCAAAATCTATGAACCTTCTCTTACAAGGGTCATCACCAATTTCCCAAGGTGGCATCCAAACCCTGAGACTTCTTCTAAAATGTTCCTTGAGAACATCTCTAAGTTGTCCATTCATTTTAAATGAATAAATTTGATTGTTTAATATCAGTTTAAAACTGAATATCTCAACATACTTAGGATGAAGTTAAGATAGGGGGAGTGCACACCTCTAAACAAGGAGTACTCCATGATTTTATCACTAGATGAATGATGATCCTTTTGGAACACACTCAATTTAAAACTGGTTATAACAACCTTAACCAACACCCTACACCATGTATCCCGACCATCAGTGTCCAAGTTCAATAATGGTCCAACCGTCTCACAATTCTCAATTTCAGTTTAGGATAGATCTCTTCACAACCCTACCTATTATTTACTCAAGCTTTGATTTTCCATGTATGAAAGCATTACAACAAAAACCATTGGGCCTTAGATTTCAATATTCTTCTCATTTTTGGTTATCTAAAAAGTACCCCACAAAACTAGAATGTACTACGAATTCCTTATGAAGTTGTTGTACTCTCTCATACCACCTGACTCTAGACCCAACTCACACTCCCACAGGTCTCCTACCACTGAATCTAAGCTGACCGTGATATCTAGAATGCTTGTCTTATTAAAGAAGGATCTACCTTATAACTCACCTTGGATCCCATTCTGACTATTTTTGAATGGTCACTTATTATCATGTTTCTTCTACCTAGAAGGGCATGTCCATTAAGACTGACATAATTCTTTCCACCTTAGGAGTGTCCTAGACATTGCATTTTGGAGAATGGAAAGACATTTAATGACACACGACCTTTCACCACCAAAAATTATTCTTGGATGAGGAAAAATTATTTTCATGAGAATAACATTTGAAAAAAGTAAAACCTACTGCACATAAGCACACTAGGTCATATTCACCTTTTTACATACATGTGATGCCCCCAACAAGTCAAGTCTGCATGCATCATGAGCATTGAGAATTGTAGTAAAAATTAATATGGATCGTCCGTGAAACAACAAATTATTTTTTATATAACTTCAACCTGAATAAATGGTATTATATAAATTTTATATTTAGATTAGGGTACAATGCTCATAATGTGCTCACAATGCCCAAGTCACTCTTCTCCGGAGACTACCCATAAAGTATCCAATAAGAAACCATGACCCTTCATCTAAGTAGTCAAGTAACTGAATAGTTTAATGTAATATATGACATTTTCTATCAAACAACATATGATTTAACTTATCACTTTAACTCAATTGGAACCAAGAAAAAAAAATACATTCCACTACTATGGAAAATGACACATCTAGCGCTACACATTCCTAGTATGTGATGGACCATATAAAAGAAGGAAGGTCACATTACCAATGAATTGAAGGACCATTCCTAAGGCATGTGTAACATATTGGTTGGGAGAATTACATGATTCTCATTCCTTTTACATGGTTTAATATTTTTATCAATCACTTATTTACTCAGGGGTATTACTTTTCACTAGGGGTCTTACTTAGGAAAAACGACACCCAAACATCCCCTCTCATCGAAAAAATTATCATATATTTTTATAAATTCTTAAGGGTAATGAGGTTTCTACCATTACAAGGATAGAACCTTACTAAAGAATAAAATATTGACAATAAAACAAGGTCAGTCCTTAAAATATCATTAGTCTTTACCGCCAAACCTCTAGGTGAAATACAGTCGAGTAAGAAGTCGATTGAGGCCTACATAAAACATCTACATTAATAATTTAAGGAAACATCAATACTGACCCTTATACGAGAGTTTTTACAATAAACACCTATTCAAAGTTTCAAATTTAAATCATTAATTTTTTTTTTAATTTATTAAAATATTTAAATATCTAATGAAAAAAGGATGTCAAGTACAAATTTTTAAAAACAACTTTACGAAGAACTTTATTTAGCTTATATCATACCTCATTTTAGGAAAATTATTTTAAAATTTCCGTCTTAACTATTTATTTTATTTATGAGATTTCAAATCTGGCTTGGTTAAAGAAAATGAAAATTTCCAATTTTGAGAGAACCTATTTAGGTTGTAATTGGAATTTTAATTAACTGATGACTCATTATAACAAAACTCAATGGTATATAATAAGGATTTTTTTAATTAATGCGACTTCTCAGGTATGATTCCATTGTAGATGTATACGTACACCATATACGTGGATACTAACACTTTAGATAACTGTCCCATTAATATAAGAATACCCCCATAGGGTTTAGTATCATGAATATAAACGAAAAGGGAAACATATGGGGGGACCATTAAACTAATTTGGGTTCATTTAAATGTAACCATTTTAACTTTTTTTTCTCATATTTCAAAAAACCTTAATGGGTTTAGAATATAATAATATTATATCATGACTGACCTACTTGGGTCATTCCAATTTATCTTATAGGAATCATGCCCTAATTGAACTACTTGGGTCCATTTGCACATTTCAAGTATTAGACATTTGAGTCTTTAAACCCAAAATATTTATATAAAATCCTATATAAGGTAATAATTTTCTATAAAAATTCCATATTAGTATATATATATATAGAATCATGGTTCAATTAGATGGTCTATCATTCCTAATTTATAAAGGTACTTTCCTTAATATGTTATAAATGACAGTCAAGTAGTTGTGACAAGGTTTTCACTTTTTTATGAATAAAAATTTATATATATATAATTTTTAAATTAGATGGGTTAGAATTATAAAATTTATAAAGGACCATACACTTAATAAATTGCACCATTGGATCCAATTTAATTACTACTATATTTCCATTATTAATTTCAAACTATATAAAGTCTATATTAAATGTTTTAATCATATGGGTCACCAATTCCCAATTTATAAAGCACCTATACACTTTATTAATTTCAATCTGACACCCATTTAATTATAACAATTAATGTATCATCACATGAAACCAATGGTGCATGGATAAAATGTATAAAAATAGGTTGATCCAATATGATTCCACCATCAAGAGCTGTGTTAAAACACCATTTAGGTTGATACATACACTTTATTTAATCAACCTTATGTCATAGTTATCACTAGGCATGATATCACAAACAATAATAGAGGTAATCATGGTAACAATCATGGAAACTATTATGTAATCAAGGAAATTCACATACATATTATAAAATAAAGCATGTTAAAGACAATTTCTAAGGCATGGTATCAATTACCTAACATGATACATAGGTAAGAACACTAAATTATAATGTGAGGAACATTTATTACAAGCATCAAGCATTCTATAAAAGAAACCTACATGCATGGAATATTCATGGCATGTCACTCAATATCTTCCAAAAATTATGTATGAATGCACCAAACTTCTCTTAACATACTGGGTGACAATATGATCATCATGATCCATAAATGAATAACCTGCGAAAATAAACCCATCAATCAAGGTGAAATATCAATCAACAGTAATAATTTCATCATGAACAACAATATCAATCCAAAGAAACTAGATCTTTCCCTTGTGTGTAGGTTTTCCAGGACCACACATAAGATATTTACCAGGTTCCAACACATTTCTAGCCTCTTGAATACCTTTTACCAAAATAGTAAGACTATTAAGGAAAAAAAGAAAACCTTGATACCATTTGTAGCATCTTGTCTAAATCACTACTCAAACAGTGCCATAAACTGGTCAGCCACTTGGTCTCCCCATAAACTAGAGGCTGCCAATGAATAGTGATTTTCTAAAGGTGGTATAGTGGGGATATTATACCCTATAGAATAGTAAAAAATGTAGAATAATAAATAAATAAAAAGATAGATGAAATTTAATAAAGTGAAACATGATAGTAAATTAATGAATGGGTCATGTATGGACATTCTAAAATGTAAAACTAGGTGTACAATAGGTGATAAATACATATAAAATAAAAGGAAACAAATAAAAGACTTAGCAGCTATATCCAATATAATCACAATTAGTGGCTTGATCTTGTACCCCCACAATCCATCCTAGCCAAGAAGGATCATAATAATCCATTACAATTCATGAACCAGATCTTGTAACCACAAGATCTCTTTGGGCACCCCGTGCAATGGAGACTTGAATAGGGTGTGAGATATACTCAGTAGGACACCAAAAATGGTGTATAATTCATAGTCTAGTATATGAATATAAAATAAATTTGTGTGTAGGTATATCATAAGTAAATTAGTGTTGTAATAATAAATGTTAATAAGTGAGGTTTAGGTTACATAGGGACACCTAGCCACCTTACCTTCTTCAGTCTAATTCATGGCATCTCTAAAGTAAGGAAAAAATATACATATATGATATGGGTGTAACAATATCCATCATAAATCAAAATATCTTCAATGGACCAAACCCAAGAATGTTATTTGGCTTGGTGGATACATTGAGATAATTTCACTAGATTTTCAATGTAAAGATCACAGCTGCCAACTCCAAGTCATGTATAGGATACTTTTACACATGAATTTTAAACTTCTTTGAGGCATAGGGTATCACATTATCAATTTATATTAGTACATAGACTAATCCATTCTTTGAGGAATCAATGTACACCATAAATAGTTCCCAACTTGTTGGTAGTGTAAGCACTGGTGCTGTGATAAGCCTCATTTTCAACTTTTTGAAGTAGTCTTCACATTCACTATTCCAAACAAACATCACTCCCTTCTGAGCCAGCTTGGTTAGTGGGTTTGAAAATCATGATAATTTCTTCACAAATCGTTTCTAATACCTAGATAAACCAAGGAAATTATAGACCTCCATTATAGAAGTTTTCTTAGGCCACTCATTGACTTCCTTTTTCTTGGATGGGTCCATAGATATGCCTTTATTGGTGGTTACATTCCCCAAGAATGATACATCCTTAATTTATAACTCACATTTACTATACTTTTCATATAGTTTATCACTTCGTGATATTTTTAGCATAGTATTTAAATGCGCTTAATGTTCCTCCTTACTCATAGAGCATATCAGAAAATCATCAATAAAAACAACAAAAAATTTTTTGAGGTAATCTACAAATACAGAAATCCTTAAATCAATGAAAATTACTAGATCGTTAGTTAGTCTGAAGGGAATCACTATGTACTCATAGTGTAAATGCCTCATTCAAAAGGTAGTTTTTCTAATATATTCATTCCTCACCTTTAATTGGTAATATCCCAACTAAAGGTCATCCTTGTAGAAATAATTGTCCCCACTTTGTTAATTGAACAAGAAATTTATCCATGGTAGGGGATACTGTTTCTTTATCGTGATCTTATTGAGCTCATGATAATCAATAAATAGGTCCATTGATCCATCATTATTCTTGATAAAGTGGACTAGTGCACCCCATTTTGAAGCACATAGGTGTATAAAACCCATTTCTAATGTCTCTTGTAACTACTTCTTCAGTTCATCCAACTCAATGGTGGTAACTCTAACAGGTTTCTTAGATATAGGAAGAGATCTATGAATTTGTTCAATTGAGAGAACAACCTCTCAATCAAAATAAAGACTAGGAAAATTTTTGGGGAACACATCAGTGTAGTCCCTCATAATGGACATGTCTTTGAACATGATTATATCATTTTTGTAAATAATTTGATCCACATATTCTTTCTCATAAGGTAATAATATAAAAAATTTAGATGATGATTTTGATAGAGATTCATCCTCCTCCTTAAACACATACATAATTGGAGGATGCTTCAGGATGTGAAGAGTGATCTCCCTTTCTTGATAGTTGATGCTAGCTTTGTATAAAGATAGCCAATCCATTCCCAAAATAGAATCAAACTCCACCAAGGTAATTAAGCCAAGATTTTTTGTGAGTATTCATCCACAAATATTAACTGAAGAGGATTTATATTCTTTGAATTCAATAATTTCCCCATTCTATATTCTCATAGATAACTTAACCTCCATATTTGGTGGTGGTGTTTTATTAGTTCTACTAAACTTGAAAGATATGAAATAATTAATAGAACCAAAATAAAATAGTATGATATCTATTCATGAATTAATAACCATTGTATATTTTACTAAATCATTATTGGGCTCGAACTCAGCAGTAGTGATGACATATTCCCTTCCCAGTTGCTTTGTAGGTTGTTTTTGTTGATTTCCCCTAACAACCCTTAGCTTAGGGAAATGGTTCACATAATTACCATGTTCTTTATAGTTGTAACACTCCACTATAATATGAGTTTTGATCTAAAACTTCCCTTATTCTTCCAAATTAGTGGGATTCTTCATATCCATTGGGTCATTTTTAGGAAGATTCCCCATTCTTCCACATTTGAAGCATTTTATGGTTCTCTTTAGATAGTTCCCAGGATATTTATTCCAAAACTATTAACAAATGGGATGTTGTATTTTCTTTCCATTTTGGGATTTCTTTGTTAATACACCCATAAAACTCAATTCTCTTCTTTTTTCCCTAGGACCATGAGACCACTGAGAGTATCGAATCTCCATTTCAACCTTAAGGGCACAACAGACAATCTAATCATTGTTATTAATGTCTCGAATCACCAAATCTTTTCATAGAATTGTATTTATTATTCTAAATAAGCAATCCACCTTTCTTTCAATGTTCTTGTCAAATCTGGAGGCGTATCGTGCAAGTATCATGAATTTTTCTTCATATGAACCAATAGACTCATCTTACCTCTACATTAGTCTAAGTAACTCCCTTTATATATTCATATGAAGGGTTCAAGGAAATTATTTATTAAGAATCATTTTCTGGAACTCCTCCAGTTTCCGATGCTTTCGTCGGGGAGCGCGCGTCAATCTTCTTGGGCACGACATGCGTGGTTTTTTGTTACCCCGCATTCCCACTTTCCAATGGTAGGTGACATTCACTCCTTATTCAGGGACTTTTTCTCCTTGATCGAAAAGGGATGATGGGATGTTGGTTCTTCCTTCTGTGGATTTCTCCTCAGAACTCATCACCTAGTTTGGGTCTCCCTTATAGATTAAGTCATGGTTCCTGAATCTCGTTCCCGGTGCCATATCTTCATGGATTTCAGTTTATTACACTACTTCTTGTAGGACATTCCATGGGGTCTTAACATGGTAGCAACCTTCGGTCGAAGTATATGAAAACATCAGGCATGTCGGGGAATCTCTGGGTGTGTGGACATTGGGGAACCTGTATTCTTCCTCATAAGAGGGCATCTCAAGGGTGTAGAACTCGAGGAATCCCATGTCGAATGTGGGGAATCTTATTCTATAGGCATGTATCTAAGGTTTTCCTTAGCTTCCCATGTTTAATACAGGGTATGCCGTATGTTTAACATCTTGGGAAGACAGTTACTCCAATAGCATGTCATCTGAGGTCTTCCTTAGGCATCTCATGTTTATCATGAGGTAGGCAGTGAGTTAAACATCTCGAGGAGATGAAATGAGAGTGATAAAAAAGTCCCATAAAGATGGATCAGATATGGTGTGTCTCGTAGAGGGGAGATGTCACACCGTGAAAGCTGATCTGGACACCACTGAGGGAAGATCAGGGAGTGTGCACAGCAGAATAGGGGAACACCAAGGTTTACCATTGGCTAGGATTGAACCTCAGGGAGGTTTCCTACGTACCCTATGTAGAAAACAGGGATCAAAACCCACGTAGTTCGAAGGGGTGATGAATCTGGGTGTACATAGAGGAAAATGACCCGGAGACATACTGGGGCCTATGCATGGTTAGATGACCAAGTACTGCCAGGATCAGCGAAGAGGGTGGATGACATGATCCCACCGGGATGTGGCGGCCCAGGTGAGAATCAGGATGGATGATGGAGAGTTAAATGAAGTGGATGGGGAATGAAATGGAACCGACATGAGGACAATAGTGATGTTGGTCTTGAGCCTCGAAGAGGCTTCCTACGTATCCTCATGGTAGGGAATCAAAGTCTGCGTAGTTCAGTGGAACGATGGGACACCTGAGGAGGCAGCCTGTGAGAATTAATGCATGGATAGGTGATGGGCTTGAGCCACGTGGAGGCTTCCTACATATCCTTGTGGCAGGGAATCAAAGACCACATAGTTCAGGATGGTTTTGTCAACAAACCGACGTGAAGATGGACCAGGGGTCTGATGGGTGATGGTCTTGAACCTCATGAGGCTTCCTACGTACCATTTCTTGACATGGATCAAAGGCCACGTAGCTCAGATGGGTACAGTTTAATGTCATGCGGGACGGGGGTGAACTGACGTGAAGGGGGTTGGAATGACCAAGTGATGGGCTTGAAACTCATGGAGGCTTCCTACATACCATGCCTTGACATGGATCAAATTCCACGTAGTTCAGAATAGGGTATCGGAGAACTGACGTGAATAAGGACCTTGGTCCAGGTGGATGACGGGCTTGAACCTCAGGGAGGCTTCCTACGTACCATGCCTTGACATGGATCAAAGACCACGTAGTTCAAGACGGTGTGGGGCTTACACTCTAGGCTTCCCAAAAAGTTGGTGAACCGATGTGGTCAAAATGATAGGGTGGTGGGCTTGAACCTCATGGAGGCTTCCTACATACCATTCCTTGACATGGATAAAAGTCCCCATAGTTCGTTAGTCACAATGACTTACAATTGGATTGGGATGCAGTTTAACATTGTGCTGGATGACGGCGTGTCGGAGAACTGACGTGAATAAGGACCATGGTCCAGGTGGATGGTGGGATTGAACCTTAAGGAGGATTCCTATGTACTATGCCTTGACATGGATCAAAGACCATGTAGTTCAGGACGGTGTGGGGCTTACAATCTAGGATGCCCAAAGTGTTGGTGAACCGACGTGGTCAAAACGACCAGGTGGTGGGCTTGAACCTCATGGAGGATTCCTACGTACCATGCCTTGACATGGATCAAAGTCCTCGTAGTTTGTTAGTCACAACGACTTACCGCTGTATTGGAATGCAGTTTAACATCATGTGGGACGGGGGTGAACCGATGTAAAGGAGTTCATAACAACCAAGTGGTGGGCTTCAACCTCTTGGTGGATTCCTACGTACCATGCCTTGTCATGTATCAAAGTCCTTATAGTTCGGGGGATGGGTGTGTCAGAGGACTGACCTAAAGATGGACCTTGGTCCGATGGGTGTTGGGCTTGAACCTCATGAGTATTCCTACGTACCATGCCTTGACATGGATCAAATTCATTGTAGTCCACTAGATGGGTGTGTCAGAGGACTGACGTGAAGATAGACCTTGGTCTGATGGGTGTTGGGCTTGAACCTCATGAGGCTTCCTACGTACCATGCCTTGACATGGATCAAAGTCCCCGTAGTTCAGGTGTACATTTTAATATCATGCGGGATGAGGGGCATTTTGGGATTACACTCTGAGGCGGCCCAAGGTGTGTCATGGTCAGTGCTCACTCAAATCTCACGGGAGTCATGCTTAGTGTGAGAAACAAGAGGTTGCAGGGACCTGACGATCACATTGTGAAGAGTGCATTCGTGGGAAGTGAAGAGGAAATAGGGTCATATGCATGGTTAGTAGCATGGGTGCCGCTATGGAGCGGCACTGGTGGATGGGGCTTAAGCTAGGAAGCTACCCGGGTGCCACTATGGAGTGGCACTGGTGGATGGGGCTTATGCGAGGAAGCTGCCCGGGCGCCGCTATGGAGCGGGAATGGTGGATGGGTCTTATGCTAGGAAGATACCCCAGTACCGCTATGGAGCAGCACTGGTGGATTGGGCTTACACTAGAAAGTCGCCCGGGTGCCGATATGGAGTGACACTAGTGGATGGGGCTTACGCTAGGAAGCAGCCCGGGCGCTACTACGGAGTGGCACTGGTGGATGGGGCTTACGCTAGAAAGTTTCCTGGGCGCCGCTATGGAGCGGCACTGGGGGATTGGGCTTACGCTAGGAAGTATCCCGGGCAACGCTATGGAGCGGCACTAGTGGATAGGGATTATGCTTGGAAGCTGCCTGGGCGTCGCTATGGAGTGACACTAGTGGATGGGGCTTACGCTAAGAAGCTGCCCAGGCGCCGCTATGGAGCGGAACTGGTGGATGGAGCTTATGCTAGGAAGCAGCCCGGGCACCGCTATGGAGCGACACTGGTGGATGGTGATTATGCTAGGAAGATGCCCTTAATGTCTTCCTAATGTCTGGCCATGAGGGCATCCCAAATCACTGGTGGGTTGAGGCATTTACCTATGTGCTAGTGCACAAGCGGGATAACGCCAAGGCCATTGGAATCTGTACGAACAAAGGGAGATGAAATGTGTGAATCACATGCCTGAAATTAGAAATGTGGTGAGGGTGGTGTGACGATGGAGGATGGTTGTTGACCATGTTTGAAACACAGCATCCATATCACGTTAGCCTAAAGTGGGGACAAACAAATGAGGGTCGACTGCTGACTGTGTTTGAAATATAGGACATGACTCAATGTGTTGTCCAATGTCTTCTGGGGTGTTGGCCCAGGACGGTAGGTGAGCTGATGCGGCATGGGACCAGGCCGTTAGGGGGTCCCTCCATACATGTAAGTGGATTAGGATCCGAATGAAGGACATACAAAGCATGAGGTGGAGTGATGGAAAGTTTGAACGGATTACAAGGCTCTTGAAATTACACCACTGTAATAATGGAATCAGGCATCTCATTCTTGTAACATAAGGCACCTCTTGTTGGGGGAAAGAGTTATCCTATGTTAGGAACATAGGCCATACTACAGTTTAGAGTCATGTAGATAGGACTGTTGACATCTCATGCTTGGAGCATAAGGCATCTCTTATTTGGAGTAAGAGGCATCCTATATTTGGAACATAGGGTGTACTACAGTTTAGAGTCATGTAGAGAGGAATGTTGGCATATCATGTTGGAGCATAAGGCATCTCTTATTTGGAGTAAGAGGCATCCTATATTTGGCACATAGGGTGTACTAAATTTTAGAGTCATGTAGAGAGGACTGTTGGTATCTCATGCTTAGAGCATAAGGCATCTCTTATTTGGAGTAAGAGGAATCCTATATTTCGCACATAGGGTGTACTACAGTTTAGAGTCATGTAAAGAGGATTTTTAGGAATAAGGCTCCTATCAATGGTTGGTGTTGGGACTTACGCAAGGGCGGCCCTTTCTGGGTCAACCTGGAATAGGAGCCAAGTGATGAGGTTTGGAGGAGTTGCCTGAGGAATGGTCCGACTGAAGGTACTCGGGGAATTGATGATGAGAATCTCAACTCACGACATTTGAAATGGATTAAGAGGAATATGTAGACTCAAGTTGTTTCAGGGTGTGAAGAGGAGTATCTAAAATCATGGTATTCTATACGTGGAAGGTCGATGTGCATAAGGGCGCAATGAAAAATCCCGATGCCCGGACTTGAAATGTTCGCGGTGCAACTCTCCATTTTACATGGGGGTTTGTGATGGTAGCGAAGGGACTAGCCCGTAGGACCGGGAGCACCTTCTGGCACTGACCCTGAGCGGGGGTGCGGGGGCACAGCCACCGCGGTATGGACAGGTGGGTGCGACGGTAGAATCCTCGCAAAGCATAGATCTTCAAGAAGTAGCTTCATGGAGCAAAGGTCTCACGGAGCAAAGGGATCTCTCAGAGCAAGGGCGGCTCGCAGAGAAAAGGCCTCTTGCGGAGCAAGGGAGGCTGATAGAGTAAAGGGTGCTCATGGAGCATAAACTCACGGAGCAGCATTGCGGGGCATGGTCTCAGGGAGAATGGTCTTGCGGAGCATGGTCTCGCGGAGCATGGTCTCGTAGAGCATGGACTCACGGAGAATGGGCTCACGGAGTATTGTCTCGCTGAGCATGGACTCGCCAAGCATGGGCTCACGGAGGATGGTTGGCTCACAGAGAATGGGCTCGTGGAGTAGCAATGCGAAGGAAGCTGCTCGCAGAGCATGGACTCGCGGAGCAGCAACGCGGAGGAAGCTGCTCGTGGAGCATGGCAACGCAGTGCCACAATGCAGAGCTCCGTGAACCGAGATATCGGCCACCCAAGGGGCGCCATGGCCATCCAAGGGGAGAAGTGTCCGTGGACATCCGGAGAATCGGGGGAGGGGTGATTTGGGTATTTATAGGCAAGGGGCACTACGAAGAAGAACTTTCTTGGTGCTAAGACGAAGCTTGCTCGGCGGCGGGTTCACGAACGTTAAAGGCATTCACGGAGCATCCCGCCTCCTTGATTTGCGGCGGGTCTTCGCGGCATGTCGCAAATGTCAAATGGGTTTACTGAGCATCCCGTCTCCTTGCTTCACAGCGGCGCTCCGCGATCACAGAGGTGACTTCGCGAACGTGCTTTGCGAACCAGTTTTCTATCCCAACTTCAAATGTCTATTACTCCAAACCCGTAACTCCGTTCGGGCCCTACGACCTACCAAATAGAATATTGTGAAATGAATTACAATCTTGGACCGTGTATGGAAGCATTTGGAAAATTTCGGGGACACATTTTCTTGTGCCAACACCTCCCAATTCATATGAACAATTTCATCCTTGGACTTTGTTTTCTTAATCATCTTCTCCATCAATATGATAAACTGCCTACATAACTTTCTCTTCTTATGATCACTAGTAGACAAATAATATATTTTCAATGGAGTTAATTAATTTTTCTATGATGATGGGATCATAAGATCCACTAAAAATAGGATTCCTTTGAAGTATGAAGGATTCAACCACCACTATCTCTCTCTATCTCTTAGGATAATGATGGTGTTCCATATGATTCATGTTATTATTAATAAACTAGTCCAACTGAACAGCAATATCATTAATTTTTGACCACCTGTTCCCATCATATTTGTTATTTCATTAGGGAACTCATCACATTGCCTATCACATTGATTGTTGGCATAAGTTCTTCTATTTACATTCATTAACTAAGAAAAAGAATGTAAAATTAGGGGGATTGAATACTTAGTTAATAATAATAATAAAAGTAAAATTTGAACATAGAGGATAATCTTATAAAGAAAAAGTGTATCCTAACTTCTGATACCCTAGTTTCAATATCGGTTATCCATGGTGATAGAATTATCACTAGGGTTATTACTAATGTTCTCTGGACCTAATATCCAAAAATAACTAGATCATGCTCCGATACAAACTATAATGACCCAAAACTTTTTCACATATTATTACATGGTTTTAAGCATACTTAACCATCAATTAAAAGCCAAGGATAGAAAATTATAGTTCCGTTGGAATATTAGATACATAAAATTGAAAACATGAAACCATGATAAAAACATATTTTATTTAATCTTAATAAAGGGATCCTAACTTCATTTTATCTCTTACATATACATAGGAAAACTTCATAAATATATGAAAATGGATGAGTTAAAAAACCCAGTAAGGGAGTAAAAATAAGAATAAAGCATACCACATGGGTTAGAAGGCATAACATGATGACATAAAAAGGCATAAACAAATGGAAGAATAACACACATAACATGGTATCCTATAATCATGGAAGCATAGTAATTCGAATGAAACATAAAAAATTAAATAAGTATGAGTTAAGGAACATTGCACATGGAGGATCATGAGTCAAGGCTAACGACTAAGACCACTGCACATGGAGCATGAGTCAAGGCTAACCACCCAGATCGTGCCACATGATGTCTAATGAGAAAAAACCTTACCCAATGCATTATAGTGAAATATATATGAACTCATTATAACATTTTCATGAATATGTCTTCCACATGGATAATCATACATAATGAATCAAACATAATCATAATGATACCCATACAAATAATTGGTTATCATAATTATGTCAAAAGGCATATAAAAAAGGAATATCATTATGGTGTCCATGAATGAATGTATTTAAATCTTACATGAAAATTAATATGGTAAAATAAGCATATATCATGATAGTTAAGGCCAAACTAAAGTGAAAACATGTAAAAAGAGTGTTTAGGAGACCTTAAAAATAAAACATTTTAGTGTGGTTTAAGGGAAAATCTTCACTATTCTTTAACATGGAAATTGAATAATTGTATTTATAAAACCAAAAGAATAAGGTAGTTTTTAGGATAAAATGAGTGATTTTAAAAAATAATGGTGGCTTAAAACAGATTATGGAGTGAATTTTAAAATGGGTAAGAAATAGGTATGTTCCCTTTAATTGGGCTAGCTTATCAGGTTGAATTGAGAAGGGAAACTTATGAAAATATGTGTTTCTCCATCAAATAAGGATGTGAAGATCTTGATACATGATTTTGGAACATATAAAAATAATTTATAATAAGTATATAAAAACAAATATGAGTTACATTGGGGTAAATATATAATATTATAACCAAAAGGAAAAATGGAGGCATGGAATGAATCCTTTACCTTATCTCTGAAACAACAATACACTTGTAATTAATGTGCTAAATAATCAAATTTAATTCCATTAATTAATTAATTAATTAATTAACTTTTATACATTTATTTAAGTTTTTATAATTTTATTAAGTTCATTCATGGCCTTTTAAGTAAGTTTTAAGATACAATTTTATCATTCGGGAGCATTTGTTTCCTAGGTTTTCATGATCTGTTACTTGTATAAATATATGGAAAATAAATTACAAATAGAATAGTTGTCCAGAATTTAAAATATATGTTATTAATGAACTTATATATTATTAAAGGGTTTTATATGTCATTTTGGTTCCATATGTGAGGATGAATCATTAGATAAAACATTAGTGATATTCATTTAGATTAATTGGTGTTTTTTGATCCTCACAAACTAGTTTTGTTTTATTAATTAATATCATGTATATATAATGGTTCAATAACATCAAATAGTATTTAATAAATATATTATAATCTGTTTAAACTATAACAATGTCTTCATGACCATCCTAGGAGGAGATAAAGGAAATTGAAAACTCTTCATCCAAGAATTTGATAAATTGACACATCACGGATGATGTTTTAATTTTTAGAATAAAAAGGGGAGGGGAGAGGAATGATGATGGATTATTCCATTAAAATAATAAAATTATTGTATATATGAAATAATGGTGTTACCATTTTTCTGGGATAAGGTTAGGTGAGCATAGAATAAGAAAAGAAATTCAATTTGAAAGAAATTAAAAGCAAATGAAAGATGTTTTTACCTCTTTAATTATCGTTATTGAGAACCACATTAGGAAAAATTGATTTGGAATTTTGTTGATAAAAAAGGCTCTTGGAAATGTGGGAATATATTGGGAATAATATTATACATAAATTAGACAATATTAAAGTATTAATAGGTGTGAGGATAGGAGGTGGTGAGGGTGGTATTTATACTATAGGAGAGGGGTGCTTTCTCATTATTTTTTTAATTAGATTATTATTTTGAATCAAGACAACAAATAGTGATGATTACATGACAAAATAAACTAAAGAGAGATAAAAAATTCTCTATTATGGTTATTACACCAATTATGACTCAAGTAAAAGTGTATTTAACTTATAATTTATAAATACTGTAAATTACCATATTTTACTATTCGTAAAAAATTCAAGTATTTTAGCAAAAACCAAAATTTTAACCCTATATTTTTTTCAATGTGTAGAGTTAAAAAATGAGCACAATTTTATGAAAATAAATTTTTAACAATCAGATTTAGTTTTTAAGTAATTTAACCATTTACTCTAAAATATCAATTCTAATATTATAACCCATTTTTTGACACATTAATAAATTAGCAGATGTATCGTATAATTATCTTATAATCATAAGACTATGAAATATTAATTAATGAATATATTTTATTATACTAAATTTTATTTTAAATAATTATATTAATTATAAATTTGTAAATAAATATTTATATTTTACAAAAATTCAAACAATTAATTTATCATTTTAAAAAAATTTATTTACATAAACATTGACATAAATATATCATATTTTATTTTATATGATGCTGAATTTTATTTAGTATTCCATGTGTGAGTTCACTATTCTTTTGGTTGGTTTACTATTCATAATAAGCATATTGCAATTCCAAATGTCAAGTAAGTATTTCATTGGTATAGGTTCTTTAATTTCTAGAAAAACATATTATTTCATTCATTATTTATTTATTATGTTTTTATTGTGTTACCTATGAGATTTGATGAGGTTTATACTATATAAAATATTTATATAAAGTGGAAAGGATGGGATAAGAGAAGTGAGTCTATATCTCTCTAACCTAGCAGAGGACTACAGTTCAATGGAGGCGAGTGATTTCCCATATGGTCGATTTTATAGTCACTCATTTTTTAAAGCATGGACCTTCAGATCTGCGACGACGTCCGATGTTACGGGTGGCGCGGTCAATGGTAAGCTCACAATGGCGACTTGTGGGGACTTGGAATCACTTTCTATGGTTTAATGGCATGTGAGTATGGAGTTTGAGGATCCAGATCGTGATGATGGTGATTTTGCAGTAATGAATGGTGGAATGGTTATGCATCAATCTGTGGTTGAGCAGAATATTACGGTGGTGTCTATTGACTCTCTAGTTGGAATGATGGTCTCGAAGGCTACGTCCGCAACTCAGCAAGACACGTTTGATTGGCCAACAACATTAGGTGTCATGGAGGGTGATCAATGTGATGCTACAAGTCGGGATGGGGTAGTTTCTTTGGATGTCGGAGCTGAGGCCTCTTTCCAAAAGGCTCGGTCCATAGTTTTTTTAAGGGAGGAGTGGTCAGGGAAGGTAATGTAGGTAAAACCAACACGAACTATGGTACTGAAGCAAGGCTGGAGAATCAAAAGAGGGAGAGGAATGTCCCTAACTAGGGGACTTCTATGAATTGATCTTTTTCTTCATTCAAAGGTGTACCTGAATCTTTTATCCAGTGTAAGGGGATCATTGCACACATCAACGAAGATCCGGACGATATTTCCGAGCAGCTCAAAATGGGTGAGTTCTCAATCATCGCTCCATTATTTCTTCCAAAATGATATTATCCATTAAATATTGATGAAGTGAAGAAGTGTAATTCTTAAATATGGGGCTTTTAATCTTGTAAATGTGACTTGCTCGGATGAGGATACTACCATATGCTCTTCCCCAAAAAAGAAATGAAAGTTCATTCTTGGGGATTTGGTTCCATTTCTCTCAAACTAGGGATTGTTCACCTTCATGTATGAGATAAAAAATTAAATCCCTTTTAGGTTGGTAACACCACCACACAAATTTGGGTAAGAGTTTATGGGTTGAATTGGATACTTTGGCACCCAAATATTTTATATGACATTGCTCTGTCAATTGTAATTCCTATAAAAATTTGATAAAGAAACGGAAGTGGCTCGATTTGGGAACTATGTTGGGTTCCTTGTTGAGGTCGAATTGTGATAAAACCTAGTTCATAATGTTATTCTTGCAACTAATGATAAAATTATTGAGTTTAAGATCATTTATGAAAAAAATGCCAAAATTCTGCAAAGACTGTAATAGTATAGGTCATGAGTCATATACATATAGGTGCTGAATAGTTTGTAGATATTTCCTTTCACATGGACATAAGATGATAAACTATCCAAAGAATAATAAAATTGCACATTTTCGAAAGACTGGTTATAATGGTGAGGATTGACCTGTCATTCCAGCTAATAAGAAAAAAGCACTGGGGGTGTTCCTAAGGATGTTTTCAATCCTATAGGTGATGATAAATGTGATCATCCATGTACCACACATAATATATATGCCTCTACTTCTAAGAATAAGTCAAAGTCTTGGGATCCCATCTTTTTTGAAGAGGTGAATTTTCAAAATTTTGATACTATCTATCAATAAAAATGTACTGATTCGCAGCAAATTCAAATTTCTTCATCTCCTCAAATGTCATCAAGAGATTATCAAGTGACTAAAGATGACATTTAGGAATAATTTGACCATAATCTTAATGACATGATGGTTTCTTCAAGCATACAAAAGGGTAAGAAAAGTTTAGAATCTTACTCTCCAGAAACTTCTTAAACCTTTTCATGCTTCTTCAAAACCCATTGTGGATAATGGAGGCTTTCAACTTGTTTCTTACAAGAAGAAAAAGTCTATAGCAGTGTTTATTGAAGGTAAGAAAAATATTTCCTTTGGTTATCATATTGATGATTCCATTGAGATGTGGATACCACATATGGTTCTCTGGATGAGACTTAAGAGATCCTTGCCCGAATACTATAGAAAAAGGAGATGCATCTCCTTATAATGGTAAAGAGTATGATTATACCTCTGATTCTGATATCACTGATTATGAGACACTTTTAGAAAAACTTCATGCCCTTCCTTCGTGTAGAGGAAGGTCAATGGGTCAGGGCTGGTGTTGTTTAAGGGATTAATGGAAAGTAATTCAAGAATAATAGATAAAGCTAAGTGCTAAACTGATGAAAAATAGGTAAATAGTATTCTGCCTTGGGTTTTTCCTTATTTCCCATACTATTTTTTTTTACTCTCTTTTGAATGATTTCTAAAAAGGAGGTAGAAACACCATCTGTTAAAAACACATAATTATATGAATGGAATTTTCATTGATAATATTTTGGGTCATTACATTCTCCCCCTTATGAAATTTCACCCTCAAAATTCATTTAAAAAACCAAATAGGTGAGGGTACTTCTCCTTCATTTCTTCCTTTTCTTCCCATGTTACATGTTCATACTTATGGTTCCTTCATAGAACTTTTACCAGGTGAGTATTCGTGTTGCATATAACTTTATATCTATGATCTAATATCTTCACTAGATTCCCCTCTTAAGAGAGATCATTCTCTAACTCTACCACCTCTAAATTTAGTACATGTGAGGGATCTGGTATGTACTTTCTCAAGAGGGGTACATGGAATAAATCATGTACATGAGGCATGGTTGGTGGAAGTGATAGACATTAGGTGACATCTTAAACACGATCACAAATATTGAAGGGGATGATTTAATTAAGAATTAGCTATCCCTTATTCCCAAATATCAAGATCCTCTTCCTTAGATATTTGCAGAGGAATACCATTTATCCAACCTTAAACTCTAGGTCTCATCAAAAATTGTATACATAACTCTTCTGTCAACTTTGGGATGACCATATATACTATTGAATGGTTTTCACTTTTTATACCATTTATTCTACCATTTCAAGTCCTAGCAGCTTTCATTCACCAACTTCATCCCAGTATGTTGGTGTTCTACATCTTTTCCCATAAAGTTCTTTATATGGTGCCATTTGGATGCTTGAATGGAAACTATTGTAGTATGAGAACTCAACCATAGGTAGATATTGGTCCCACCCGCCCTTTATGTCCATATAATATTCTCTCAACATGTATTCAAGCTTCTTAATAATATTTTTAGATTTTCCATTAGTTGAAAGATGATAAGATGTACTGAATTTCTACTCTATGTTTATAGAAAGATGGAGGCTTATACAAAACTTTGAGGAGAATCTTGGATCATGATCATATAAAATCAATAGTTGTACTCCATGTATACATACCTCTTATATGATTTATATCCCTAAATTTAATCCAATGATATGTCATGTCAAATTGTGATAAAGTGATAAGTCTTTATGAGATGATCCACAACAACCCATATAACACTGTTTCCTCTAGATGTCTCCATAAGTCCAGTGACAAAGACCATGGTGATTTTTTCCAATTTCCATATTGGTATCGGTAATGGTTGAATATTCCCTATAGACATTTTTATTTATACAATCACTTTCTAAAATAAAAATCACTTTGATGTATATTTAGGTATCTCTTTTTTTATATTGTCCAACCAATAGTGTTCTTTGAGATCTCGATACATATTTGTGATCCTCGGTTGAATAGAGAATGTTGAGATATGTACATCATTCAAAATATCATTCTTTATCTCTTGATTGTATGGCACACATAACTGTGACCCAAATCTCATGATTCCTTCCTCATCCATTTAGAACTCTAATGATTTACTATTTCTAATAGCTTTAACCCTTTTTTGAATTTCCACATAATTTCTCTAAGAATCCTTTATTTTTTCCATGAGGGATGGATGGGAAATGTATTGAGAAAAGATTGATTATGTTCCTTCCTTAATGATTAACATGAACATCCTTTAAAATAATAAGAATATTCGATGCTTCTAAATTGTCATCATTGATAAAGATTTAGGATACTTTCAACTTAGATTATCTTCCACCCTAGTTTCCATACCAGAATAGTAGTGGATTATGATGTCATAATCCTTTATTTAATCTAACCATATATTGTGGAACCTATTAATCTCTTTCTATGTGAATATATATTTGAGACTCTTGTAATTAGTATATATCTCACACTTCTCTCTATAGAGATAATTCTTCCATATTTTCAATGCAAAGATCACAGTTTCCAACTCCATATCATTAGTGGGGTAGTTTTTCTCATGAATGGTCAATTTCCTTGAGGAATAGACTGTCACTTTATAATTTTTCATTAGTAAATAGCATAATCCCTTATTTTAATCATCTCTATACACCACAATGAGTTCCCCACTTTTTTGTAGTGTGAGCACTAGTTTAGTGATAACCTTTTTTCAACTCTTTAAAGCAATCCTTGCATTTACTATTCCAAAAGAATTTCACTCCCTTCTGAGTGAAGCTTGTTTAGTGGGTTTGAAGATAGTCATAATTTCTTCAAAAATCATTGGTAATACCTAGATAAACTGAGAAAACTATGGAACTCTATTATAGAAGTTGTTATGGGCCACTCATAGATTTCCTTTGTCATGGACAGGTCCAATGATATCCCTTTCATGGTGAAAGCATGCCCCAAGAATGATACTTCCTTCATCTAGAACTCACATTTACTGTACTTTGAATATATTATCTATGTTCTCAAAGTTTTTAGCACACTATTCAAATTCTCATCATGTTCCTCCTTTCTCTTGGAGTATATTAGAATGTCATCAATAAAGACTACTACAAATTTTTCAAGGTAATCTTTAAAGACTATATTCATTAAATACATGAAAATTTCTTCACCATTAGTGAATCTAAATGGAGTCCGTATGTACTCATATTGTCTATACCTAATTTGAAAGGCATTTTTGGGAATATATTCTTTACTCAAATTTAATTGGTGAAATCCCAACCAAAGGTACACATTAGAGAGATGCTTTTTTACACATAGTTGATCGAAAAATTCATCTATCAATGGAAGAAGATACTTTATCTTTATTGTGATTTTATCGATCTCATGATAATCAATACATAGTCTCATTAATCCATCCTTCTTCTTCACAAAGAGGACTGGTGCACTCCTCAGTGAAGCACTTAAGTGAATAAAACCCTTTTCCATATTATATTTAAATGAATCTTCAATTTTTCTAGCTCAACGATGGATATTCTAAAATGATTCTTTCATATAGTCAGATATCCAAGAATAATTTCCTTTGAGAACTAAAGATCTCAATTAGGAGGAAGACCAGTAAACTTTTCATGGAACACATTAGTGTACTCCCTCATAAAGGGAATGCCTTTGAGCCTGATTCTCTATATTTTCTCAATCATTCGATAATGATATGATTTCTTATAAGGGGATAATATCAACATTTGAGATTATGATTCTGATGGAGACGCATCCTCCTCCTTATACTTGTAATGAATTAGAGGATGCTTCTGGATGTGAAGAGTGATCTCCCTTTCCTAATAGACGATGTTAGTTTTGTATAGAGGTAACCAATCTACGCCCAAAATAGAATCAAACTCCACCAAGGGAAGTAAGACAAGATTGTTTGGGAGTTTCGGTCCAAACACATTAATCGGGGAGGATTTATATACTTTGGATGCAATAATTAACCCATTTTTGTTCTCATGGATAACTCAACCTCCATATTTTGAGGTGGTGTTTTAATAGTTATTCTAAACATTCATGATATGAATGAATTCATAGAACTAGAAACAATAGTAATTTTTCTATTATTGAATGAATAACAAATGCACATGTCACTACATAATTGTCGGGCTCTACCTCAGCATTAGTGATAAAATATTCCCTTCCTTTCTACCTTATAGGTTGTTGTTGTTGTTGATTGTCACCAACAACCCTTATCTTAGGTTAATGGTATTCATAATTTCCATGATCCTTGAAGTTGTAACACTACACTATAGGTTAAGTATTTATTTTAACCTTCCATTATTCTTTCACATAAGTTGGATTATTCATATCCCTTCACCAGTTTTAAGCTAGATGCCTCATTCTTCCAAATTTTAAGCATTTCCTAATTCCATTTATATAGTTCCCAAGATGTTTCTTCACAAAATTTTGACTCGTGGGATGTTGGATTTTATTTCCATCATGGGATTTATCTCTTAATCCACCCATATTAAACTTAATTTTTTTCTTTTTGTCCCCAGGCCCATGAGACCACAAATATTCTCCAATCTTCATTTAAACCTTAATGGACCAATAGAGAACACCCTCATAGATCTCAAATCATCATATCACAAACCCTTTTAGTATACATGGCTTTAGTCTACCAAATAAGTGATCATCCTTTCTTTCGATGTTCAAGAAAAATATGGAGGTGTATCATGAAAGACACATGATATTTTCTTCATACACCCTGATAAACTTGTCTTCCATCTACTTTAGTTGGTGGACTCCATTTCCATCTTGAGATGGAGGGTTCAAGAAAAATATTTATTGAAAAACAATTTCGTGAATTCCTCCCAATCCATGGAATGAATTTTATCCTTTGAATTTTTTTATTGATTAGTGTCCACCACTAATCAACATACCCATTAAAATGATAGACCACCAGCATGACTTTCTCTTCTTTGGAGTACTCAAGGATAGAGTGTATCTTTTCAATGGAGTTAATCCATTGTTATGCGAGATGGGGATCATAATATCCTCTAAACATTGGATGCCTTTGATACTTGAAAAACTCTACCAAAACTCTCTCTCTATATATTAAAACATGGAGGTTGTTCCACATGATTCAATTTATTATTCATAACTTGATCCAGTTAATCATGTAATGTCATGAAGTTTTGGCTACATTTTTCTATCATATTTTTCACTTAATTAGGGAAATTATTACAGTTCCCACAACATTTATTATGAATTAGTTATTCAGTTTACATCCATTTAAAAATAAAAATAAAGTAAATTTGGGGGCTTTAATACTTATTTAATAAGAATAATAAAATTAAACATTGAACATAGAAGGATAATATTGTAATGGAAAATTATATCTTAACTTGTGATACCCTAGGTTCAATCTAGGTTATCCATAGTGATAGAATTATCCGTTGGGTTTTTACTAAATTTATCTAGTACAAGTCTCCAAAAATAAGTAGAATGTGGTATGATACCTTCTATAAAGTCCCTAGCCTTTTTCACATATTATTACATGGTTTTAAGCATAATGAACCATCAATTACAATCTAATGATCGTAAAGTCTAGTGTTTTTGGAATATTAGATACATAACACTAAAAACATGGGACCATGATAAAAAATAGTTTATTTAATCTTCATAAATAGGTCCAAACTTCCTTTTAACTCTTATATCTTCATTGGATAATATATTTAATAAATAATCAAATGGATGAGAAAAAAAGCCAAGTAAGGTAATAACAAAAGAATAAATCCTAGAACATGGGTTTGAAGGCATTAAATGATGAAATAAAAAGGAATAAACACATGTAATCATAAAATACATAATATAAGATCATGTAATAATGGAATTATATTAATGTGGAAGCAACATAATACATGACATAAGCATGATTCAAGGCTAATTTCATATAGAGGTGTATGAGTCCAGGATAACCACCAAGACCATTGTAGATGATGTCTCATGGGACTAAACATTACCCAATGCATTAGAGTTGTATCTAGGAACACAAATCATAACATTTTCATGAATATTTGTGACACATTAATAATCATACATAAGGAATCAAACATAAACATAAGGGTTACCCATGGATTGAATTGGGTATCATAATCATGTCAAAAATCATATCCAAAGGGAATATCATATTGGTGTACATGAATGAATAGAATTCAATCATACATGGAAATTAATAAGTTAAAATAGAAATATATCATGATAATTTATTTCCAAATTATCTAAAAATATGTAAAAATATTCTTTAATATTTTTTTAAATAAAACATTTTAATGTGGTTTAAAATAAAATTTTCACGATTCTTTAAAATTGAAATGGAATAAATATCTATATAAAACCATAAATGAACTAAGGAAGTTTGTCACGTTAAAATGAGTGATTTATAAAAATAATGGTGTCTTAAAATAGATTATGGAGTGTACTTTAAAATGGGTAATAAATCAGGAAGTTCCCTTTAATCGGGCTTTCTTATCAGGAATAATTGAGAAGGGAACTGTATTAAAACATGTATTTTCCCATCAAAGAAGGATGTAATGATCTGGATGAATGATTTTGGAACATATAAAAAGAATTTATTTTAATTATATAAAATAAATAATATTTAAATTTGGGTAAATGGAGAAAAAATTTTACTTGAAGGAAAAATAGAGGTGTGGAATGAATCCCTTACCATATGTCTAAAACTATTCTCCACTTGTAATTAATGTCCTAAATAATCAAAATAAGGTGATTAATTAATTAATTAATTAACATTACTAAATTTATTTGATTTATTATAATTTTATTAAGTTTATTTTTGGCCTTTTTGATGAGTTATAAGATATAATTTTATCTTTTGGTAGCATTCGTTTCCTTGGTTTTCATGATTGGTTACTTGTATACACGTATGGAAAATCATGTAAATTTAGAATCACTGTACAAAATTGAAATTATATGTTTTTAATGAAAATAAATAATACTAATTGTTATTATATATCATTTTGGTTCCATATGTGAAGATTAATCATTAGATAAAACCTTAATGACATTCGTTTAGATTAATTGGAATTTTTTATCATCACGAACTAGTTTTGTTTTATTGATTAATATAATGTATATATAAAGGTCAAAAAACATTAAATATGATGTAATACATATATTATGATATTATTAAACCATATAAATTGTTTCATGATTGTACTTGGAGGTGATAAAGGATATTGAAAACTCATCATCCTTTAAAGTGATAAATTAATACATCACGGGCGATGTTTTCATTTTTAGAAAAAAATGGGAGGGGAAAGAAATGATTATTGATTTTTAAATTAACATAATAAAATTACATTATTTGTTAAATAATTTAATTACCAGACCACATTTATAATATCATGTCAGTATAGAATAAGAAAATAAAATAAATTGGAAAGAAATGAAAAGAAAAGGAAACTGGTATTTACCTCTTGAATTCTCCTCCTTGAGAACCTCCTTAGGGATATTGGTTTTGGTATTTTGTTGAGAAAAAAAGGATCATGGAAGTTTGTTAGAGGATTTTTAATATAATTGTTAAGGAATTAGATAATATCAAAGTATTAAGAGGTGTGAGGACAAGAGGTGGCGAGGTGTGGTATTTACAGTGGAGGAGAGGGGTTTTTTCTCATTTTTTAATTTGTTAGTTTATTATTTTTCCTCAAGGCAAGAAATAGTTATGATTAAATGAATAAATATAGAAATTAGAGAATTATAATTAGATATTATGGTTTTTAGATCATCTATGACACAATTAATATTGTATTTAACATATAATGTATATATATTGTAAATTATTGTATTTTACTATTAACCAAAAATACAAGTATTTTAGAAAATACAAAAAATTCACCATAACAATTTTCTGATGTGTGGAATTCAAAAATAAACTCAATTTTATGGAAATAGTTTTCTATATATGGATATTTAATTTTTAAATAAAATCACCATTTACACCAAAAATACCGATTGTAATATTATAAATGAATTTGTGACTCTTTTGAAAATTAACTAAGGTCTCATAAATTTATCTTATTATCATAATACAAAATAATAATAATTTTATAATCTATTTTATGAAAATAAATTTTCTATTAAATAATTATATTAATTCTGAAATTGTAAATAAACATTTACATTTTACTAAAATAAAAACAATTAATTTATCATTTTTAAAACATTTATTTTATTAAAATTTTATACTTATATATCATATTTTCATTTATAAGATTAATTTTTTGTATTTATACTTTCATGGGTGATATTACTATTCTATTGGATAGTTTACTATTCAAAAGGGTAATATTGCAATTCCAAATTTCAAGTTACTATTCCATTGGTATAGGTTCCTTAATTTCTAGAAATACCTCTTATTTCATTCATTATTCATTTATAAAGTTTTTATAGTGTTCTATATGTGACTTTATGATGTTTATAAAAAACAGAATAAGTATAATAAGGGAATTTTCTTTGATAAAATTTTGGGTAATTACACTAAGTATCACTCTAGGAGTTATGTAAAATAGGCAACCTATGAGCTCATCCTTAGTGTTCCATAAGGAGAAATCCAAGTGACTCTTAAATAATACACAAATCGTTTAATAAATTAACATCAAATATAGATAAGGGAATGCAGATAAACATGATGCAACAATTCAATTTATACAACCATTCTATTTTATATATAAATCACAAGAAGAACATGGGAAAATGTTCATTACATATGAAACATCATCAAGTAGATCACTTTTGGATTTATAAGACACTACACCTCAAAAGGTGGCTTTATTAGAAAACATGATATTTTAATCAAAAGAATTATTAAACTCAAATTAAGAATCTCATTGAAGTGGAATAATTAAATGCACCAAAACATGGGAAGTTGGAAGAAAATCCGAGCACGATCGATTTATATAAGCTCAAACATATTGATTATCACACCCTAAGGGTGGTTCATTCATAAGTAGAACCCTGATAATTATGTGATTTAGTGAACCCAACCTAATGGGGTGATTCAGGTAGAGATCATAAACTCCAACCATATCAAGAGGCTCAATGACACAAAAAAGGTATTCTTGGCATTTAATTTACAATATTTCATAATTTAAAAGTGACACTTGGATGGTCTACACATGATATAAAATAAATATTATATAAATGATGGGACATTAAGGGAAAATATTATAGACCAAATATATCATTATTAGAATGGTCTAACCATCCGTTATCATACTTTAATTCAAATCAGAATAGAAAGAACATAATAATAATAAAATTCCATGAAAATAGGTAAAAAGAACATGCACATATTTAGCATTTCATATGGAAAGGTAACTGAAGAATATAAGCATGAGGAGTTGAGATATTACTAATAGACTAATGGTGAGTGAAATAGAGACCGTATGAGGATGAGGCTTCCAAGCCTACATGAGGAAGAGGATAGATCTCTAAAGGATTCCTTTGTTATGCATAAAGGAGAAATAAAAAGAGTGGGGAAATAAATCAGTTGGAAGGGAAAAGTGTAAATTCACCCTTTTAAATGAGACACATGGTTGGGCTACATTGTTTTCCAAATTATGTGCCATCCATGCTTCTGCCACTGACTTGGAAGGGGGTTCACACTGTTCCTAAGCATGGTTTAGTAAATCATGCATAAACCATGAATTTCACCTATGTAAAGGAACATATAGAAATCACACAGTAGTGAATACCCTATTGAATAGTTATACAAAACCATGTGAGGCCTCCATCTCTATTGGATCAGCTGCATAGTTTTACCTGGTGGGCTACATGGTTTTAGACAAACCATGTTCCCTTGCTATATTTTCTCAGTTTTTCATTTTCTGAGATTGGTGATCCCATAACTCTATAGAACCCCTGAGATACCTATCAAGACATAAAACATGTACTAAAAGAACACATTTAAGTGTTCCAACTCTTACAATTAACATTAGAGACCTAGTTCAATATATTCCCCATCCACCAAATGAAAATTAGGAAAACTCTTTGAATTTTCATCCCAATACAAACCACCAAATGTTACAATATTCCCACATCAGAAATTATCGTCCCTGAGAATCCCCAGAGAATAATGAAAACAACACCTGACCTATGATAGTCTTGAATTTTCACTCAAACATCTATGTTGCATTTTGAAATATTGACTTCACTTTTATGAGATATTTTATGAATACGATGCTTAAACCTCTAAAACTCAGGGTAAATCCCAAAAATAAGGCTAAAACATGTAGAAAAATATTTACAAAGCTCTTATAGCCAAATACATGATCCCATAATTTTTTACTTTATCAAACAGTCTATGGTGTTCCCACCTTATGTTTTAACCTTGAACAACCAATTCTGAGGGACAGCACCGAAACCACTAGAATTTCTTATTAAAGAACATCAAAAGAATTATAATGATGATCTTGGAAAATTAATCAAAATGGTACACCCAATTATGGAGAGAAAACTATACCTGGAACTCACTCTAATCTCAATTTTCAAAATTGATTAAATAGTTCCAAAAAATTCACTTTGGTTTCTATTGAAAATCCTAGACAACACATTTCTATTGAACCTTCCTAAACCCATAATTTTCATGAAACATTTTCACAAGGACTTTATGCCTCCTTTAATAAGATCACTAGTTGAACCACCTATGATCTAATATTCTTAGAAAATATTATCTTTGATTGTTGGCGCATTCTAAAAACAAGATACCAAATCCATTAAGTGGAGGCATGTCGAGGTTTCATCGATCACATTCTTTGAATCCCATAACCATCTTCTGGTGATGTATCTAATCCAAACCATTCCTGATCCTTTTATCAAACAATATAAGAGTTCCAAAACAACTATTCAATGATTGTTCCCAATAACCATAATAGTTCTCTTACGAGGGTCACCATCAATTCCCCAAGGTGGAATCCTCACCTTGGGGTTTCCTCTAAACTAATCCTTGAGTTCACTACCAAGGAGTCCATTCATTTAAAAAGAATAAATTTTATTGTTTAGGAAAAGTGTGTAACTGCTGTTCTAAAAATACACAAAATAAAGGTAAGATAAGGATCATGCTTGCCTATCAATAATGAGTACACCATGATTTTATCAATAGATGTGTGTCGCAACTTATGGGCCGCACTCATATACAAAACTATCCATAATAGCCTTAACCAACACCCAACACCATGTCACCCAACCAGTAGTGTTTAGTTTTTAAAATGGGTCAACATTTTGATGGTTTCCAATTTCATTTCAGGATATCCATCATATTGATAGAACATCTTATTTACTCAACATTTGGGTCTCCATGCCTGAATGTAGCAGAACGGAAATAATTGGGCCTCAACCCGTACACTTCAACTCACTGTTGGATGTTTTAATGGTACCTTATGAAACTATGTTGTACTACAATTTCCGTTTGAAGTAGGTGTACTCTACCATACCACCTAATTCTAGAACTAACTCACCATCTTACGGGTCTCATTCCATCAAATCCAAGCTAACCATGCTACTTGAAACATCGATCTTATTAAAGAATGAGATCCCCTATAACTCACCATAAAGGTAGGCATCCACAATCCTTTAAGGATCTAATCCCATTATAACCATTATTGAATGGTTCCTTATAATCATTTTCCTTTACCTAGAAGGACACATTCCTTATGATTGACATAACCCTCCCCACCATAGGAGTGTCCTAGTTGTTTCTTTGCTGAGAACAAAAAAAATATGATGACACTTGTCCTATAAAAAATGAACATGGTTCATGGAAATGGAAAAAACTTTTGGAAGGTGTAACAAAAAAGGAAAACAATCTACTCATAATCACACTAGGCTGTATTCACCTTTTGACATACATGTGATGTTCCCACCGAGTCAAGTCCACTTGCATCATATCATCATGCAAGGAAGAAAAAACTATTATGGATTGGATATTATACAGCACATGATACTTTAGAATACTTATTCTAGAATCATTGGGACTATAGAACGTTAAAATTATATCTCAAGGTACAATATTCATAATGATATTACAATTCCCAGGTTAGTCTACTTCAAAGACTACCTGTAAACATATCCAACAAGAAACCACGACCCTTCATCAAAGTAAACATGTAACTTGTCACAAACCAAATATGGTCACCATCATTACCGGCTCCAAACCCAGCCCATGGAAATCCCATAATGGTGTTCCCTAACCCCATGGGCTGGCACAATTTCCTAGGTACTGTAAATAATGGTTTGGGAATAATTTACCCAAATTAAGATACATAAGACAACCAAAAACAATGAATAAAAAAATCTGAAAATTCATGCCAAAAAAGCCTTAATTAAAAATTCAGAACTGAATAAAAGGTTTCTAACATTATACAAGGGTTCCCAAACTAAAAAATTAGAATTAATGAAAACCCAAAGACCACCACACATAAAGGGGTCATCACCCATGAGCCGTCTCCCCAACATTGCACAACGGAAGCAACTAGCAACCCGAACTGTCATCTCTAAAATCCTTTCCCTTACATGTGTTAGACATAACCAATTCTACTGACACCCAAAGGTGTAATTAGGGTATAAGAATAATCCCATTAGGATACCACCCAAATATTCCATGTGACAAGAATTGTAATATAAAAATTTGGCAAGTGTTATAAACAGATAATGGTATAAATAATTTCTAAAAGTGCATCTTTTAAATGAAAATTGTATTCAAAATGGGTAACATTAAAGAATAGGTAAATTTAAATAAAACCTTTAAGATACTTAATTTTACATCTAAACACATCATAATCCAATGATAAATTCGTAATAGTCAATTGAGCCCTCAATATAGGAACACCCGTAGGTACTAGTTAGTTGTGAGCCCCAGGTACCTCGCATCTCGGTGTGAAAGTAACCATAAAAATATATGTTCTCATGAATTAGACACTAGTAGGGGAATCACCCATAACCTAGAAGTACCCAACAACATCATCATCATAGGTTTTTTAGTGTTTTCAATGTCAAATTTTCTAAGTGAAATAGGGACAAAATCACTCTGAATCACTAGCATACTAGTACACATTCGCCCACCTAGGGGCCTGGGTTTCACTCCTTGTGCTCAAACAAGTGCCACATGCTTCCAAAATCATTTTACACATAAAAATACAAATTATGTACTTACACACTCAAAATAGTATCTAAACATGCTTTTCACCATCTGTATAACTTAGTTAAATGCTTAGAATTTCCATCAAACAATTATACAAGTTATGGCAAAACTTTGCACATAAAATCCATTTAAAATCCCTCTATTAACACAAAGTAAATTCCAATATTACAAAAAACCCTAATGTTCAGAACTAAAACATTTTTATAAAGCCATTCCATGAATTATAAAACAAAACCAATTGTTAATACATGCAATGCACATGTAAAAACACCCATTTTCACACAAAATTGGCACTTAAAAATCAACCGCTTAACAAATGCTAGCAAAAATAGTTTTCAAGCTAAAAATAATGAGATAGGAACATAAAATAAATATAAATCTAGAAATATACTCATTATACAATTCTTACACGTAGAATCACCTACCATATATTTTAGAACCCTCAAATCCTTGTACGGAACTTCAACCGCACCACCATCGCAATATAAGGGAGTGAAAACGAACCTAAAACCACAATACTAGATCTAGAAACATAAAATCAAACCCTTGGTTCAAATCCCTACATGATGTAAATTAGTAACTTCATGAATAATGGAAGAAACCTTATGAAAATGGATGAAAACCTAAGCAAGTGGGAGGAGGAAGGAAGCAAACCCACTTGAGATATCTTGAAGATATCTCCCCCAATCCTCTAAAGGAGGAAGCTCCAAGAAACCAAAACAAATAGGGAGGATCTAATGAGGATTAGGTGGTAAAGTGGGGATTGAAATGGGCTAAAAGAGAGAAAATTGAATGATTTATTGATAAAACAACTTACCTTATAAAAAATAGATGATTTTAGAAACCCTGATAACTTTCACCCTAATCCATGATTCAAATGAGCTCCAAAGAGTGAGACACAAACATGAGGGCACGACATGGTCTGTTGGATTTTTGTGTAATGGGTAATCACTAAAAAATAGTATACAATGATTGAGATATTAAATAAATAATTTTTTTTGTTAAAGTAGGAAATTAGATCACGGGTTGGCCAAATTCCTAACTAAATCACCCATATTGAAAATGATAATGAGTTCCTAAGGGGTCCAAATAGATATGGTAGTTTTTATAGGTTAGGGGAGGCCATTTAGAAATTTTAATGGATGAAAAATTTTAAAAAATTAAGGAGTTATAAAAGAAACAAAATTTTGTTTTTAAATCTAGAAATGGACTCAGATTTGGGCTCAAATCATGAAAACCCAGCATTTCCTCCAAAAAAGCATGGGAAACACCCAAAACAAAGCAAGAATATAAATTACATGAAAATAACTTTAATATAATTCATAGATGTGACAATTCTCCCCACCATAAAAACTATCCTCCCTCATAAATTCTTCCTGACTCCTGATCAGATAAGAGATAACCTGTATTCCACCTTTACAATCCTCTCAGTAATATAAAAAGGCCCAAAATAACTCGGTGTTAGCTTTCCCAGCTTTCTCAAATGGTGATGACCCAGACGAGGGGTCACATTCAAAAACCTTCTATCACCCACCGAAAACTCTAGGTCTCAACACCTCTAATAAGCATATGATTTCTAGCGACTCTGAGCTATCCATAAATGCTTTCCGATCAATGTGATATTCTCATGAGTCTTGTGCACTTGACTCAGCCCCAACAGTGAGGTCTCACCAAACTCAGCTCATCATAGGGGGGATGGATAAGGCTGACCATAAAGTGCCTCAAAGGGAGTCATTTGGATTGAGGATTGGTAACTGTTATTATAAGAAAACTCAATAAATCCCTAATGGATATCCCTAAAACCTCTGATGTCCAAAACACATGCACAAAGCATGTCCTCCAAAATCTGATTTTCCTTCTCTATATGACCATCCATTTGATTATGGTTTGTCATGATCATTTTAATCTGAGTCTCCAAGGCCTTCTAAAGGCCTTCCCAAAACCAAGAAGTGAAATAGGGATCTCCATGCAAGACAACTATAGATGGTGCACCATGAAGCCTTACCACCTCCTGAAGAAACAATCATCCCAACTCATCTACTTTAGTTCTATCTTTCATCAGAATAAAGTGGGATGATTTGGTTAGATGATCAATCACCACCCAAATGGAATTTTTACCCCAAGGTGTATGAGGTAGGACAATAATGAAGTCCATGGTGACCTCGTCCCACTTCCATGTAGGAATGGGTAATGTCTGGAGAAAACTTTAGGGACTTTGGTGATTTAATTTCACCTGTTGACATGTGTAGCATATCTATATGAAGTCAGCAATGTCATGTCTCATACCTAGACAACAAATTTGCCATCACACATTATAATACATCTTGGTAGCTCTCAGATGGATAGCCTACTGAGTCTGGTAGCTATCTTGCATCACCACCTTCTGTAGAGATGATGTCACTAATAAATAGCCCTTAAAGCACAAGATGACCTCATGAGATGATGACCAATAATAAGATGTCTCTCCACCATGAAGAAATATCCTCGACCATCAAAAAATATAATCATTGGGCTATTCTCGCGGAATCAACTCTAAGAGAGAAGGAGTCAACTGAATGCTCATCAAGAACACACCTCAACTATGATCCTTGGTCTTCACATGCATCTATGCAAAGAGCCCCATTAGATACCAATCATCATTGGACTTCCTCAATAATTGTACTGGAACTTTTAAACTCAAGGAATTTGGCACCACATTTCCCTTTCCCTGGGTATAGACAATGTCAAAGTGAAACCCCTGTAAGTACTCAATCCAGCAGTACTGCCTCTGATTGAGATCCTTTTGAGAGAAGATGTACGCCAAGATTTTGTGATCTGAATATACCCAGAACAACCCCCATAAGAGATAGTGATGCCATGTTTTCAAAGCATGCATCGTAGATAAGATCTCTAGGTCATGGGTCGGGTAATTCTTTTTGTGTGGTTTGAGTTGGTGGGAGCCATATGCCACCACATGATCCTCCTGCAAAATAATGCACCTAATACAAATAACTAAAGCATCACAAAACACCACATAGCCCTTTACAGATCCTGGAAAGATCAACATGGGGGGGTATTCAACAGCTACTTCAGCTCCATGAAGTATGCCTGATATTCTGGGCCCCAAACAAACTTCACCCCTTTCCCAGTGAGCGTTGTAATGGGAGATGCAATCTGAGAGAAATCACGAACAAACCTATAACAACCTTGCTCTTTATTTCACACTTTAACATGATTTATTACATAAAATTTAAATAAATACCACTATAATGATCCAGAGGTCTAGTGTATTGGGAAATTAGGAACATTACATAACAACTTAGAACATAAAACACAACATTTTTATTGAAAACTTCTTTTACATGACCACAACATTCCTTCTTACTTATCATTTCATGGGATAACCTGTGGGAATGCATATAAATGGTGAGCTATAAAGACCTGTAAGGGAGTAAACAAAGAATAACATTAAGAATATAGTACATGTTAGTAAATAGGCATATCAAAGGATCACAAGAGAAACATGAACATAAAGTCATCATATAGCATGATAATCATAACTTAGAAATGTGGCAACAACATTTAACATGATATTATAAGGAACCAAGGCTCATTCCACATGGAGCATGAGTAAATGCTCATTACACTTGAATTACCTAGAGGAAACCCTTATTGAACTTGAATTAACATGATTGAACCCTCATTTTCCTTGATTTATCATAATATTAATCTTTACCCAATGCATTGGAGTGCTATCTGGGTTCACCCTTCTTAATCATTTCACTTCATGCATAAGTGTGCCACATGGATCATATAACATGGATTCATTAAACATCATAATTTATTCCATGATAAAGGAGTGTGTAATTAATACATGAAACTCTATGATCAATAATTAAATGTGCATAATGGTGAATACCCATGATAGAGAAATGGGCATGGTATTCACTACAAAATGACTTTGGCTTGGAAAATCGTGGTGAAATTTCGGCAGCATAACAGCATGACATAAGAATTCATAAAAATGGTTAATGAGAGGGAAATTGGAGTTTCATAATATTTACAAGAAATGGGATGTAAGGGGGTCATATATATACATGTTCCAACATATGTAATGGAATTTTTTTTCATAATACAAGATAATTGATTTAATGTGAATGAGGAGAGATAAATCTCTTACGAAATTTCAACATTGTAACCGGTGTACATGGAAGGAATTAATGAGAGATAAAGGGTTATATCATCATTAAAACATATGGAGTTAAGTATAGGGGGTTGATAAATCATACCCCATCATTTTTAATTGAAAATAATAGGTAATTACAACATAAATAAATTTGGGAAAAGATGAGAAAGGAATAAATCCCTTACTTGAAAGTGTGATCCCAAAGGCTTGGGAGAGGCTTGAGAAAGGATTCATGGGAGATTGGGGAACCTTGGGAGGATTATATAGAGTATAGGGCAGAGGTGGGTCTAGATCCAAATTATTTTATTGAAGAGTAATGGGAGGTTGAGTGGGTTTATATTGGAAAAGAGAGGGAATTATTTATTATTTAGGTTTTGGACACTACCCATTAAACTAATCAAAAATACAAACCAACCAATGGTTTTTGCCTATGGTTTTTCCAAAGGGGATTGGAAAGAATTATTTTATTATTCCAGTGTCCGAACTCATTATAATATTAGTCTTGCTTATGTGGAGTTGAGTCACACTCTCAAGTAAATCATTTTAAAAAGATAAAATGTTTTATATGTCCTGGAGGGTCCAATAAGGCACCATAATATTAATAAAACAAATATAAAATAACATTTTTTTTAATTTAAAAAATATATTTGTCAAACATACCTTTTACAGTATTTTATTAAATAACTATTGGGTCATTATGATGTCATAAAACACATTATATGTTTAAACAATATTTAATTTTTATCAAAAAATTCAACTATCTCAGAAAATTATTAAAAATTCACCATTGGATAATTTCAATTTCATAATTATAAAAAAATATTCATTTAATATAAATTATTTTCAAAATATGTGATTTTTAATATTGAAAATAAAAACTTACATTTATAAAATATTCATGGGTTTGAACAAAAACAGCTTTCAAACCGTAATAAAAATTACAATTGTATTCATAAAAATTATATGATCAATTATATTTAATGAAATTTAATTTAGTAATAATATTTTATTAAAATATTATTTAATTAATAAATCTAGTAATTTATAAAAATAGATTTCTTAATTGAATATTAACTAAAAATACTATTTTTCCTTTAAAACATATTTACAAAGTAACAATAATAAAATGAAAGTATATTCATTATACAAAAATAATTCACATAATCATAGTGCTAGGGTCTTGCTACATAACGCATTATAACACCTTCATATGACCTAAGGGTAAAGTGTGAGATGGTGATAGACTCTTGGGGTGGCTTGGATAACATCGCTCGAGTGGTAATCTGTATCAACATCCACTTCTCCCATTGGTGGTTCCGTTTAAGATTAATGTGTTAAAGCTCAGATTGGGATTGGTCAAAAGAGAACCCCAGTGACACTACCTCCATTTCAATCTCAAAAAATGGGCTTTTTATGAAGAAATTCTACAAGATGAGGCCATCAGTTCCTTCTTTTGAGTAAATTATATTTGGTAAAGTCCAATATTTATACTAATCATGTGATCAATATTCAACAACTATATTTGAAGTAGTAACATTTCTTACCGGTACATTAAAATCCAAAAACATAAAACCAAGGAAGTACATGTATTTTATATAACCATTTTACATAATAATACATTTTAATAGATCAAGAGTAATTATCATAAATAAAAGTTCGGTTCGTTACAATCTTCCCCCATTAAGAAAATTTTCCCTCAAAATTTTCTCTTCCCATACTAAAATAGAATGGAGTAACTTTGCTTCATCACTTATTTTGATTCCCATGTTTCCTCTTCAAACTTGAGGTTTTGCTACAACACCTTGATGAGGGGAATTGTCTTATTTCGCAGTACTTTTTCCTATGATCTAAGATCATCACTGGATTCTCTTCATAAGAGAGGTCATTCTCCAATGGTACCACCTCTAGATGGAGTACATGCAATGGGCCAGGAATTTACTTCCTCAAGAGTGATATAGGGAATACCTAATTTACTTGAGATAAGTTCAGTGGGAGTGCTAGTCGATAGGCCACAACTCCAATGTGATCAAGGATCTCAAAAGGGTCAATTTTTCTAGGACTAAGCTTTCCCTTCTTCCTAAATCTCATAAAGAATAACATGTCTCTAATATCAAACTCTAGGTCTCATCGATGATTATCAGCATATATATTTTGTTGACTCTGAGAATTTTTAATGTGCTGATGGATGGTCTTAACCTTCTCCTATATTTATTCAACCATTTCTGGACCTAGGAGTTTTTACCCCTAACTTCATCACAACATGTCGGTGTTCTTCACCTCTTTAGATAAAGGGATTCATAAGGATCTATTTGGATACATGCGTGGAAACTATTATTTTATGAGAACACAATAAGAGGAAGATATTGATCCCATCCTCCTTTGAAGTCCATTGAGATTTCTCTCAACATATCCTCAAGTGTTTGGATAGTCTACTCAAATTGGCCACCAGTTTGAGGATGATAATCTGTACTAAAGTTCATATCAATATTCAGACAATGTTGAAGACTCTTCTAGAACTTAGAGGTGAATCTTGGATCTCAATAAGATACAGTAGACAGTGGTACTCCTTGTAGACTTACCACTTCTCTAATATATATATCCGTGCTAGATGATCCAATGATAAATCGTCTTGAATTTCAATGAAGTGTGCAGTATTTGTAAGATTATCCACAACAACCCAGATAGCGTTTTTTCCTTTCGATGTCTTCAAAGGACTGGTGATAAAGTTCATGGTGATGTTCTCCCATTTCCATGCTTGTATGGGTATTGGTTATGTGATCCCCTTAGGCTTCTACCTCTCATCCTTCACTTGATGACATACTAGGAACTTTGGTGTATACTTAGTGATCTCCTTCTTCATGTTATCCCACCAATAATGCTCTTGGATACCACAATACATCTTTGTGTTTCCTGGGCGAATGGAGAAATTCGAACTATGTGGATCATCCAAATGTTCTTTCTTTAACACAATATTTTATGGAACACATATTTTTCACCCAAATCTCACAATTCCTTCTTTTTTAACATTGAACTCCTAGGATTTCCATTGTCTAATAGTTTCCACATTCTTCTGAATTCCCACATCATCAGTTTGAGCATCCTTTAACCATTCAAAAGATATGGTTGAGAAATCATTTGTGAAAGTATTGATGATGTTCTCTTCTTTATGATTCCCATGTCCATATTCATCTAATATAAGAATATTAGATCCTTTTCAATTCTAATAAATGATAGAATCGCTAGGTCCTTTCTACTTAGAGCATCTGCCACCTTGTTCACTTTCCCAGGGTGGTAATGGATTGAGTATCCACAGTCTATAATCGGCTCTAACCATCTTCATTGGTGCATGTTAAACTCTTTCTATGTGAATATATACTTGAGGCTTTTATGATCCGTTTATATTTCAAACATCTCCCCAAAAAAGTAATGTCACAGAATTTTAAAGAAAAGATTACTGCATTAAACTCTAGATCATGTGTTGGATAGTTTTTCTCATGAACTTTCAATTTCCTTGATCCATAGGCAGTGAATTTTTTATTTTTCATCAACACACAACCCAGTCCCTTCATCAATGCATAATTGAATACCACAAAAATATCTCCACTTGAGGGTAGTGTTAGTATGAGTGCAGCGATAAGCCTCATTTTAAACTCCTTGAATCTCTCTTCACACTCATCACTCCAAGAAAACTTTACTCCCTTCAGAGTTAGTTTGGTAATAGGGTTGCAGAATCGTGTGAAATTTCTCACAGATCAGTGATAATATCTAGCTAACCCAAGGAAGCTACGGATATCGATTACCGATGTTGGGCTCTGTCATCCCTCAATTGAAACTATCATGGAGGGATACATTGATATACCATCACATGTGATTATATGGACTAATAATGAGACCACATTAAACTAGAACTCACACTTGTTGTACTTGGAATAGAGCTTCTCTATTCACAAGGTATCTAGTAAAGTTCTTTGAATTTCCACATTCTCCTCCTTGGTTTTGGAGTATATTGGAATATCATATATAAAGACTACCACAAATTTTTCTAGGTAATATCTAAAGACTCTATTAATCAATTCCATGAATATTTTTGGTATATTAGTGAGTCTTAATTCCATTACTATGAATTCATAGTGCCCGTATCTTATACGAAATGCAGTCTTGGGGATATCCTCCATCTTCACCCTTACAATGTAATATCCCAACCGAAAATCCACCTTTGAGAAGTATTATTCTCCAGATAGATTATTGAAATAGTCATCAATTCATGGAAGATGATACTTTTTGTAACACCCCAATATTTCATAGTAAGTTATTTTCTTTAAATTCAATATCTTGCGCTAGATGCAATATTGAGTTCGAGCGCACCACGACTTACCAAACAAGCCGTTAAAAAGAGGCTATGAATAGTATTAACTATATTTTCAATTTTATATACTCCATATAATTTTAACTTATGTATTATGTGTTTCTTAACCATATTATATGAAAAAACTCAATTTTTCAGATAAAAAAAGTATTTTTCAAAAAATTAAAATTTTCCACCATTTAATAGAGAACCCTTTTTAAGTCCAATATTTGACCATTTTTCATATTCATTTTGACAAAATAAAATTCTTCTTTATAATCGGGACATAAAAATTTACTTTGGATAAAATTTTGTTATTTTTCTAATAATATTCATTTTTTATGAATAGTGAGAAATACAATATTTTAATTCAAAACTGCCTTTTAATCTAATTTATTTATATGGTTAGATTATATTTTAATTTGTTTTTGAAGTTCAATTAGATTATATTTTTACTCTTTAATCCAATTTTAGTTATTGGAATTAATTTCACTATAAAATTTTACATAAACAACTGTCAATATTTTGATAGTTATTGTTTCTTAAAAACCTTCTATATGTTTTGACAACGAGAATTAGTTTTAAATTAATTAATCCAACTTATATGTTTTTAATTTGGAAAAAATTGAATTAATTTTTGAATTTGGAATATAAAATATATCTTAGGCTGATTTTTTTGTATTTTTCTGAAAAACTTCAATTCTTGATGAATAATGAAACCACTAAGTAGTAGTTAAAAATCCGACTTTTTCATTTAAAAAAAAATTCATCGCTTCTGTGATTTGAATTTTGAAAATTTGAGATACATGGTTGTTATTAGTAAGTAAAATGTGGTTCAATAATATGAAAATAATGTTTGGTGAATAGAAACTTTTGCCTTTTATTTACCACACTGAAATGAAAATTGGGTAATTCAAGGTTAAGAGAATATTATAATAATTCAAAATTACCTTAACACTTGTCCTAAACTTATTTTATGAGTAATGTACGACCATGGGAATACTTGGGAATATTTGTGACCCCATGGAGCTACTTAAGAATGATAATGACACATTATTTTAATTAACTTAAAGTAAGGACAAAAATGACAATAAAAAATATCTTTTAGTATATCAATTTTTTACATGGGTTTATATAAGTCAACATTTCAACTATAAATAATAATTGGAAAGATAAAACGATTTCCTACATTATGGTAATTTGTGTATAATTTTTATACATCAAATAAATTAAATTATTTATGACACCATAGTGATGTAGTATTTACCTCATTAATAAAGGATTTAGATAAATAAGATTTTTAATATTAAAATAATATCCAAAACCAGTCCAATTCTTATTGGATGATTTTATTTCGACCATGAGTCATCCTATATTCTACGTTAATTATTTTCTCACCTTTCAAAACTGAATATCACTCTATAATAAAATAACATTTTCACACATTCCTAAAGAACCCCTCCTCCCCCTTATAAAAGGACACCACTTCTAACCCAATCCACACAGCTCTCAAGCCCTTTGGATCGTCAAAACCCTACCCAAATAATCTCTCAAGATACCCCTATTATTCCTAGAAGCCTTAACTTAGGTCTAAGGAACTTCAAGAAGTATTTTTTTCTCATGCCAATGGAAGTTACCCAAATTAAAGGTAACACTTTCTCTTAAATTTATTTGTTTTATTTTGTTTTATTTTACTTATCCAACCCCCTAAACTCTTTTTATTCCTTTATTTTATACCAACACCAGTATCCTAAATATACTAGAATGTTTTTATGAGAATTATTTGAACTACACTTACACACACATCCATCTAATGGGTGAAAAACATACTGTTTCTGTGGATGGAAAACTAACACCTCACGAAACGATGATTGTTCGATTATCTCATACAACCTCTCGTGATGGACATTAATATGGAAATGAATTTATATATTATATATATATTATGTTTATCTTTCTTAATTTTTTTGTATTTTCCATTTATATCATTATTTTATGGTTTCCATTATGGGTAAAACGTGATAATTTCATTTGAGGAAGTGCGGACTACCGCCCCCTCAAAATGATATTACTTGTTAATATCTTATGTGGGACGTATAAAAAATGGATTTAATGATATTATATATGATATTATACTGGAATTATAGTATTCCTTTGTATCATTATGTTTTAATTCCATTAAAATACAAAATTTAAATTAAAGTAGCGTTCATGCGTACGTACAGCTTACCGTCTCCATGAACCGTTCATTTCATTTCTTATCTCCAAATGTTATGTACTATTATAAATACATATATATAATCGATATATAATATATATATATATATTATATATAAATCATTTTTATCATTCTGAAGAAAATGGAATTTTGACCACATGGAAAAATTGTAATTATAACATGTTCATTTTTTTCTCATGTTTCGAACAACGATAAAATATCCAATATGAACTCAAATAATTAACTACTTGTTATAGAAATGTAATAAGTAATATAAAAAGAATAATAAACTTTAATAATGTTCTCAATAAAGTATATATTAACTTATGTTTATTATTCATGAAGAAAAAGAAACATACAAGACAAGTCGAACTTGAGGTAAGGGGTTTCTTATCTCACTTTTAATTCCATGAGATTTCCATTATTAGGAACTTATTTATTGCATATGGTGTATTTTGTACTTCCATTTGATATATATTATCAATATTATCTTTATATTCATTGTATTATGTGATTTATTTTATGTTTATTAACTTTTGGTCATACAACTCGATTAATTACAACGTGGTAAGGAGTTTTCCTCTCACTTCTTATTTCCGTGAGATTCATGCTATATTGGCCACAATTTAATTTTGTGTGTTGTATGTACTACCCATGATTGTATTCATGGTGTAATATAATTTAATTTATGGGTATTTACATCTTCATTGTATGATCCTTCTTTCATGGGGTGTATGTTTCATAAGTTACCAAATTGGTAAGGGAATTTCAAATTTCAATTTTGACTCATTGGGATTTACGCACACTTCATTGATTATTTTACTCCAGGATTATCTGTGGAATCAATATTTATTATTTATGTATTAATTTCCACTCATCTTTATATGGATATAATTTTGATACTCATAATCACTCCATTGATAAATTCTCAAGTCATCGATATGAACCTGATAAGAGTAATTTTAACTCAATCTCCATTCATTGAGTTAAACATCCAATTCAATGGTGTTGTTTTGAAAAGAATATGTATGAATGTTCTCTGATTTTTTTACACTGAATATCCAATAATATTGAGTGTATTTATATTTTTCACACATAATTATGACATTGATTTATCTTTAACCCAAGGATACAGTCTTTATAATGGATTTCATATCAACTTACATTCCATTGAGTCTTCTTTGTTGTTATGCACCAATTCACTTTTATTTGGTGTATATACTATACTTTGACATAGTATATCATGAATCCCTTTAATCTCATGATATTATAAAGTTTTGGTTACCTCAATTTTTTGTATTCAAGTGTCTTTAATTTGGTTTGGAACTCTCACTAAAATATCATTTTAAATGTTTTAAATATTTATTCTTATAAATCATTCTCATTAATGTCCATGTTTTAAAAATGGTTTTAAGGATTTATTTGTATGGACATTAATGTTTTAAAATTAAGATTACTTTTAAAAGTATAAAAGGGGATTGGGCCACTTTGATTCAAAAATATATTTTAAATGACTTCTTGATAAATAGAGATACTTTTAAATGTTTTCAAGAAAAAGGGGGATATTTCTCTCAAATAGTCTGGATGATTTTTTACATCTATGTCAATATCCCTCCTTATTCTTTATTGAGGTTAATCTATTATAATAAAATCTTCTATATTGTATTTAATGAGTTATGTTTGACTATGGATGTGCTATTTTTATACCACTCATGGTTTATGGATAAAGTATTGATATTTTGTATGCTAGTTTTAATACGAATGTTTATGTTATGTTTAATAAATTTCATATAAGGAGTGAATTTAACTTAGTAAGTGATGGGTGGATCCCACTAAAGCTCCTCCATGCATCGGTAGGTCTCATGAGAAAAACTAGTGTCCTGGCACAAGGCCTTGACAAAATCTTATTTGTAGTCTTAGTATGAGGCCTTGACTATGTGGTTATGATATTCGGAATTATGCATTCAATAATTATGAGATTAGATATTGATATTTCATGTGGTTATTTGACTAGTAGAATACCCATGATTATGTTCTATTATTACATTATTTACTCAGCTCATATTCCTTCCAGAAGGTGTTCATGTTTAATATTTTTTAAAGTCATGTGTTTTCAATTATTCAATGTGCCATGTTTTTATGTTATCTTACACTATATTGCTTACTCTTACAGAGAATTTGATCTCACCCCTTTCTCATGTTTCATTTTACCTAGATATGAAGAAGTTAGTTTTGAGTGACTTGCATTAATAATCTTGGAATCTTGGATGTTTTTAATGGAATAAATTAGTGTTGTTTTTCTTTTCAAGTTGTAATGTTGAACTTATGTATGTATCTTGTTTCCAGGACTACTAAACTAATCGGTCCTTCAGGACATGATTCCTTGTAATCCTGACAATTTATTAAAATAATACACCGGCTCCTGGATTCTGGGGTCGGACCATTACAGTTGGTATCAAAGGGAGGTTTAGTACAAATCATGGAAACTAGATTTAGATAAACTCTGATTAGAGCACATTACCCTAAGATAGAATTTGAGTATTAGTATAGAAGAACTTCCCAGAATCATGGTAATGTAGATATTTTGTGTCTTTTCTAAGTAGTACATCCCTGTCTGGATACGAGCAGGTAGAGGTGGCTCTGGCACAGATGTACCTTGGAGTGAAAACTCTGACAAGGAGTTTCAAGTTTGACCTGGGGTATCCTGGCACACATCAATGGGCCTTTCTACACTCTTGGTTACGACACTCCCAGCATATATTCTTAGGATAATTTACATTTTATTTACAAAATGATTTGAAGGATTTTAATATAAGATGAGAATAAATGTCCTTGGTTAATCCTAAGGTATTTTAAATTGAAAATAAAGTGTCATGATATTCTCAAAATGATTTTATGACTATTATTACAAACAAAATGCTTTATGGTTTTAGTCAATAGATAGATTCCAAGGAAGTCATAGTAACTTTGAGTATGATGTACAAGGCTTGAACTGTGGAGGAAAATAGAAACAAAATTTAATGTTGATAGGCCTAAAAGATATCGTGTTCATACCAAATTATTTTTCCAAAAATTTGATCAACAACATATATATTAACCAACTCCCAGACTCAAAAAATAATAGAAAAGTGTTGAATGATAAAAGCTCCAGTAGTGAAGACCTTAGAGAAAAGAAATCTCATTTTCCATCATGGAGGAAATGTGGAAGAACAAACCTAGGAAGTTGTCTTAATGGAACAAATAAATGCATTATGTGTGGGGGAAAAGGACATAATGTATAGAATTGTTGAGGAAAAATTAAGGGTACTAAGGAAGAAAATAAAAATGGTCCCAAGAATCTATTTACAGTCATTTTCCATAAATGTAGGGGACCTAGCCATTACCCGAGTGAATGCCCTATTCTATAGGATATCCTCTTGGTCATGGAAGAAGATATGTGGAAATAAATGGATGGAGAAATGTTTAAAAAGTATTAGTGCTCTTTGTTGATGGCATTACATTGGAGGACATTTCTCTTGTAATTGTAACCCTTCAGTTTCTCATGTGAAAATGATATTTGAGGAAGAATTATATTTTCTATTGTGGATATAGTTATGAATAACAATTTAGTTTTATATGATCATTGAGTTTGAGGCAATTACATGTTATTAAATTTTGGAATGAAAATGTGAGGTATGAGATAACATTTATGATGAAATTATGTTATAGTTATTTTGTGGAATCTATCTCATTTTTTGGAATATTATAAAATTATATAGTTTTTGAAAAAGAAAAACACACAGACTGTGTGACAACCCATCACGTCAGATAAAAATGTGAGAATCAAACCCACAACCATAGTGTGAATTTGATTTATCGCCTACCACTTGACTACGTGAAGTCCCTGGTTAGTCTGACTAATTATTTTTAGTTAAATTATTTTATTGACCAATAATATGTTGATTTGGGATCCTATGTCTTATCAAATTGATATCCTTAGTATAGGAAAATGATTTGGGGATTAAGTGATAAATGTTATTTTGGAAGACATTCACTCTATTGGCAATACTATATGCCTAAGGAAAATATAATATTACGGGATTTAATTTGAAGAGTAATGGTGGGTTTTTTACCTATGTTTTTATTTTGGATTTATAGTGATTTGGGTTATTTATTGAAATGAATAACCTATCATAGAGAATATGTGATTTGGTTAATTACTTTTAAGTATGTGACTTTAAGAGTAATCGATATTATTTGGAGATACAATTTAACATGGAAGACTATGTGAGAAAATTATTTTGAGTTTTGGGTTTCAATATTAGTTTGGATTATATTTAAAGATATTATGGACAATTGATTATTGAATGGTATTTATTTAACTTTGGGTATTGTTGGTTTAATTTTAGAAATTAAGATTAGTATTTCTTTCTCTAAAGTATTATCCTTTTTAGGGATAATCGGATCTTTTATAAACCATTTTGTTTTTGGTAAATCTATAAAGAAAAGGGAAATATACAGTTCATCCGTTGTCGATTATGTGATTCTCTATAAGTTGATTCTAGTGCTTCAGGTGTGACCAAGTCATCTTTAATACTCATCATTTGGAGTGAAAGATGAGTTTGGGGTAATAATTAGATGAAGGATGAAAATCTACTTGTCAAGTATATTTTTGTTTTCTTATTCTATGAATAAATTAATTATTAAACTTTAGTTAAGGGGTTTTAAAACAAAAAATGTGTTATCCTAATGCTTTATGTTTTTTTGTTGAACTGATTATATTATAAATCGTCATAGATTGGTGGCTTTAAGGCCCTCAACATTACACTTGTTTTTGATTGATGACCTTCATCACTCCTAATATATATATTTACGTTTCTCCTCTAATTATGTGTATCTAATTTCCACCAATGTTCTTCTAATTGAGATCATAATTTAGTGGTGACTTTTTCATCTCATTTTCCCTCTTATTAAGACTAAATTTTATTAACCCAATTTCCGATGTGGGTTTTCCACAATGGTATTTTTCTATTTTTAACCTTTTATTATCAAAGAAAAATTTTAAATATAAAGGATGCAATTTATATAAGGATGGGAGAATTTAACACCCCAATATTTTATATTAAGTTATTTTCTTTAAATTCAATAGCTTGTGCTACACGCAACACCGAGTTCAAGTGCACCATGACATACCAAACTAGCCGTTCAAAAGCGGTTATGAATCGTAATAACTGGATTTGGAATTTTATATACTCCATATAATTTTAACTTATGTATTATGTGTTTCTTAGACATATTATAATAAATAATTCATTTTTTCAGATAAAAAAATGTATTTTTCAAAACAAAATCAATTTTGCCACCTTTTAATAGAGAACACTTTTTAAATACAATATTTGACCCTTATTATTATTAATTTTGACAAAATAAAATAATTCTTTAGAATAGGGACATCAAAATTTACTTTGGATGAATTTTTGGTATTTTTCTAGAAATATTCATTTTTTATGAATATTGAGAAATACAGTATTTTAATTCAAAACTGCCTTTTAATATAATTTATTTATATGGTTAGATTATATTTTGAATTGTTTTTTATGTTTAATTAGATTATATTTTTACCCTTTAATACAATTTTAGTAATTGGAATTAATTTCACTTTGAAATTATACATTAACAAGTATCAATCTTTTGATAATAATTGTTTCTTAAAAACACGCTATTTGTTTTGACAACATGAATTAATTTTAAGTTAATTAATCTAAATTCTATGTTTTTAATTGGGTAAAATAGATATAATTTTTGAATTTGGAAAATCAAATATATATGAGGCTTAATTTTTGGTATTTTTCCGAAAAAACTTCAATTTTTGATGAATAGTGAAACCACTAAGTAGTAGTTAAAAATCTGACCTTTTATTTTTAATGAAATTTTATCACTTCTATGAATTGAATTTAGAAACTAAAATATACATGTTTAGTATTAGTAAGTAAAATGTGGTTAAATAAGATGACAATAATTTTTGGTGAATAGTAACTTTTGACTTTTATTTACCACGGTTAAAGGTAAATAGGGTAATTCAAGGTGAAAAAAATATTATAATAATACAAAATTACCTTAAAATTTGTCCTAAACTTATTGGATGAGTAATGGAAGACCATGGGAAAACTTGGGTCTATTTTGGGACCCCATAGAGCCACTTATGAATGATAATGACACTTTATTTTAATTAACTTAAAGTAAAGACAAAAATGACAATAAAAAATTTCATTTAGTATATCAATTTTTACATGCGGTTATATAAGTAATATTTTCAATTATAAATAATCATTGGAAATATAAAATTATTTCCTACATTATTGTAATTTTTTTATAATTTTTAGAAATCAAATCAATTAAATTATTTCTAACACCATAGTGATGTAGTATTTACCTCATTAATAAATGATTTAAATAAATAAGATTATTAATATTAAAACAATATCCAAAACCAGTACAATTATTATTTTATGATTTTATTTCGACCATGAGGAATCCTATATTCTACATTAATTATTTTTGGACCTATAGAAACCTAATATCACTATATAATAAAATAATATTTTCACACTTTCCTAAAAACACCTCCTCCCCCTTATAAAAGGACACCACTTGTAACCCATTCAAAACACCACTAAAGCCCCTTGGATCATCCACCCCCTGCCCAAATAATCTCTCAAGACCACCCTCTTCCTCCTATAATAATTACCTTACGCATAAGGAACTTCAAGAAATCCTTTTGGTTCAAGTCAAAGGAAGTTACCCAAATTAAAGGCAATGCTTTCTCTTAAATTCTTTTGGTTTATATTGTTTTATTTTATATCTCAAACCCCTAAAATCATTTTATTCATTTATTTTATAGCAACACAAGTATAATAAATATACTAGGATGGTTTTAATAGAAGGATTCAAACTACAGTAACACACACTTCCATCTAATGGGTGCAGAACATACTTTTTCTGTGGATGACAAACTAAAGCCTCATGAAACGATGACTGTTCGATTATATCCTACCACCTATCATGGTTTCAATTAAAAAGGAAATGTATTTTTATATGATATATATATTATTTTTATTTTTCTTAATGCTTCTGTATTTTCCATTTATATCATTATTTTTTGGTTTTCATTATGGGTAAAATGTGATAATTTCATTTGAGGAAGTGCGGACTACCACCCCCTCAAAATGATATGACTCATTAATGCCTTATGTGGGATGTATAAATGACAGATTTAATGAAGTTATATATGATATTATACTGTAATTATAATATAACTATGTATCATTATGTATTAATTCCATTAAAATAGAAAATACAAATGAAAGTAGCGTTCATGCATACATATGACTTACCGTCCCCATGAATGGTACTTTTCATTTCTTATCTCCAAATGTTATGTACTGTTATAAATACACATATATACTGGATATATAATATATATATTATATCTAAATCATTTATATAATTCTGGAAAAAATGGAATTTTGACCACATGGAAAAATTGTAATTATAACAAGTTCATTTTTTACTCAAGTTCCGAACATCGATAAAATATCAAATATGAACTCAAATAATTAAATAATGTTCATAGAAAGGTAATAAGTAATATAAAAGGAATAATAAACTTGAAAAATGTTTTTAATCAAGTAGAAATTAACTTATGTTTATTATTCAGGATGAAGAAGGAACATACAAGACAAGTCGGACATGAGGAAAGGGGTTTCTTATCTCACTTTTAATTCCATGAGATTTCCATTGTTAGACACTTATTTATTGAATGTGGTGTATTGTGTACTTCCGTTTGATATATATTAACATGATTCTTTTTATATTCATGGTATTTTATGATGAATTTGATGGTTATTAACTTTTGGTCATATGACTCGATTAATTACAACATGGTAAGGAATTTTCATCTCACTTCTTATTTCCGTGAGATTCATGCTATATTGGACACTATTTCCTTTTGTATGGGGTATGTACTATCCATGATTGTATTCCTAGTGTAATATACTTTAATTTATGGGTATTTACATCTTCATTGTATGATCCTTCTTTCATGAGGTGTATGTTTCATAACTTACCAAATCTGTAAGGGAATTTCAAATTTCAATTTCAACTCATTGGGGTTTACACATACTTCATTGATAATTTTACTCCAAGATTATGTGTGGAATAAATATTTATTATTTAGGTAGTAATTTCCACTCATATTTATGTGGATATAATTTTTATACACATAATCACTCCATTGATAAATTCTCAAGTCATCGATATGAACCTGATAAGAGTAATTTTAACCCAATCTCCATTCATTGAGTTAAACATCCAATTAATTGGTGTTGTTTTTACAAGAATTTGTGTGAATTTTCTTTGATTTATTTACACTTAATATCCAATCATATTTAGTGTAATTATATTATTCACACATAATTATTTCATTGATTTATTCTTAACCTAAGGATACGATCTTTATAAGGGATTTCATCTCAACTTACATTCCATTAAGTCTTTTTTGTTGTTATGCACCAATTCACTTTTATTTGGTGTATATAATTTACTTTGACATAGTATATCATGAATCCCTTTATTCTCATGATATTATAATGTTTTTATTACCTCAATTATTTTTATTCATGTGTCTCTCATTTGGTTAGGAACTCGAACTAAAATATCATTTCAAATGTTTTATAGATTTATTCTTCAAAATCATTCTCATTAATGTCCATGTTTTATAAATGGTTTTAAGGATTTATTTATATGGAAATTAATGTTTTCAAATTAAAATTCCTTTTAAAATTTTCAAAGTGGTATGGGACACTTTGATTAAAAAAAGATATTTTAAACGATTTCTTGATAAATAAAGAGACCTTTAAATGTTTTCAAGAAAAAAGGGGGTTATTTCTCTCAAATAGTTTGGATGATTTTTTTCATCTATGTCAATATCCTTCATTATTCTTGATTGAGGTTAATGTATTATAATAAAATCTTCCATATTGTATTGAATTAGTTATGTTGGACTGTGGATGTGCTATTTTTATACCATTCATGGTTTATGGATAAAGGATTGACATTTTGTATGCTAGTTTTAATACGAATGTTTATGTTATGTTTAGTAAATGACAGGTGGAGCCCGCTATAGCTCCTCGATGCATCGGTAGGTCTAATGAGACAAACTAGTGTCTTGGCACAAGGCCTTGACAAAATATTATTTGTAGTCTTGGCACAAGGCCTTGACTATGTTGTTATGATGTCTGACATTATGCATTCCCTCATTATGAGATTAGCTATTGATATTTCATGTGGTTATTCACCTAGTAGAATACCCATGACTATGTTTTATTATGGAATTATTTTCTCATCTCATATTCCTGCCATAATGTGTTCATGTTTAATATTTTGTAAAGGAATGTGTTTTAAATTATTCATCGTGCCTAATGTTTATGTTATCTTCCACTGTATTTCTTACTCTTACTGTGCGTTTGAGCTCACCCCTTTCTCATGTTTTATTTTCCCAGGTTATGAAGAAGTTAGATATCAGTGACTTGAAGGAATAATCTTGGATGCTTGGATGTTTTTAATGGAATAAATTAGTGTTGTTTTTCATTTCAAGTTGTAATGTTGAACTTCTGTATGTATCATGTTTCCAAGACTACTAAACAGATCAGTTGTTTGGGAAATGATTCCTTGTAATCATACCAATGTATTAAAATAATGCAATGCCTCCTAGATTCTGGGGTCGAGGCATTACACTTGTTCTTTACCGTGATTTTGGTAAGCTCGTGATAATCAATGGAAAGGCGCATTAACCCATCCTTATTCTTGATGAAGAGAACTGATTCACCCCATGGTGAATCACTTGGGTGTATAAAACCTTTATCCATATTTCCTTGTAGTTATTTCATCAACTCCTTAAGCTCCACAATATCCATTATATACATTTTCTTGTATATTAGAAACACATGAGGTATAAGATCAATTGAGTATTCAACATCTCTTCCAGGAGGAAGGCCAGGAAATTCCTCAGAAAACATTTCAGCAAATTCCCCCACAGTAGGTGTGTTTTCATGGATGGTTGCTTCCAAAGACTCAATCATCTGAGAATGATACCTATGATTATAGGTAATTAATATCCATTATTGAGATGATGGTGCTAATGAAGATTCATCCTCCTCCTTGCACATGTACATAATCGGGGGTCGATTCTCCAAATGGAGAGTGATTTCCATAACATGGATATTTATGTTGTCTCTATATAATGAAATCCAATCCATGCCAATAATTGAATCAAGTTCCACCAGAGGGATTATGAATAGGTTCTATGGGAATTTCAATTAACAAATTATGATAGGGGAGGAGTTATATTCATGGGATTCAATGATTTCTACATTTCGCTTTCTCAATGACATCTTTACTTCCATGATTTGTGGTGGTGTTGGGATTGTTCTACTAAACTCTCAGGATATAAATGAATGTGTAGAACCAGAATCAAAATGTACATTCACTATTATTGAATGAATTACTAGTGTACCTATCACCACTTTATTATCAGGATTCACATAGGTGGTTGTGATAGAAAAATCTCTCCCCTACTTCCTTGGATGTTTTTAGTTGCTTCCTAAACCCTTGTCTTAGTGAATTGGTTTGCAAGGTTCCCTGGTTCATTATAGTTGAAACAATGAACAATGCATTGAGGGTCGAACAGAGAATTATTTTCCTCTGTGGTTTCCACGGGTTTTCTTGTCGGCTGTTAATGTCCAAGTGACCTTCTCTTCCACACCTGAAGCATTTCTCTTTCCCCTTATAGAAATTTCTGAGGTGCTTCTTTATGAACCTTTGGTCGGTGGGGTGCTGGATATTCTTTACACTATTGGATTTATCCAACATACTACAAGAATTAAAGTCCACCTTATGCTTTTTATCCCCATGATACCTCTGAGATTAGTTGATCTCTATTTCAACCTTGAGGTCACAATAGACCATTTCCTCATAGCTCTCTAAGTAATGGGTCGTTAGGGATTTTCCTAAGCTAAGTTTTAGACCAATAAAGAAGTGTTCAACCTTGCATTCAGGGGTAACGACAAAGCTGGTGGTGTATCATGAAAGCCTTTTGAATTTTTCCTTGTACACTCTGATGGATGCTTTGTCTTTTTTTCTTGAGGTAAAGGAAGTCCCTTTCTATATTAAGTCAGATGGTGGAAGGAAAATGTTTGTTCAGAAACATTTTCTGGAAATCCTTCCATTCCAATGTCTCTATATCTTTGTCAAGTTTTTTATTTTTTTATCAATTTCCACCATTTATTAGATTCACCCTTCAAACAATAACCATCCAGAAGTACCTTATCTAGTACAAAACATAGAGGGATGGATAAGATCATTTCAATGGAGTTGATCCTTTTTTCAGAGATTGAGGGATCAGACGATCCATTAAAAGTAGGAGGATTTTGTCTCATAAATCTCTCGATTGTGGATTTTTCTTTCTTAGGGGGGGTTTAAAATTCCTCTAGACACATGTTTCAATTCAAAACATGAGTTAACTGAGAGATTATAGTGACAAATTTTTCGATTCCCACTCTCATTGGATTGGGCATCTCATTAGAAAAGTTGTCACATTGATCTTCGCATTAGTTGTTAGCCTGAGTCCTCCTATTACTGGACATTGGCTGAAATAAAAAGAAATTTATGGGTAAAAAATAAAGGGAAATACAATCACAATTGGGATAAATTATAAATTAAATTTACTTCCTTAACATATCTATTTTATCCATGATATACTTCCCGACATATATTCTTAAGGACATTTTTTAACTCCCTTAATAACGGTTCATATTATGCTTATGAATTTACCAAATCATATCCCCTAGGCATTTCATAACCAAGATGGTAGCAAGGCCTATTTTTGTGCATCATTTGTTGTTAGAGTCTAGCTGAAAGTGGTGTTTTCGGGTTTTACACCTAGATACATCTGTGCCAAATCTAGTTGTACCTTCTCGTATCCTGACAGGGATGTATTTTCTTGATAAAACACTTACTCAATACTCAGTAAAATTTAAGGATGTTTTTATTATACTTAGTCTTATCCCTAAGTATTTCACAAGGGTTTTCTAATCCTAATCCCAAAAATAACTAAACCTATCCTCTCACACCAACTATAACAACTCTGCTCTTTATTACACACATTAACAAGATTTATTACATAAACTTGTACTAAATAAAACTCTGGGGATCGAGAGGTCTGGTGTATTAGGAAATTAGGAACAATACATGACAACTTAGAATATAAAATACAACATATTTATTGAAAACTTCTTTTACATCACCACAACATTCCTTCGTACTTAGCATTACAAGGGATAACCAATGGACATGCATAAGAAAAGGGTGAGCTATAAAGCCCTATAATGGAGTAAAAAAGGAATAAAATGAAGAATATAGAAAATGTTAGGAAATATGAATATCAAAGGAGTGATAGAGAAACATGAACATAAAGGAATGATATAGCATTACAATCCTAACTAGGAAATGTGGAAATAAGATTTAACATGATATTAGCATGAGCCAAGGCTCATTGCACATGGATCATGAGTAAAATCTCATTGCAATTGAATTAGAATGAGTAAAACATAATTTCACTTGAATTATCATGAATAAACCCTCATTTCACTTGAATTATCCTGATTCTAATCTTTACCAAATGCATTGGAGCGCTATCATGGAACACCCTTCTTAATCATTTCATTTCATTCATAAGTGTTCCACATGGATCATAGAACATGAATTCATTAAACATAATCATTTATTCCTTTCTAAAGGAATGTGGAATTCATACAGGAAACTCTATAACAAATAAGTAAATGTTCATAAAGGTGAATACCCTTGGTATAGAAATGGGCATGGTATTCACTACATAATGACTTTGGCTTGGACAATTACGGTGAAATTTCGGCAACCTAAAGATATGACATTAGAATTCATAAAAATAGTTGATGAGAGAGAAAGAGATGTCTCATAATATTTAAATGAAATGGAAAGTAAGTGGGTCATATAGATAAATGTCCCAACACATTTAATGGAATTTAGATTCATAATACAAAATAATTCCTTGAATGTAAATGAGGAGAGAGAAATACCTTAGGGAATTTTGGCATGGTAACGAGTGTACATGGGAGGCATTAACGAGATATAAAGGGGAATATCATCATTAAAAAATAATTAGGGAAGTATAGGAGAGGTTTTAAATCATACCCCAATATTTTTAAATGAAAATAAAAGGTAATAACAACATAATGAAATTTGGAAAAAATGAGAAAGGAAGAAATCCCTTACTTGGAAGTGTGATCCCAAAAGATTGGGAGAGGCTTGATAAAGGATTACTAGGAGATTTAGGAACCATGTTAGGATTCCAGAGATATTAGGTCATGGGTTGGTTGAACTTAAACTTTTTTATTGAAGAGGAATGGGAGGTTGAGTGGGTTTATATGGGAAAGGAGAGGGAATTTTTTATTATTTAGGTTTTTTAGACTACACATTAAACTAATCAAACCAACATACCAAACCATGTTTTTTGCCCATTTTTTCCAATGGGGAGTGGAAAACATTATTTAATAAGTCAAATGGCCGAATTTATTGAAATATTTGGCCTTATTATGTGGAGGTGATTCACAATCTCATGGAAATCATTTAAAAAAGTTAAAATGTATTATAAGTCTTGGAGGGTCCACTAAGGCACCATAAAATTAATCAAAAAATTTGAAAATATTTTTTTGATTAAAAAATATATTGGACGAAAATATAATTTATTGTATTTTATTGCATCACAATTGGGTCATTATGATGTCATAAAACACATCATATATTTAAATGGTACTTAATTTTTACCCCAAAATTTGATTATCTTGGAAAACTATGAAAAATTCACCATTTGATAAATTCTACATAGTGATTACAAAAATTATATTAATTTTATCTAAATAATTTTATCAATATGTGAATTTTTACTTTTAAAATAAACACTGATATTTTTCAAAATTTCATGTGTTTTGACATAAATAGGTTTTAACCTTAGTAAAAATTAAAATTATATTCATAAAAATTATACAATCATTTATATTTAATAAAAATTAATTTAGTAATAATATTTTATTAAAAAATAATATAATTCAAAAATCCATTAATTAATCAAAATATTTTGTTAATTGAATATTAACTAAAAATACTATTTGTTCTTTAGAAACTATTTACAAAGTAACAATAATAAAATTAATGTATATTAATTATAAAAAAATATTGCACATAATCATAGTGCAAGGGTCTTATTAAAAAACCTCTTATAACACCTACATATGACCTTAGAGTAATGTGTGTGATGGTGAAAAATAGTTGGGGTGGCTCTGATAACATTGCTTGGGTGGTAATCTTTATCAACATCCTCTTCTCCCATAGGAGGTTTCGTTCAAGGTTAATGTGTTGAAGCTCAATTGGGGCTTGATCAAGAGAAAATCCCAATGATGATACCTCCTTTAGAAGCTCTGAAAAATGGGCTTCTTAGGGTGAAATTCTATTGTATGAGGCCATCGCTTCCTTTGTCTAAGTAAATTGGATTTATTAAAGCCCTATATTTATACTAATCATGTGATCACTGTTCAACAACTATATTAGCAATGGTTATATTTCTTAATTGTACTTTAAAATAAAAAAACATAAAACCAAGGAAGTTTATATTTTTTATATTACCATTTTACATAAAAATACATTTAAATAGAACAAGAGGAATTCTCATTAATAAATGTTTGGGTTGTTACAAAACTTGCTGTAGTAACCAGCCAGGCTGAGGAAAATCCCAATCTCGAACACATATTCAGCTATTACCATGACATAACCACACAAATCTTATTGGGGTCCACCAAAAATTCTTGATTCGAGATCACATGCCCTAGATACTTCACCTCCCGGATCTAGAATGTTCACATAGACAACTTTTCATAAAGGCGGAGACCCTTTAAAGTTCCCAACATGATCCGAAAATGATGCACATGCTCTTCTGAAGGATCCATAGTAAACCAGGATGTCATCCACAAATACCACAATGAAGGAGTATAGATATTTGAGAAACACCATATTCATGAGTTCCATAATGACCATAGGATCATTGATCAATCTGAAGGTCAAGACCAAGTACTCAAATTGGTCACACCTGCTTCGGATGGCTGTCTTTGGGATATATGACTCTTTCACCCTCAGTTTTTGGTAACCAAAATGAAAATATATTTTAGAAAAACAATTTTCCACCTTTAATTGATCAAACATGTCATCTATATGGGGAAAATGATATTATTTGTTGATGGTTACCTGGTTAAGCTTCTGATAATCAATACACAACCTAAGGGACCCATCATCCTTCTTCACAAAGAGAACATGTGTGGCCCTAGGAGAGATACTCAGGCGAATGAATCCATTGGATTATAAATCATCCATCTGAATCTTTAATTACCTCCAATCGGTGTGGGTTATAAGATATGAGGGAATAGATATCGGTTGTGCTCATGACGAAAAATTGATCGAGAACTCCATGTCCCGCTCTAGGGGTAATCCGAAAAATCATCTGGGAATACCTCCAAGAACTCATCCACTACATGATGTAACCCACCCTTAGGAGAATGACCATTTTCCACTAGCATGAGGGACAATAAATGGAAGATAAAATTCCCCAACTTTGGGAGTTGAGGTCCCGCAAGACTCGATCGAGGATCTCATTCCCCACGAAAAACCTATAGACTACCATCATGTGCCATGAAACTCACCCTCTGCCTATAGCAATCGAGGTGTGCCTAAAAGTGTACCATCCAATCCATGCCATGTATCACATCAAATAGATCCATATATAAGACCAGAAGGTCCCACTCCATCTCAACCCCTGACATGGAAATCACACATAATGGGCACCTAAGACCCTGCTCCGTCTTCTTTCCTAGAGGAATCACTGACTCCATTGTAAAAGTAAAAATATAAGTTGGAAAATTCATCTTGTTCACAAAATGGGAAAAGATGAATGAAGTAGAGGAACTGGTATCAAAAAGTGTATCAGATAAAGAAAATGAAATAAAAAAGGTTCCTTGAACTCTCGATGGTCCCACCTCTGATCCTACTGGTCTATAATACACCGCATGAAGATGCCTAGTCTCTGCTTGAGAATGACCGCTAGTATGTGGTTGTTCCCTAAACTAGCACATCCTAGAAGGTGATCTAGCCCTACCATCATGGCCACCCAACTAAGATACCATTTTCTCTAACAGATTAAATTGACCTGGTACTCCCCTATAAGCCACTAATCCTTCCCCACTTTTCAGTGGACATGCCATCGGACAAAATTGCTTCTAGTGTCCCATACCACCACACTAATAACAAGGCTTAGGAGGAAAAGTGAATGCTGGTTGGATGTTCCATGTCCTCCCACACTGGGGGAACACAACAGACATCACATCAGAAGCCACAGAAGAAAACTACTTGGAATATTGGCCTGAGGGTCCACCCCTTTCTTTCCATGCTCCTCCCACTTCCTTTTCTTCTCAGAAGAGATTCCACTGGCCATACCTAATATCATCCTAGAAGATCACACCCTCTCCTTACATTTTATCCCCACCATATATGCCTGGTCAATCACCTCTTTATAGTTTTTTATCCTAAATAGGAAGACCTGTGAATAGATCTTTGGCCGCAGACCCCTCTCAAACTTCTAGGCCTTCATCTACTCGTTGGAGAGCATTTATGAATCATACCAATCCAACTCAGAAAAACATTTGGCCTAATCCATCACAAAAATATACCCCATAAAAAGGTCCAAAAACTCTTGAGTTCATGATTATTTCAAAAATTTAGGGTTGTACTGGACATTAAAGATAATCCTGAAGTCATTCCAACTCATCTACTCATGCCTCCTAACATGAAGTACTGATTCAAAACACCTTAGACTGGGACCTTCTACAGAAAATAGGCACATTTCACCCTGATCTCCTCCAGTGTGTCCAGGAACTCAAACATGTGCTCGATCTTTTCGAGCCACTCCTTTTCTTCCCGGGGTTCTATGCTACCTCATAAAGTAGGAGTCTTATTTTTTAGAAACTCCTGGAATTTTTCATTCCTTGGACCTGCCTCATCATTCCGAATAAGATCTAGAAGATGAGATGGTCCTTGTCCTAGATCTTCAATATCTTGAACAACAACATCTACTAGTCTCTGGTCAAGCGATGAGGGATAACTCTCTCTGTCTTCCTTCCATGTATACAGGGGAGCTTTCTAGGGAGGCATGGTTCTACAAAATACTACAGTTACAAGAACAAATATCAGCACAAATGTTTTGAAAATTACATCAATAACATGAAATATAAATTATCCCAACACATTATAATAAAAAACAAACAACTACTTCACCACCACTTGATGTCCACGTACAGTCTTCAGTGCACACGTCTCATATAAAAGTGAATCCAATCAAACAATTACATCATCCAATGGTGACTCGTAGTCTTTTAGGGGAGGTGCAAGCCAGTAGCCCTACTCCTGACCAAAACTCCAAGCACTGAGAATCCCAGCACATTTCTAGACGAACTCATCCCAAAATAATAATATAACCCAAAAACATTGACATCCCCTAATACCATTGTGTCAAGAACCAAATATTGTCTCATTCATTACCGGCACCAAACCCAGTCCATGGAAATACCCAAAAGGCATTCCATATCTCCAAGGGTCGACACAGGTTCCTAGGTATTATAAACAATGGTTTGGGAATGATTTACCCAAATTAGGATACATAAGACAAAAAAAGACAATCAATAAAATGAATATGAAAATTCATGCCAAACAGGCCTTAATTAAAAATTTAGAACTAAATACATGTTTTTTAACATGATGAAAGGGATACCAAACGAAAAAAAGTATAATAAAAGTCAACCCACAGACCAACACATGACAAGGGGTCATCACCCACAAGTCATCTCCACAACACCACACAATGGAAGCAACTGGAAACCAAAAATGTCGTCCCTAAAAGACTTTCCCTTACATGTGCCAAACATAACCAAGTATACATACACAAAAAGGAGTAAGTAGGGTGTGATCCTAATCCCAAACGGATACCACCCAAATATTCCATGTGACAATCATTATAAGATAAAAATCTTGCAAGTGTTATAAATAGAGAAAGTTTGCAATAATTTCTAAAGGTGTATCTTTCAAATGAAAATAATTTTCAAAGAGGGTAACTTTAAAGAATAGGTAAATTTAAATAAAACATTTAGGCTACTGAATTTTCCATCCAAACACACCATAATCCAAATATAAATTCAAAATAGTCACTTAAGCACTCAACACAGGAACACCCCTAGGCACTAGTTAGTTGTGCACCCCTGGTACCTCGCATCTCGGTGTGAAAGTAACCCTGAAAATATTCATTCTCGTGAATGTGACACTAATACGGGAATCAAACATAAGATAGTGGTCCCCAAAATCATCATCATCATAGTTTGTTTTGTGTTTTCGACATCAATCTTTCTAAGTGAAATAGGGACAAAACCACTCTAGATCACTAGCATGCTAGTACACATTCGTCCACCTAGATACCCAGGTTTCCCTCTTTGTGCTCAAACAAGTTCCAAATGATACAAAATTACATTTACACCAAAACATACTAGTTATGGTCATAAACACTGAAAATAGTTTCTAAAAAGTCCTTTCACCATTTTTATAACTCAATCAAATTCTTAGAATTTCCATAAAAAATTATACAAGTTATAACAAAACCTTTCACATAAAATCCATTTAAAATCCCTCTTTTTACACAAAATGCATACCAATATTCCACCAAACCGAAATTTTAAAGACTAAAACAGTTTTATAAAGACATTTCATGAATTATAAAACAGCACCAATGGTACAACATGGAATTCACAAGTAAAAACACCCATTTTCACACAAAATTGGAACTTAAAAGAAAACCTCTTAACAAATGACTCTAAAAACAATTTTCACAATAAAAATAATGGGAGAGGAACATAAAAGAAATATAAACCAAGAAATATAAATCATTATAGAAATTTGTACACATGGAATCACCTACCATATATTTCATAACCCTCAAATCCTTGTGTAGAACTTCAACTGCACAACCTTCGCATCGCAAAGGAGTGAAAATGAACCTAAAACCACAATATTGGACAAAGAAACTCAATATAATACCTTAGGATAGAACACCTACATGTTATAATTTAGGAAAATACTGAATAAAGTAATAAACCCATTGAAAATGGAAGAAACTCTAAGAAAAAGGGAGAAGGAAGGAAGGAAAACGACTTACTTTAGATATCTTGAAGAAATCACCCCAAATCAACCGAAGGTTGAATCTCAAAGAAAAATAACTGGTAGGGAGGCTCGAATGAGGCTAAGGAGGTCAAATGGGTAATAAAATGGAGGGGAGAATAGTTAAAATTTAATGATTTATGGATGAAAAAAATTACCTTCTCAAATATGGACGATTTGAGAAACCCTGATAATGTTCACCCTAATCTGTGATGCAAATGAGCTCCAAAGAGGGAGAGATGAACATGGGGGTGTGCCTAGGTATGTTGTCTTCATGTGAGAGATAGAATCACCAAAAAATATTAAAATTAATGAGATATTAACGAATTAATTTTATTTAGGTATGAAATGGGCTCCCAGGTTGGCCTAATGCCTAATTAAATCACCCAAATCCAAAATGATAATTACTTCCTAAGGGGTTAAAATGTATATGGTGGTTTTCTTAGGTCAATGAAGACCATGTAGGAATTGTAATGGATGAAATTTTTTTTAAAATTAATTATTAAAAAATAAAAAAAAATTGTTTTTTAATTTGGAAAAGAGCTCACGGTTGGGCCCAAATCATGAAAACCCACCATTTCCTCCAAAAATACATTGGAAACACCCATAATAGTGCACGAATATAATTTATATGAAAAATAAATTTAAAAAATGTCATGGATGGGACATAAACATAAAATTTAAGGTAATTCATGACCTTGTCTCTCAAAAAACAAATGATTTAACAGATTACTTTAACTCTATGGGCACTGCACATAAAAACATGTTCCACAAGAAAAAATAGCACATCCGTCACTATTAATTTATCACATGCGATAGACCATAGAAAATAAGGAAGGTCACATAACCTATGGAGTATTTCACCATGCCTGAGGCTTGTATACCCTATTGAGAAAGATCATTACATGATTTTCATACTTTTTACATGGTTTAACCTACTAATGAATCAGTTATTTACTCAAGGGTGTTGCTTTATCACTAGGGTTCCTACTCAGGAAAAAAAACACCCAAATAGAGCCTATCATCAAAAATAATATCACAAGAATTTATAAATTCTTAAATACTCTAAGGGTTCTACCTCTAAATGGACTTCCCTTACTAAAGTAAAATGAGTTGATCCTAAAAGAATTTTACACCTAAAAAGTTCACTAGAACTTAGTGCGTAACCTATAGGACTAAAAAAGACAAGGAATATGTTGATTGGGGCCAACAAGCATCATCTATTAATGGTTCCCTCTATAAAAACCTATACAAGGTTCCAATTAAAATCATTTAAATGATTCTCATTTATAAAAACATTTAAACAACTAATGAAAAATGAATGTCAAGTACCAATTCTTAAAAAACAACTATGCAAAGCACTTTATTTAGCTTATATCAAACATCATTTTTAGAAAATTAACTTAAATTTACTTTTTTAACCATTTAGTTGATTCAAGAGTTTTCAAATCTTAATTGGTTTAAAAATATTTTAATTTCGAATCCTATGATGAAAACACTCTACAGTTTTTATTTTACATTTTAGTTAACTAATGCCTCCAGATAACAAAACTCATAGGTAGATAATAAGGATTTTATTAATTTAAGGGACTAGTCAAGTAAGATTCCATCATAGATATAGATTTATATTGTAAATGTGGTTTCTTACACTTTAGATAACCATCCAATTAACATAATCATACTCCTATGGGATTAAGTATCAAGAATATAAAAGAAAAGTATGACCTATGAGTGTTCCATTAAACCAATTTGGGTTTTTTAAATTTAAACTTTTTAACAATTTATTTCCCAAATTTCAAACACCCATAATGGGTTTAGCACATAATCATATCATATCATGATCCAACTAATTGGTTCAATACAATTTATCCATAAACATCATGCCCCAAATGACCTACTTGGGTCCAGGTCTGCATTTCAAGTATTAGTCACATGGGTCTTCATACCCAAAAGATTTATGTAAAATACTATACAAGGTAGATATTTTCTATAAAAATTCTATATTATTATTAAAAATATATATAAGAATCATAGTTCAGTTAGATGATCTATCATTCCCAATTTATAAAGGTACTCTCCTTTATAAGTTACAAATGACATTCAAGTAGTTACGACAAGGTTTTCTACATTATTTATAGAATAAACAATTATTTATATATAATGGTTTAATTATATTGGTTTCCATTATCTAATTTATAAATTCCCAGACATATTATAAATTTCACCATTGGTTCCAATTCAATTATAATTTTATTAATAGGTTTAATTTCAAACTACAATAAGTTTGTACGAAATGGTTCGATCATATGGGTTACCACATCCTAATTTATAAAGTTCCCATACACATTATAAATTTCAATCTGGCACCCATTTAATCATAACCATTAATTTCTAATCCCATGAAACTGATGGTTCATGGATTAAATATCAAATAATAGGTTGATTAAATGGAATTTCACCATAAATCTATGTGGGAAAACACTTTTTAGGTTGATGTATAGACTTTACGTAATCAACCTTATGTAAAAATTATGACTATGCATGTTTTCACAAGAAAAAATATAGGTAATCATGGTATGGGTCATAGAAACTATTATGTAAGAAAGGAAAAACCAAGACATGTTATAAAATCAATAATGATAAAATAAATTTCAGTAACATGGAAGTTATTACCTAATAGAATATATAGGTAAACATGATAAATTATCTAGCAAGGCACATTTATTAAAATCATCAAGCTGTCTATAAAAGAAACCTACATGGAGTAGAATTTGTGAGGAAAGTGAATCACTATGTTCCAAAAAATATGAATGAATGATCCTCACTTTTCGATACATATCAGGAAATGAGATAATCATCACATCCATAAATAAATAACATGTGAAAATACACCAATACTCATGGTGAAATATCAATCAACTATAATAATAGGATCATGAAAAACTACCCCACTCCTTGGAAACATGATCTTTCCATCATTCTTGGGTTAGGAATACCTAGACACAATCTATTTACCACGTTCTGAAACATTCTAAGTCTGTTGTCTACCTTTCCCCAAAATAGTATGACATAGAAGAAAAGATAATGATTTGATTCCATTTTTACCATCCTGAACCGAGATCCAATCAAACAGTGTCGTAATCTAGACAAACACCAGGTATCATGTGTGCCAACCCATATGATAGAGTTTGTTAACATGTAGTGAGGGCCTAATGTTGGTATAATGGGGATAATATATCCTCTAGATGAGTAATAAATATAGCACAATAAATAAAACTAAAGGAAGAATAAAATTTAATAAACTGACGGATAATAATAAATGAATGATTGAGTTATGAATGGACATGATACAATGTACAAATAGATATACACCTGTTGATACATGCATAGAACAGATTAGGAACAAAATAAAAGACTCAGTAGTTATCTCCAATAGAATCATAAGTACTAGTTTGTTCCTCTACTCCCATACTCCATCTGAGACAACAAGGATGACAACAATCTAGTAAAATTCATGAAACTGGCCTTATAACCATGAGATTTCATCAGGTAACCTAGTCAAATGGTGGCCAGGATAGGGTGTGAGATATACTCAGTAGGCTACCATAAATGGTGTCTAATTGTCTATGAATATAAAATAAATTTTTGTGTTGGTATATGATAAGTAATCTTATGATGTAATAATAAAGGAAAACAAGATGGGCTCAGGTTCCTCAGGGAAACATATCTATCCTTACATGCTTCAACCTCAGCTAGAATATCTTTAAAACAAATCCAACTAGTACATATATGATATGGCTATAAAAATGGACATCATAAATAAAGCATCTAGAATACACCAAAACCCAACCTTGTTATTTGTCTCGGAAGATGCATCCCTAGTATAATGATTACTAATTCTTAGTTTTTGATTTATAATAGATACTTATAATTTAATACATGGAATCCCAAACTTATCTAAGGTGACTCATAAAAGGAATCAAATGTATCGCTCTAGGAGAACTATAAAATACCCTACACCACTAGAATATAACCAAGGCAATCCAAAAAATGAATCCAAAGTATCACTCTTGGTATGATATGGTATAGGGAATAACCCACTAATACCATCCCAGGTATCTAATGTAGGGGACCATGTATTGCTCTGGGAATGGTATAACCATCAATCCACCAATTCCATCCATGGTTTTCCCCCTATGGTACCCGTATCTTCCATGGAAAAATAATATCAATCAACCTATGAGACCATCTATGGAATTTCTATGTGGGAACCTGAGTATCACTTAAGGAAAATACTAAAAACTCTCCTTAAAGGTGTATCTGAGAAATTACTACAATAAAAACCATGTATCACTCTTGGAGTTGAGTAAAAGAGGCAATTTATGATCCCTTCCTTGGAATTCTAGGAGGAGGAACCGAAGTTTCTCTCAAGGTGTAGGCAACACATTTAATCAATTAAGTTTGAATATAGAAGAGGCTAGTTCGATAAAAATTCCCTAATAATTCGAGTTATACAACTGGGTCATTTAATATATAAATCATAGGAAGTCCATGAGAAAACATCCATGCCACAAAACATAACAACAAGTTGACACGTTTTGATTTATAAGATACTGAACATTAAAAAAAGTTATTTTAGTAGACAAAGTTATATTTTCATCAAAAAATAATTATACTCATATTAAGCATCTTATTGAAGTATAATAATTAAATAAATCAAAATAGGGGAAGTTGGATAGAAATTAAAGCATAGAAAATTTCTATAAGTCTAACCATATTGATTAACACACCCCAATGTTTGTTTAGTCATTAAAAAAACTATTATTAAGTGTTCTAGAAAAGCCACCCAAAAGGGGTGGTTCAGGTTGAGATCATAACCCATAACCATATCAAGAGGATCAAAGATACAAAACAAGGTGTTCAATTAATTTAATTTAATACATTTCATAATTTAAAAGTATCACCTATGGAGATCGGCATGCAGAACAATAGAAATATTATATAAATGGTGTGAATTTAAGAAAAAATAACATAAAATTCCAAAATTAGGCTTAATGTGGTCTACATATCCATTATAAGTCTTTGACATGAACTAGAGTAGGAGAAATTAGAAGATTCAACAAAATATCTCAAAATTGGGGAAAAGAACATGGATGAATTTTTCATTCTATATGGTAAGGTAACTGAAGAAGAGAATAATGAGGAATCAATTTCTTGCCTATATGCAACAAAAGAGTCCAAAACTAAGAGAAATTGTGACCAAAAAGGAAGATTCATCAAATAATTGTTGAAGAAGAGGAGGGTGCTTGAGTGGTTTCCCCTGGTGCACATGAAGGAGAAAGAAAAATATGGGAAAAAGAAATAGTATGGGGGAATAGAAAATTCAACCCTATAAATGAGGCTCATAGTTTAGACACATGGTTTTCCAAAACATGCACCAATTGTTCTTCATTCAAAATATTTTAAGGGATATCACATGGTTCATATTCCTGGTTTAGGAAACCATGTGCAAACTATGCATTTCCCCTATGTCAAGGAACCTGAAGAAACTGGATAGTCAGGCAGATCCTCTCGAATGTTTTGGATAAATCATGTGAGAACCTCATATCCACTATACTAGCCACAAAATTTCACTTAATGGGCCACATGGTTATAGAAAAACTATGTGCCCTTACCATCTTATCCCAATTTTGTGTTTTTAGAGCCTGACACTCCCAAAACTCAAGGTAACCCATGATACAACTCTCATGAATTAAACCGCATCCAAAAACAAAAAAATTAAAATTTTCAACTCTCAAAATTAACTTTTTGTTCCCATTTAATATTTGGGACATCTAACAAATGAAAATTCTAAAAACTCTAGGAATTTTCAACCTGGTCCAAAACACCAGACTTTACAGAAGTGGTGAGACTTCATAGAGTGTCAATATATATTATATATGATCAATATATAAGGTTTACCTTGAGGTTATACAGAATACATGAAAAATTATTGGATATATAGTTGTGTTTCAGTACTTCTTATAACCCTCAGATGAATAGTTGGTATGAGATAACCATTGAAACTCCAAAGGATATATTGAGATCATTTTCAATGTATTTCCAACGTTTTCGGGATTAACGCATTCCCCTAGTGATGTTCTTATATTCAAAGAGTTTCTATTATATCATTCATATAACACATTATGAAGCTTTGTATGGAAAGAGGTATTTGAATCCAACATGTTGAGATGAATTTGGAGAGCAGAAGCTTATGGGGACTGATCTTATCTGAGAGATGACCGAGAAGGTTAAAACCATTCAATGTCATATTAAATCCATAAAAACTCAATAGAAAATATATACAAATAATAATCTATGAGATTTAGAGTTTAAGGTCAGAGATAATTTTTTCATTTATATATCATTGTGGAATGAAGTCGTTAGTTTTTGGAAGAAGTGAAATCTTAGACCAAGATACATTGACCCCGTTGAGATCCAAGATGACATCAGAGTTGTAGCCTATCGACTAGTAATCCCACCTAACAAATCCATGAACATCATATGTTCCTTGTATCCCTCTTGGAAAATTACATAATAGAAACCTTAGATGTTCTGAATGAATTGGTGGTAAACTTGTAAAATGTTCTTTCATATGAGGAGAAGTTAGTGAATATATTAGATTGTGGAGACAATATTTAATGAAACAAGACAACTCAATTGGTAAAAGTGTTGTGGAAGAACCACAAGTTTTATGAAGCAACATGAGAAATGGAAGAGGTGATGAAATATAAGTAACCATATTTTTTTAATATATAAAATGAAGTTTCTAGTGAAAATATTATAAATGGGTAAGAATGTAATAAATTTAACATTTATGAATGAAATTGCCTTTTTGAATGAATACATTCTTTACTAAGTAATGTAGTTATAGAAAATTTATGCACTACTTCGGTTATTTTGGATCATTATAAAATATAGCATGTCATATTTAAAAGATAGTTATGAATTTTAACTATTAATAATATATCCATTGTAAAATTACCATTAATATTAGTATATATTAAGGGATATGATAAAGTCTATTTGATATTGGCAGATGAAGCGATGGCCTTGAAAATTAGGATCATACCCTATAAATCCCATTTATCAGAGGTTCCAAGGGAGATGGAATTACTAGATTTTTCCCTAGAACAATCCCAATATGAAATTAAACAATTAAAACTGAACAAAACCATTTTTGGAAGAAGTTCAAGCTTTTTAAGATCACGACCCAAACCATGTTCATCGAACATCCTGAAGAATGTACCATCATTGCACAGCTTACCCTTAGTGTGTATGCAATTGTAATAAGGGGTTATGTGTATAAACTCTAGTAGTATGAATTTTTATATTTTATTTGTAATAAAATAATAATTAGGTTTATTCCTTTTCATTATCACTTTATATATAAAATTATATATGATTTGATGAAAATTATATTTTGATACGACGAAACCAAAATAATATTTTGTTAAAATATAAGGTTTTAACTACCTTTTTGATAAATTAATGAATTTAAAAATAAATTTTATTTTCATATAATAAAATTATTAAATAATATTTATTTATTTATAAGGTATAATAAAATTTAATGAAGTCCAATGTAATCATTGTAATGGTTAGAAAATTGTTAATTTTCATAAAAACAAGTATTTTCCAGTAAATAAGTATTTTTATATAAAATTGTAAAATGTAATATTTTAATAAGTTATTTTTATAAACTAAATATTATTTTTTGAAATAATCACACAGAATTTATACAATGGTTATTTTTTCTAATTTTTTTGAAATAGTTGATTTTTTGGGTAAAAATTAAATACGGTATAAATATACGCTCTGTATTATGATATCATAATTTCCACAAAGTGATGTAATAAATTCTATAAAAGGTATTAATTTCCAAATATATATATTACCTTTAAAATAATGTGTCTTTTATGTTATTTTATTAATTTTATAATCTTTTAATGAATCCATTGAATCCTATATTATATTTTAAGATGTTAAAATCAATTATGTATAAACATAATTCACTTCCACATCACCAATGGTATTATTTTAATACTGTTGGTTCATATCTTGATAAAATATTTACTATCACTCCTATTTTTTATACACCATAGGAAAACCATGGTATTTGATTATATAAGTTAATAACCCTATGTTTATAAATAATAAACATTTTGACTCCCTTTTATTATAAATACCCACCTAAACTACCTCTACTCTTCACAAAAAAATCATCATGAATGAAGTTACTCTCCCTATCCCTCTCTAAATCCCTCCCAAGAAGTTTCTATGATCTTAATAAAATCCTTACAAGCTTTTAAAGGTTCCCTCATAAGATAAGGGATCCTCCTCCTATTTAATCATTAACATTCTTTGTATTATGAATTTGGATTTCCAGTTATTCACATTGGAATAAGTTTTTACACATCCATTTTATTTTCTTTATTATCTCAATTTAATGAGTACCCCCTTTCACTCTCATTAAAACCCTCCACAAATCTTTATGTATACTTGTTATGTGTCCAAATTTATCCTGTTATTTTCCATGCCAAACATTTGTGAAGTGAATACCCATCCCCATTTCTAATCAACTGTATTCACCTAGATATACATATACTTAATTGATATGGGGATTCCATGTATGTAACCCACACTCCTTAAACAGGGTATTAAAATTAATTAATGTTATTATTATCTTTTAGGATCTATGTGAACATAAATTAATATTCATGATACGAATGTGACTGGGGGGCCTAGAATTATATATCCCTCTAATACATTGGTTAATGTTTTTATCTCATGAGATACCATGTATGGTGAATGAGAGTCTATTTTAAGCACTCTAAGTATTGATTTCTCAGTGGTTAGCCTTGACTTGTGCTTCGGATGACAAGTTTTATGTTCTTTCCACATTCCTATGTTTCCTTCAGGTTACCATCTTAAGTCATGATTCTATGTTCATAATTTTTATTCACACCATTTTTATCTCACCTTGATATGCCACTTTAGTTGTATGTATTTAATTCCATCATGTTGTGATTTTATTATTACTTTAATAGTCTTTATAGTTCACTCTATTCTTATGTATTCCACCAGGTTCTCCAATATATTATTATAATATCAATGGAATATAAAGGAAACTTTTGGATTTATTTAAATAACATTGAAGCTTATGATATAAAAAAATTAATTTTTGAAGTCAGTTTTTGTAAACTTATGCCAAAAAGGATTCTCATATATTTTTTGGCAGCAATTTTTTTTAAAAATAATAGCAAAAATACCCATCGTCATCATTTTTGGCATCAGTTTTTAAATAAATTGATGCAAAAAAAAGTTAAAATAATATTTTTGGCTGCGGTTTTTGAAAAAACCAATGAAACTAATAATTTTTTTTCTACTATGTTTTAGGGAATTTACTAATCTTTTATTTGACTAGTCATGGAGCCAAAATGGAGTTATGAATCAAAAGTTATGGTCGTCAGATGTTAAACATCTCAAAGTTTTGATAGATACAACTAGTTTCAAAGAAAACATGAGAAAAATTAATGAAAATTACATACACCAAATGAAATAAAAGAAACTTAAGGCTTTAAACATATTTTAATTCTTTTAGTAGTTTCTTTCAAAATGATTTTTTTTATGATCATATCTCTTTGTTTTCAGGTAGAACTCATGCAACAATCAAAATTGTAATCGATAATGAATTTTTCATTTCATTTGGTAAATATCATCCCAATTTTTTATATTTTTAATTAAATAATAAGAATAAATCAACATTATAAACAATATTACTGATATTTTTAGTCGTGACATAAAATAATAATAAATAAATTAAATAATTAGGATAGATACTCTATTCAAGTCATTGATTGAAGCCACCTTGAAAACTTGATTAAATCGAACTAGTCAAAAATGATGAATGAAACAGGAAAGTGATTTATATAGTAAATGAAAATATATTCAATGGTGTTGAATTAAAATTTAGGTGGGATTTTAAAAATTAAAACATGTATTGTGAAAAAAAATTGAAATACTAATCCCGCATATTTACAGATAGTTTTTAGAATTGGTTTTGTTTAAAACAGATGTAAGAGAGAATTTTCATTGGTTTTTTTGGCATTAATGTTTTACAAAACTGACAAAAAAACTTTCATCGATATAATTTTTTGTGCTGGTTATTAGAAAAACCGACGCAAAAAAGTGAAAAAATTAATTTTTTCTGTCAGTTAAAAAAATTACCTCAAAAATTAGATATAGTTTTTATAATGTTTTAGATCATTTATTAATATACTATTTGATTGGTCATGGAACTAAACCAGGGAGATAGATTAAAAGTTGTGTCCTTCAAAAGTTGGACTTTATTACGACTTCTCTTAGTGAAGATCAAATTCCAACATCCATATCTTTTAATCCATAACTCCATTTTAGCTCTACGACTAGTCAAATAGAAGCTTATGAAATGATCTAAAATATAGTAAAAAAGATCAATTATTGGAGTCGTTTTTCTAAAAAACTATGACAAAAATATTATTTTAAAAAAATAGTGTCGATTTATTTAAAAAAACATTCCAAAAATGATATGAATGGGTATTTTTTGTGTGTATTTTAAGAAAAAAAATTCCAAAACACATAAAACAAATATATTTTTTTTCGGTTTATAAGAAACTTACATCATATTTTGGATATTGGCGACCATTTTTCTACCCGTGCTCTCTACCCATTCCTCAAAATTGCCTCCTCAATTTCTTCTATTCATTGTTACTGCCTATATAAACACTTGAGAGCTGAAAGATATAAAAACATTATCATAGTAATAATTTATCAATTAATCTCACTAATATTATATTGGTTAACCTGTTATATAAAACATGATTTCAATTCCTAGACATAATGTTTGACCAAAAAATTTTATCATGTGATACCAATTCAGATCACTTAATATTTCTCAACATAGGGGCTACTATACCAAATTTTATCCATGAAGATATAACCTTCACTAAACTGAAAAAACCCATATAAGAGTTGAAATACATGACAAAATAGATACCCCTTTTTAATTCAATTATCTATCCCCCTTAACATCAGAACTCAAATAATGCAGAATAAGGATTTGAGAGTATTTAATTACCTCAACTTCCAGTTTTTGTTTTTTTAATCTATCCAAAATTTCCATATTTTCATGGCATACTTGATTTTGATAGTCACCTCTTTAAGTAAGATCACCCTTAGGGATAAACCCATTTACACATAATTATATAATTTATAATACTCTATGAAGGAAAGTTATATACTATATGGAGTATATAACACTCATCTAGTTCCCCATTAAATTTATATAATTTAATTCCTTGCATGTTAGTTTACATTATTAAAAGAATAAAGGAATAAGGAATGTCCTCTTAGTTAATTAGTAATAATAGAAAGGTTTAGAGTCTCCCCTCAACCAATATCTTTTATTTCCTCTAAATTTATTATAAGAATCATTCTTCAAGTCATATTTTTTATTATGGATCTTACCTGGTTGTAAACACATCTTCTTCTCATGAAATATTTTCTTTTTATGGGGAAATATTTTTCACCTCAGTCAATAAAAAAACTTCATTTCCTTGTTATTGCGTCATCATTTCCATAATTTTCTCTTAGGAAGGTATAATTGTCCTATAATATTTTAAGTCATTCCAAGTTTTTACACATCTTCCACATAGATTTTTTTCTTTAAGTTACTCCATGTAAAATATTTATCGTTTTCATCTATTTAATTATATAAATTCACTTGTATTCCTTTAGAACTCGCACAAATTTTTCCATTATCCATTTTTAGTCATTCCTAATTAATATAGAAAATCTATTAGGAATTCATTCTTGATATTATCAGTTTATTTATATTTTTAATGGGATTTTTTAGAAGTCTCAATAAGGCATGACTTATCTTCTATTTAATTTTTAATTTATTCTTTATCACGCCAAAGGGAAAATCCCCTTGAAAAATAATCATACATTCCTAAGTTTTATGACCCTACTACTCACATATTTCATACATCTTTTCTAAAAACTCAAACCTATTTTGTGTGGCCAGACATAATAATTTTTTTATCACAAAATGTTTTCTTTGAATATTTCATTTTGCCTCCTTGGAATGACTCCCCTTGGATTCAATTCTCTTCCCAGGTAATGTAATATTATACTAGTAAGAGTATGAATTGTAATGAAACACTCCACAACACTAGTAATAGCTTTAAAATTTGAATCCTATATAATAATTACAATTATATTTGAATACATTTTGTCTAAATTTCTATTTTTTTAGTATTAATTAGGTTTTAACTAACTTAAATTTGGGAGTGAATAGGATTCTTGAGTTCCTCCATTATTCTAATGACCTAGGAGAATGTTTCTTCCAATTTTCATTGAAAAAATATGACCATATTTTGGGTATGAACCTAATATATTAGTTAAAATAGAATGACAAGATGATTTATCAAGTATAAATTTAACTTTATTTCTTGTAAAATTTCACTTAGTCACTTGGGGAGATTTATCCTAGACCTCAACTGAATTTTTAAAGTCAAAATTTTAACTTCATTAGCTGAATATAATACATGATACACTCAGATAGTGTATTAGATAATTTTTCATCTTTCAAGGTAAATCTTTATTCAAAACCATTATAATTTTATTCAACTTCAACCATATTAAACATGATCTTCTTGATTTCATTAAATTATGTCACTTATTTCTTGATATAATCACTCTTCTATTAATCCATATTATCCATTTATTTTGTTATCTTCCCCATATCTTTCTTGAGATTTTTTTGGATCAATACATAATTCTAACTCATATTCAATGTATATTCTATCTTTACTTGAAGTTTTAAAACCCTTTTCAATATTAACCATTAAATCAGTATTCATTTCCACATATTCATCTTCAAATTGGCTTCGGGATAAGGATTTTATTTTTTCCCACATTAAATTTATCTTTTTTATACTGTATTGCCTCCTGTTATTTCCACTAGATTTGTTTGAATATTTTTGGGGTTTTCTCTTATTTATATAATATTTCTAATCACACTTATTTGAATCATATTCTGTATAATTCTTCTTTGGATATTTAATTTCAAAATTTCCAATCCCATTGAAAATATAACATATTTGTGGTGTCTTTCTATTCACTTTTCTCTTACCCTTCATAAAACTATTTAATATAATAGAAACAATACTACGAAAAAATGTATCATCTTCCTCATTGTTAGAATAAATTGAATTATTTCTTCTTTATTATTTTTATTTTAATCATTCTCGTGGCCTTATAGTCCATATCATCTTTCACTTTCAATTTAAAAGTTAAAGATTTTTTTATTTTATACTTAATGAAAATATTATAAAGCTCATCCAAGGATATATCTTTTTTATATTCCAAGGGTGAAAAGTTGGGATCAAACATGTCTGAAAAGTTCCTCATTATTTTCATAATAACATTGACATCATCTTTTTTCACTAAACCCCCATATATTTAAGATTATCTCATTAACTCTATTAAAATAATTATCAATATTCTATTCATTCATCATATTAATATTCTAAAATATAGTCCTCAATACATATAATTTTTCTTCAATCCTTTTCAAATTTTCTTCATATATTCCTTCCAATTTATCCTATATTTTCTTGGATGTTTGAAGTCCCTTGACTTTCGTGTATACTTTTTTCTAAAAAGGGAATAAGTATGACATTTCAAGCCTTACCATCCACCAAAATACTAATTTTATCTAGGAAATTCATAATACAATCCTTCTCTATTTATGTAAATCTCACAATCATTATTTATATATATTCTTTGAAAATAGATAAAATAGAGGGAAACATCATATACTTCCAACTATGGTAGTTTCTACCATTAAAAGTAAGGACACCCCTCCTATTTTTTGAATTTATATTTTATACAAGTATCACCTAGTAAGATATTATAGAGGAATAATTCTCTAATACAAATTAAAGTGTCTCAAGGAAGCTTAAATGGATACCTATTAGAGAACATCATGACAGATATTTTTTTACTCCAAATGAAACTATAGGTTAGGTATCATCCATTTCACTAGGGGAACCATGTGAATGTATCATCCTGAACCCAATTCATAAAAACATGAAATCCTTGGATATAAATTATATCTTCACCAAACAACCACATGTGATATTACCCAAGGATTATATATCTAATATTTTACTTTATACCAAATGAGGTTCCCAGGTTGATGAGATTACTGGGGGTGAATCTGTGATCCATTTTTCTTTTTATAAATTTATTCTTATAAATTCACCTCCATGAACTGTTAAATAATGATTAACTATGTATATATCTCTTAGACTTTTCTAATTAATGTAATAAATAAAAGGAACAATACACTACAATTTTTACAAGGTTTGTACGTTTGCTGGAATGTACACCTTTTGGTGATTATTTTGACTCACTAGTCATAAATGTTTTACTTATAAATGAAAGTGGCTATAATAGGAATCCTCCTTATCCCAATAGCATAGAATTGAATTATACTACTCCAATATTCAAACTATAAGAATAGATTTTCACAATTAATACAACCCAAATATTAAAAACCAGAACATGAAATATCTCCTCTTTCATTAGGTTTTTTCTACAGAAATGGTATCAATATTCATCTTGAGGCTTTTAGATAAGCATATGTAGATAGTATCCCTTCAATAATTTCTTATAAATTTTATATACATAGAATTCAGCATTTTTTACTTTATGTAGTATCTATATTATATCTACCTCTATACCTTCAAACACTAAATGCTCGAATAAAATGTTTGTTTTTCTCATTGCAGGATAGATAAATTCAATCTTAGTTATATTATTCATGTATTTCAACCAACTATAATCGAAAAAACCTAAATTTCTTGATAATATATATATTTCTTCTTTGTACACACAATTATATCTTTTATTTATAGGAATCTATATTTAATTCGAAGTCACACTTAATATACCCAAAATATGATTCATTCAGGTATAATTGAACTTCCTGTAAAATTTATAAAAGTTTGTTAACTTCTTTTGAAGCCATGATCTCTCATGATATTTTCAAACTAACCCTTTATGTGGGTCAGTTTTCTTTTTCAGTTCAATTTAGTTTCCAAAATTATCCTTTCTTTAAAACTATATGATATAGTTGTTTCCACCTTCAACCACAACTCAACAAAGTGAAAATACTTTTAATATCAACCCAAAACAATATGAAAATTCTTATTCAAAACTACATGAATAATAAAAAATTTAAATATAATAACATGAAATTATTCCTCATGGTGAAAATCATTCCATTTTCATTTCAATAGTTGATATTTAAACTAATAAAAAAATCAATGAACCAAAATTCAACATTAAACACATAAACATTGGATTATATGTGATATTTGAATCATTGATGTTAAACTCATGTATCCTACCATTTAATAACTATGTTATTCCAGAAAATAAAAACAATTCAGCATGATTTCTCACTCATAGGTAATGTAATTTCATTATTAAATTAATTTTAAAAATTTACTTGAATCATAAATAAAATTATGATTTTTATCCACTGAAGTATGGAACTATAATAGACTTGTTTTATTTTATTATTTAGAATATTAAATTTAGGAAAACTCTTATTTATGATTTAACACCAACCATTAATTATTTGTGGGAATAAATTGACAAAGTCCCTCAAAAGTATTCTTGCCTTTATATGTTTTAATGAATCTTATATTCCTCTTAATGTTGTTTGTACCCTATGAAGTCTTTTTTGGTACATTATGAAGCATTGTTAATTGATTTTAACTATTTTTGTATCATTTCTTATAATCATTGATTATTCCTACGGTTCATTTTTACATTATTAATATTTGTGCCCTAGGAATCTTCTATACTATATAAAGATATTTAATTCGTAGTGTTTTGTAAAGATTTGTACCAATGAAGATTTTATTCAATACAAAGTCACCACCATACATTACAAAAATGAGGTACCCTATGTAGTTCCTTATACATACCTTACAAAGTCAGTTTGTACCCTATAAATTCCTTCTTAGGGTTCATTCCTTTGTCATTATTTTTCTTATTCAATACATGATGTACCTTATGATTCCCAAGGAACCATATTATGTTCTTATTATATACATTATAATAATAACTTATGAGGTTGGTTTTTACCTATTAATTGTCAACATGAACCATAAAAACTTATAAATTATATAATCAACTCATACACCCACACATCCTCTACTAATTATTTTAGAGCTTTCTTAATCATTCCAAATTTCCTCAATATAGATTCAAATAAGTTAAAACCCATTTTAAGTTGTTTTATGGTCTTGAATAATATTAAATATTATATTTAAAATATTTCTATGAACCTCACTATATTTACTCTTTAAAATTCTAATAAATAAAACATTAATCTTCACAAACATGTTATATATAGGGTTATCCCAAGAATAAATACTTTCCTTTGACATGAGGATTGAATCTTTACTAATTTTATTTTATTACTAAAACATTGAATCTATTGGATTTGGTGCCCTAAAACCAACTTATTTGTAATTTATATTACATGAATATTAAAAGGAGTGAATATTAATATAAATATCCCATCACATATTGATTTTTCATCTACATAGTGTTGAGGTGATAGTTTCTTAGAGTATCAGTCGCACTGATATGTTCACAGTAGTTACCCACTATGATGAGAACCTTGAAATGCCATGAAAATATTCTTAAAAATAGTTCTAGGATTGGATAACATACTTTGAAAGGGAATATATTATATAAAACATCAGGTGAGAGTAATCATAAGTATATGAGGCTTCTTCTCATGAAGTTCGCATTTAGTAATATATAAGATAGGAGATTGTGATAACAGAACCACCAGTAAGAATTCAACATGATTATGTGTCATTGAGTATTTATATTTGTGAATGTGTATAATTGTTCTTATACATTAAGATTATTATTAATACACGTTACAACTTATGCACTTATATTTATTTCATAAACCATGATAATACCAGTTCGTGGAGAAGTTGGCTATGTTGGGTGAATCACAAGTGAGTTGTTATTAATTAATAAGTTGATGAAGTATTTTTTGTTCCATATTTAAGGAAGATTATATCTTGGACCTTTTAATAGAATATAACCTTGAAATTAAATTCCACGGTCATGGTGCAACAACATGTTTATTTCCGATAGTCAAAAAAATACATGTCGATTACATAGGTTTATGAAAAAGATGTGTGACCTTCATAATGAGATATTGAGACCAATATATTATATTACATGGTGATATTTCGTATGAGGTTTTCATCATTATGATATTAAATTATTTCTCTTTGTTTCCTTAATCCATTTCATGATAATAATCTTGGACTTTAGTCTATCCTATTTAATGCCAATAAAAAATAATCTTAGAGGGCCACATACTAAGTATTTCCATTGATCTAGATTAAATTATTTCAGAATTTAATTTATTGAATAAATATTATTCTCAATATTGTGGAATAATTTTTTTCTAGGTTTTATTGATAAGATAATTTAAATAAATATGTATTCATCGGATTGTGAATAAAATATATTTATTTATATTATTAAATATTTAGTAAATCTTTATTTTCTGGATTGTGGATATAATATTTATTTATGAATGACAAGTTTATTTGGGTATTCAATAAATTTAGTGGAGTTTTAATTGATTAAGACTATGTTTGTTGAAAAAGATCAATTTATAACCTAGTTAAATAATATTTGTTATTACCCACTTTAGCATGTGTACCATAATATAATAATATTATTATTCTTTTAGCATGGGATAAATAAGTCATATTATATTATTTAAAGGATGAAATGAAATGAAATAAAAATTAAACAAAAACCCTTTCTCTATAAATAGATGGTTATATCTATTATGTAAGGTTAACTAAAAATTAATAAGAGTGAATCATTCCGAAAAATGTACTTCAATATCTAAATATCTCTCTCGAATTCGTCCTCCATTTCTGTATAGACTAATAAGAACCACTTTATTCCTAAAGGATCTTGGATAAATCAGGACAATCAATGGAAGTTAATTGATTTTCTAGAAATCAGTTGTCTTTTCTCTGAGATTAAAGGATCATGTGTTGATCTCTACTAGGGAGATTCTAAAAATGAATCCCAATAGATAAACTAAGGTAATATAAAATTTGTTTTTAGGAATATCAACAACACCATCTAAGAAAGATCCTAGGCCCAGGTATTCATTTCTTTCAATCATAAAAAAATTAATTATAAATTTAATTTGAATGACCCTCTCAAGGGGTCTCGGGAAACTCAATATTAAATTTGTTTAAATTTAATTCCCCATAAATGTGGTTACGATGCACCAGTAACCTTCATGTATTATCAGAGGGGTCACATTTTAAATTTATAATTATTTATTTGATTATTTATCTTTATGTTCAATCATGGTCGAATTATTAATTTCATACTATTCATTCTTTAATTAGATTTGAAGTAACATGCTTAAAAATATTAATCATCTTCATTAAAGTGTTTAATTTTCATAAAGGTATAAGTACATATGAAGAATGACTAGAGATTCCATCAGGAAGTAAAAAAAATCTGGTAAGTCTGGGTTACAAGACATGTTATCATAGTACACACCGTTTACCCATGTACACTATATTAGGGCTTGTCATGGGATATAAGTCATGCCCAATAGTAACTACATGCAGTGAATTTATTACAGGACACATCTATATAGGGCCATTCTGGAACATGATTTTTTAGATTACTTGGATTGTGATTGGTATATACATTATGTAGTCTACACAAGTTTGAGGAGAAATTTGTGTAATATGTGTGGTTATTGTACATGATCAAACCATGGGTGGCTGAAAACCGAGAGCATGAATGATATACATGATGTTTATGTGGTGTACACGGTGTGTAGTTCCACATTTCCCACATCCAAAATACATTTTGAACCATTAATAAAGTTATGAGGACACACGAAAAAAGTTATACATGGTGTGTAGATAGTATTTACATGTCATGTAGTCACAACCAATGACCACGCAGAGTTCCTCGGTGAGTTTTGTAGACAAAAAACATGTATTTATCTTATACACACCATGAAGTTTTGCCATGGTACACACCAAATCACAAAGAATGTATCTTAGGTACATTATAATCAAGGTTCATAGCATGTAACATATAAGTCCAAATCATGAAGTCTCCCAATAAATATAAAACTTAAATTACTTTAAATTGTTAAATCATAGCATTAAAACATTATTTTATTGTTATCGTAGCTATGGTTATTGACAATTTTGTAAATTTTTTCATGAATTCTGAATGATAAATTAATTTATTATAATAAATCTATGATTATTGGTTCTGTCATTATTTTTTCAGGAATTATATTAATAATGGATATCTCCAAAGAAATCTGGATGGTATTTAAGATGAAATATAATTAATTAACAAATTAATTAATTATTTTTGTATCATAATAATAAATAATTAATAAGTAATTAATGTTAAATGATTTTACTTTTGCATATTAATTGAATGTGTATGACCATTCATTAGTGTTACGAAGACCTATGTATGTTTTTTAATTATTTAATTTAATTTATTCCATGGGTTTTAAATTATTTAAAATTAAATTAAATTTGATGGCCTATATTCCAACCCTCTTCCATTATTATGTAGGACCTTCATTTACATGGTTATTTATGTAATCACCATTAACCAATCCTTTGGATCCTATCACCTACGTGCGGGTTATAAATACTTATAATTAATGGAGTATCTCAAGGTGTGTGGAGGAAATTCAAGACATAACCATAATGATGTCTACTTAGGTGATACAATAGTGTATAGGCTGAATATTGTAACTCATTCCAAGATTGACACAAGGAATTTTTTCCTAGGTCAGAGGTTGATTTATCATCTACTCAATAAATCAACTGTTAGATAAATTTTTGATTTTGTTATTAATTATTGATTCATTTTTATCTAGTGAATTATTTATTTTATGGATGAAAAATCTCTATCACATTAACTAATGAAATAATGTGAAAATATAAAATTTAAATAAATGGATTATGCATAACTGTTTTATCCAAAAAGTTAAATTAATTAAGTAAAATCCACTAAATATTAACAAATCCTGTAAAGGATAAAAATGATAAAAGTTATGCATAATAAATAAAAAAAATCAAGTTAATGTCAAGTCATCAAGACTTACATCATCTAAATTAATATGAACCCCTAATTTAAGTGTTAGTTAGGTCTCTATCAGGATAATGTTTAATTATTAGGAAGTTATAACTAAAATAGTGGGTTGAATTAACTAAATTTTTATTGGGCTTAATGGCCTCTATCCAAAAAAAATTGAGAGGAAAGTGTTAAGGAAATCTCAGTCAAGTTTTCCTTATAAGGGATTTCACTCAACAGATCAAGGAGCAAGAAGCCAGTAGTTGGAAATACCATCTACTTAAATACTTTAAAGTAATTTTAATGGAATCCTTATGGATTATAAGAAAGTAAATACGGATCATTTCTACTAAAATGTTAGAGAAACAATAAATTCCATGTTCAATTGTGAGGGATTTTAATACATGATAAAATAGAGGGGGAATAAATAAAATTAATTATTATTATTTCTCACATAAATTTTAATCAAGTAAAGTATTAATTTTATATTTTAATTATTATTGAAAATGGAATGAAAAACCATGAAAAAAATGAAATCATTCCTTAACATAGGGTATGTTATTAAAAGTTTAAATTTACATATATGGTACTATCATTTATACGGTGAATTATTATCAAAATGTTTGTATTATGTGGTGGAATCCCCTATTCCTGTTTTTCCACCCAATCAAGTAAGTGAAGGTGAATAGGATGTCTACAATAAATATTTTATGGATAATTATTATATCTGTTTTGTTATATTATCAATTATTTATTGATATTTTATGATAAAACATAGATACATGGATGTATACACCATAATATAACATCTCTATTCTCTTAATAAAGTGTAGAAATGGCTAGAAATAAATAATATTGTCAATTCACTATATTAGTGTAAACAGGAAGTAAGAAATCTAGCTATAGACCATCCTTTCAAAATTATAGGGTATATAGATCAGTTATAAAAATTGTTCATTCACATGGATATTAAATTATCCACCAATCATATCTTATTATCCTTATCATTAAGTTTATCCTTACTTATCCATGCCTAGACAAACGAAATTGTTAAATCACTTGAGAATTTTTTTTCCATAATTTACCAAGAGGATAAGGATTCATTGAAACATATTTCTACACCCCTTATGGTGAAAAGTTTTAAATAAAATTCCATAGATAACATGGATAATATAAAAACAAAATATCTTTAATTCCATCCTCCAATGAGATAAAATATTCAAAGGTAGAAGAACAGACAAGAGTCTCTTTGCTTCTTATATAGAAGGAATGAAAAATCGAAAACAAATTGAAATGAATTGAAGATGAAAGAAGTTACATCCACTTCAGGTATATTCATAAAGGTTATATTCACTGCTTCTACTTTAAATAAAATATTATTACAAATTAATGTATTAAAATAAATGAAACATGAAATAATAGAAAATTTATAGGGTGAACTCATAAGAAGATGAGAAAGGGTAATTCCTATATCAGCTAAGGGGAGATCCCTATTTTACATTTCTTGATTGAATTTATCATAGTTTTTAATATGTGTGATAAAAATATTTATCTTAATTTTTGTATTTTTTCAAGGATATATTATTTCATTTTCGTAATAAATGTCATTATGGTATATAAACACTAAACTAATGGTTCAGTAACTCTTAAATCACAAATATCCATTGTTATTAATAATGAATATAAAAATGTAATCCACTTACCTATTTATGGAAAGATAATTCTTTGTAAAATAAAACTGAAATTAGTTTACCATTTTATACCCATAAAAGTTTTATAGTCACAAATGTGCTAAGAAACTATATATACAAATAAAATACTTATCGTGTTTTATATAGAGAAACCTTTATAAATAAAGGTACATCACAAAACATTTAGAGTTTTTTGAACATGGTCATGTGAATTATTCTAAAGCCAAATGCAACTTTATATAATTCAAAATATTTATTTAATAAATTTTAGAAATGCTTAGTGAATTAAATTGGTGAACTTGGTAATGATTGGGGAAACTCTGAGATGGATTATCGAAAGAAATATTATCTAATTAATCATTGATCATACATAATGAGTAAATGTTATACCTAACACATATTTCTTAATATAAGTTAATGTCAAGAAAGTATTAAAAGTAATGTCAATGATGATTCTTATATATATTGAAAATATTCCACCCTTCCTTCCAATTCATGTGTTTCAAATAGAATTGAAATAAGTAACCATATGTTAACCATATTATTTAATGGATATCAAATCAATAATGACATTATAAAAATATTTTAGAAAACTACCACAAGTTTTTTGAAAATCTTTTGTTAAAGGTTTTCCTTAGCTACAAACAAACATTGAAATACTAAGGTACATCTGAGTTAAAGATCCTATAGTCACTATGGATATTAAAATTAATCAAAATTGATTATATTTCCATAAAGGAAGCCTATATATATGAATATAGTTAGAGCATACATAACTTCTATGGGTTAAGGCTCTATATTCATATGGGTTGATATAGGAATACTGGATTCCACTAAGCTCTGTGGGAGGAGGAGTTCTAGAGACACATAATTTTTCAGAATATATATAACTAAAGTGATGGTTTAAGTTCACCATGATAGGTGATACATATATTATTCATTCATAATAAATATTCCTACAAAGAATTAGTAAATGATAATATAATAGAGTTAATAACTATGTATAAATTCAAGTAATGTAATCTATATATCAAGATATTGGGACTCTATATTTTTAATTTTTCTATAGCTCCACACTACTAGTTAGTATTAAAGAGAAACTAGAAATAGATGGCACAAGATATTACCAATATAGCAGAATAGATTATTGAATGGTTTATTCTATGACAAAAAAATTTCACCAATCATTATGAAAAAAATATCATTGAATTATACTTTTCAAAACATATTTCTTTGACCATCATATTGGTTTATTTATTTTCAATCCCACCTCATTTAGAATAAATAGTAATAAAATACTAATAAAGTATGTTGATTTCAAAAAATCATTTATGAATAAATCATTCATAGTGAACATAGTATATTCATTTGTAAATGAAATAGTGAAATGAGTTTCTAACTTGTTACTAGGAGTGATATAAGATTTCAATATAAATATATTGATAATATATAAAAATAATTGTTTTGGCATACCTATTTGTTAAGAATAAAGAATGAAATTTATCCATGATTTACTGGAATTAGAAATCGTGTTTTGGGGAACAAAATCTACATAATAGATCTAAAATTTTTATAAATCTATTAATAGTACATATATTAATATTGTATTGAAAAACAAAAGGTGGGAAATTAAGGTATGAGTTATTGTAAGTGTACAATCCTTCCAAATATGACAAGCATAGGCATAAGAAGAGATAATGGAGATTAATATAATTTCAAAAGATTAAGTTATATGAATTCATCTCACATGCAATGACATGTACAACATTTCATAATACTGATGAAAAAATAATAATAGGTGAATATCAAACAAATCCAACAAAATTATATAGAATTTTAGTTATAACTATCTAACAGTAATTGGAAAAGCAAAACTGGATGAGTTCCCAATGTCTAGAGATGTGGAAATATTAGTAATCAAAGTAATTAAACACTTGTTTACACAAGGTTAAATTTTATCTTGTATGATATAAAAGTCTAAATTAATATGAAATAAAAACATATTACATCTGGTGGTTTTCATTTGTACAATATTCGAGTACATTGTATATTTTGATGCAACTTAAGAAGCCACTTTAGAAATGTCATGTTTTGATTTTAGGTTATACCAAAAAAAGAGATTTATCTTTTTAAACTAATATTTTACTATGGATTTAGTTAGAATGTTGGGATTATGACATTGGAGAAAGTGGTGGATACTCTATTATATCACCAAATGAGGGATTTTATCAAGATAAAAATATTGTAGTAAAAAAAAATATATGCACAAACACATGGAATTACCAACCCTATCCTTGAAAACAGGGTAGGACTATTAGTTATTTCCATACTCAGTAGTTTCATGTATATCATGTAAGGACTAACCAATCATTAGTATTTGGATCTGGTGAAAGTGAGAGATTGTTAGAGTTGGTGACCTATAACCAACTAGTTTTTAATTTAGATTACATGAATATTCAATGGGGTGAATATTAAAATAAATATCTTATCACATATTGATTTTTATTCAGAATAATATTGATGTGGTAATGTCCTAGAGTATATATCACACTTATAAGGTCATAGAAGTTCCCCATTATAATGAGAAACTTGAAATTACATGATGATATTCTTAAAAATTGTTTTATGGTCTAAAAAGGAAATAAAACAGCCCGAATCACCTCTTAGAAAGTGGCTAGAACAGTGGGTCACATGACCTCAGACGAGTCTACCCAAACGACAGAGGCTTCTGAATAGAAGAAAGGTTCTCATGAGGTGATAGTGGGGAGACTATACCCTCTTATCAGAGTTTCACAGTGTTATAACATATTATATGTAAAATACAATATTAGAAGAAATTAATAAATAAATAAATGAAAGAGTAGTGGAAGAAAATAAGGATCAATTTAATAAAAGTGTCAAATTATAGTTTATAAAGTAGATGAATGCATGAAATGGTAATGATACATGATGTAAATCAATAAATAAAATGGAATTCATTAAAAAATAGTATAATAATAAGGAAAATATAGCCAAGCCCCACAGGTGATCTCCATGAGTATCCCGAGCTCTAACTCAGTCCTTTGCTCCTAACTACCAGGTACAAGCAATATAAAATAACAACCTTGATCCTATAAATATAAGGTCTCATCAGATACTAGGGGTACCGAAGTAGTGTGTGAGATATAAATCCTTGTAGTCTGATACCCATGATGCCTATCCCAATCCAGACAATTCATTATGAATTTAATAGTTTTCCTAATAAAATAAATGTATAAAGATGAAAAATTAAATAATAACAACTAAGTATGGGATCCTAAATGGACAGTTGTCGCATACTACCTACTTCAGCCTGAGTTGGAAGTCTACAAAGTATAGTTGTGCAAGGAAGAATATATAAACAGTGGTCAATAGTAATATAGAAAACCAAGGAAGGCATATCCCCAAGCTTGTTCTTTAACTTGGGGTCTAAATATTACGTCATCACATAAAGAAGCTAGTAATGTAATGGAAACATCTCAAGTGAAATCACAATACATAATAATAAAGAATGATACATATCAGAGATTTAAATTAAAAACCATCAATTTTAGAGGTAGAGTCTGAACCTATCCTGATGGTTTCACTATAGTACATCCATTTAATTTTATCCAATTCTACGAGCCCGTCCAAGGCAATACTTTCACAAGTCATTGTATTACTCATGGATAGTAACTATAATTGTGTCCTGGGTATCACACATAAGGGACGAAGTATCAACTAATTCTTAGTGTATCCATATTTCTAATGGGTCCATCCTCAATTTCCCCTTAGGGAACTACTATCACCTAATAGTATAAAATAAAGCATGGGGGATCCCATGCCTAGTGAGCCTAAAACATCGCTTCCTCAGTGTGTCATGTTGTAACCTATTGAGTACAGAGAGTCCAATTGGGGGTTCTTAATATGGGACCCACATTCTCTATCTGACCTGATTTCATTTGAGTCATATCAGGAAAGGCATACATCACAAGGCAATTCATTTATAATATCGCATCCCACTAAAATAAACATCTCATGACCTCAAAATAACATAAGGCATTTAGAAAAAAATAAAGCATGTAAAGATTACATGCCATTATTATAATTTTAATATATCAATCTAATAAGAATACAATATATATATATATATCCACTAAAATAGGGCATAATCATTAGGCACTTTCATAAATGGTAGAATATAAAAAAAATCGCATGGAATCAATATGCCTCGAACCATATGTCATCAACGATAATAAACATTAAAAGCTAACAAGATTTTCCATACAAAACATTAAATAAATGGGTTGCTCATTCCACCCTCCACATTTCATTCTGATTCAACCACTTAATTAAAGGCAAAGAAATTCATAATGAATAAACCATTTAATAAAACACATGTTATTATATTAAACAAAGCATAGCAATTAATTTAATTCTAACAAGGTATTCTCAATTCAAACACTCAAGAAAAGTCATTCTACCATGAAAATCCATTTCATCCAAATCATGCTATTTACTTTCTCAAAACAAGGTGATTGGATTTGAAGTGTTAATAAATCACTTAGAATGTGAAATGGTCATGAGGAAAATTACATACGTGGGTAATCCCTTATAAAAAGAAAATAAAACACTTAGGAGGTGGTTGGTAATAATTAGACATTTACCAATTTCCCTAAAATAAATTTCAAATATGAAGTGCAAGTCACCTTGAATAAGCCACTTTATTTATTTCTATCCATCCAATTAAACATTACAAAGGAGGCGTAACCATTTACATGATTCACTATGTGAGGCATTACCTCTCTTGTTCCTAGTTAACCATGTTTGTTTCCATTTAACTCATTAAATTCATTATAACCTAGAAATAGCATTTATAAGATCAAAGGGGGTCACTTATTGTTGACTTGATCATTATGTAACTTACCTACTAGGGAAATTCTATATTAAACGTCTAACAACACTTAAAGGATACCTTGGTTCAAATAACCATTTTAATAAAAAGAGGGAAACCCCTTCAGAGATATCAAAATGGCTAGGTACAATGTGTGATTTACAACCTAAAATTACATCATGTATAAGTAAAACATCAAAGTAATAATTTCCAACAAGATAAATAAACATAAACCACAACATTGAGTTTTTGCAGACAACACACCTCCATTGGAGGGGTTTTATTTCAAAACCATGACTTGTTTATCAAATAAAACAATTATATTAACTAAACACTTATTCTATAAATGAAATTAAATTTAAACAAGAAGTATTAAGAAGTCATATATATTCAATTTAAAACATTCTGAATTTAAATAGGCTAGGAGAGGGACCCTACCTCAAAGGAACCAAGCCAATGCTTTCTAACTCAAGTTGTCATCCATTCGCATGCACATACCACAATATATATATGTATACCCTTAACCAAATTACCTTATTCCCAATGACATGAGTAAATATGCACATGGAGGATATACCTATTTATATATATACCTAACTTTTTATATGCTCGTGAGTCTTCTTAAATTTACCACAACCCACTAGAATAAACCTTGATACCCATAATCATCAAAAGATTCTAAAATTAAGGATGGGAAATCCAACAAATGTTTTAAACCCTTACTCTCTGGATGATGGAAGCGAACCGAAAAAACCAAAACTACCTCCCCTATGGTGGTGGTTTCCAAAAAAACATAAAAAAACCTAGGAGACCATTTGCACAACCCTAAAACATAGGAAAATCGAAAATCAGCATTAAACCTAAACCCTAGTTTCGGCTAAACTATATCAGGTGACGGGGAAGCCAAATTTCATCTGGAAATGGAAGGAGAATATGGGGAGAGACCTACCTATCCTAAAAAAAGTATAACTGTGAATAAATGAGTTGAAAATGATGATCTAATAGGTATTTCAGAGGATGGGGCTCGTGTGCATTGAAGGGAGTTGACCAGGGGGCACATTTTATGGAGGTCACAGCCAGGAGGGGTGTACTATATAGAGGTCATGGACAGGAGTGTTCGGGCATAGAGAGGGATAGGGAATTGGGGACATGTGCACCTATGGTTATAGGGAGGGGGCCGCATGACACTGGAAGGAAGGTTAAGCACCATTGGTTTCTCAAAACCTAAACCCTAATCTAAAATTACAAATAATAAAAACAAATAATAATACAAATATTGATAAGAATAAGAATAAGAATAAGAATATTATTATTATTATTATCAAAATATTTCTTTATTATTTTTTTCATTTTTCATTTAATTTCATTTATTAAATTTTCATTATAAATTTTTAATTTAATTTATTTAACTCCTTTAAAAAACACATCATTGTATCAACTCTTGGAAATAAAAAGTTTCAATGCTCAGTTTTAAAAATTGTCAACCTAGCTAATGGAAAAATTTAAATTCCTTCACCTTTTTGTCTAGTTCAAGAAAACGAGACATTACAACCTTCCCACCATATAACTTATTTTCCCCAAGATGACTTTGGGAACAACAATACCCTCATCTAATCTATAAGGGACATGAAGACTTTCATAAATGATCGTGTTGCATCTCTGAACACCCAAAACACCATCAATCACTGATTAGGAAAGCATCACATAAGACATTCATATCTGATCCAACACTCATTTTCTAATAAAGACACCTAGATGGAACTTACTTGAGATCGTTTATCTAGATACATGATCACATAATCATCTCGTTAAACATATGAAAAAAGTTACTTCCCACCTTAGGATTTAACATTAGAAAAGGAAAAATTCCAAGCCACCAAACCTTCCACCATCATAATTTCACACAAGACATGCCCTTAAGAGTTGTAGGGATGCTTGTCACATGATTTAAGAAATGGTTAAAATGTTTGATTCCCTATCAACCTCAAATCCCAAGTCGAGGCATCTTTTCCTAAAAAAAATCCCTAGCCGAAAAAACTGCCCTCGTCACATATGATGACATACTGGAAATGGTCCTTTACTGATTGCTCCATTGAACCAGATAGTTTACTAGTCGAGCCACTCTGGCTAACCAGTCAAGAAGATGCCCGACTTAGATGACCTGCATTTTTATAAACAAAACTACGATGCCTTCTTCCAAGGCATATTGCATTCACCACGTACACGTGCACCAAAGACCATATAACTTAATTTCCATGACGTTCCTTAATTTAAGAATCAAAGAACCTAAAAAGATGTTTGGGATAATCTCATATTGGAACGAATATAGTGAAAGTAACTAACACAAGATAGTCTATACTCCATGTTTATGAGTGAGATGTTGGTATAAAGACAAGACACCCATATCAGAACATTGACCAAGCCCAGAGTGGCATCAGTCTGGCTGTCAAGTTAGAAGAAATGGACGGTGTACAAGAGTTAATCCAAATAATTATTACACCATAATCCATGAGTCACTCAAGTCTTACAATGCTTTGATAATAACCACACATCTGGTATGAAACCGGATAGATATTATCTAACATCTTTTAAAAATTAGCATGACATAGGAATGATGCTCTCTTAGTGAATCAAGGATGATGTCAAGATAGGGTACATGCTCATATATTAGTAATAGTACACTAAGAGGATGGAATGGTTTCCATTCAAACTCACCCAAACTGGAATGAAGAATATTTGAACCATAATTTGTCGACTCACATTGAAAGAAACTTGGATTCACCAACCGACACACTGTTATAAACCAATCGTAATTCCTTCACCATGTGATACATTATGTAATCATTCATGATTAACCACTAAAGTCCTCCATGACCAAAAAAATTTATCAAGGTTTGCATACACATCCAAACTCATTGATGTTGTGCTACCAATCAAGCACTGTCATGATTTAAATTTCACAATCCTCATGGAATTTAAGTCATCCCTACCATTCTCTAATGGTCCTATTTGGTTGTATTATTTCTACCCAGAAGGACACGTATTTAACAAAACAAACCCGACACTCCCCACCTTATGAGTTTTAGAATCATCAAAAGAAGAGATAAACTAGCCTCTCAAAAGTGTGCTAGGTCAGAATTGCCATAAGTGAAAACTTTCAATCAATTGGAATTAAAACCCAAATCAAACATATCAGCTTTTAAAAACACCTGAGTCTCTAAAATTCATCCCAAGCATTGGGCCAGAAATTATTCATTAACTCACAAGTCACTCTACTATGGAGATGACCTGATAAGTATTTAACAGTACAAGGCTTAATGATTACATTGAACTCATCCTGTTTGTAACATCATTAACCCCTCTACATGAAATCATACTACCCCGAGGTGATATATAAGAAAGATGAATTTTAACTCGGATTACAACGTATAGAGTCATCCATCATTGTGGAGAAGGGAGGGTCAAATGACCTACGAAGCAGCTGACCATGCCATTGGAACGTCTAACTTACTGAAAATGATCATTACTCAATACTCAATCCCAAAACAAATTCAAGGATACCCTGAATACCCATCTGAATAAGGGGGTCATATAGAATGTAAAATTCCTACTAGGTACAATGGCATGTGAACAAAACCAAAATAGAATAAAACTCATGGAATTAGTTGGGGTTTTAAGTTGTAAGGGTTCTACCTACCATGGGATAACCCCTTATGAAGAAAAAGCATCAACCCTAACACTGGGTCACATTAAAATATGTCACTAGACATAAAATATAGTCATCAAAGTGATTACTAAAAAAAGATAACCTATAAAAAATGCTTGTGCTTCTACTCAATGCAACCCAAAGAAGCTTTGTCTACCATTACATGAGAGTCTTGTATAGAGGACACTACTAAATGTTACATTTCCAATAACATTAAATTTAAAATAATTTCATAATACAACAAGCACATGTTTAATAGTCCATTCATATGGGAATCCATCAACCAATCCATAAACAACCCATACACTCTACAGGTGGAATTTTGTTCTAATTTATTTGAAACCAATCCATTTAGCCCTTAAAATCCATTACATTAAAACAAAACTTGCATGTCATCACAAGTAGATAACCCAAGGAAGACTTTCTATATGCACAAAATCATACAATATTAACACCTATAAAGGTTATATAGATAGGAATGCTAATAAACATTACAATATGGAATGGAATTGTAGGCACTCAATATTATTAGTTGGAAAACTAAGAATCTAACTACATGTCATGGTATATTCATGACAAGTGAATCCATATGTGAATATTATGATACATGTAATGCTTCATCCTTACCTTAACAGGTCAAGGGTAAAATACCATAATCTCCATAAATCCATAAATAGTAGAAATTACACCAATCACTTGAGGTGAAATCATATCAATTTTAATATCGAAAATCATGAACATCAATACCCAGCCCTGTCCACTTGGTCATTTCCCATACATGGGGTGATAAGTCCAAGACATGTCTTTTAACCAAGCACCGACACATTTCTTGTCTTTTATCCACCAACCCAAAATAGTAAGTCAAATGGAAAATTAACTACCTCTAATACCACTTTGTAACATCCCGACCTCACTCATCTTTAAGACGATGGATGGACCAGTCGGTCGCATGACTACATGTGCATCTCCCTGAATTCCAAAGGCTACCACCTAGGAAAGCGGGTCTTTGGAGGTGATATTGGGGAGACTATACCCTCATATCAAATTTGAATTGTGGTATAACAATGTATATGTAAAATAAAATATCGGAAGTAGTAAATAATTAATGTATAAAGAAGTAGAAGATAATAATTAACAATTTAATAAAAGTGGAAAATGACATTTTATATAATAGATGAATGCATGAAATGGTAATTATAGATGAAAGAAAGTAATAAACAATACAACATGACGTACAATATAGTATAATAATAAAGGAAAGATAGCCAAGCCCCCTGAGTGATCTCTATGAGCATCCTGAGATCGAGCTCGTTCCATTTCTATAAAATCCTAGGTACAATCAATACACCCACAGAAAATCTGCATTTTTATTAAAGGAGGATAAAACCCAAAGAAAATAAGGATTTGGGTAGGATACACAAACATTTTAAGGAGGTCTAAAATATTGGACACCAAGTTGATGTCCCCTAATCAACCCCACCCCCTCCTGTTCAATTTGAATAATACTATGAAAACAAACAACATTATTACCATGATCCACCACATCCAGGATGAAAAATAGTCAGCAACTTTATTACCTTCACGCCATGTATGAGAAAGATGAATCTTATTTCTGTCGATCCACCTCCTTCATTTTATGATAAGATAAGCAATTGACCAGGGTGTAGAAATCATTCCATTCATCGAGTTGAGTATAATCATTGAATCAGTTTCAATCTGAGAAATAGATATGTTCCTCTGAGCCCACAACATGACGCCCGTATTCATTGCCACAGCTTCAACTTTAATGGAACTACCAATCACATAAAACACAGAAAAGGAAAGTAAAATGATTCCACTGCCATCACATACATCACCACCACCCCGAATACATCCTCCAACACAATAGCCATCAAAGTTCAGCTTATGAACCATGTTAGGAGGACACCAAATCACCTAGTTTTCTTTCCTCATATGATCTAGATGAGGCAACACTAGACAAGTATACCTCAAGGAATGAGAATCACACGAAATTTTATAAAACCGAACCAAGTATAGCATAATAATCCTAGTCTTGATAACAACCAATCTTTTTGAGAAATTAATATCCTCAAAATGAGCTTTATTCCTTGCTTTCCAAATACACCAACACCCTGTACAAAGGATCGTAGATCTAGCTATTTTTTCAGGACCCACAATATTCAGAACGTAGAACAAACTATCTAGAAAAGAAGATCTAGCATGTAATGATTATGAAAACTTCGTGAATACACCAAAAAATTCCATACAGCCAAGCCTTAATCACACTAAAAAAACAGGGGGTTAGAATCTTCATCTTTATGATTACTACAACATTTACATTTAGAATCCAGGTAAATGCCCCTCATTTTCACATTCTCATCCATAGGAATAGCCTGATTTCTAATTCACCATATAAGGATATTGAATTTAGTGGGAATGTTCTTACCCCATACCATATCATTCCAAGAATCATGTTGAGCCTGAGAAATAGTAATATTCTAAAACTCTTTAGAAGAAAAAATACTTGTCTTTGAAGTAGTAAAAACACATCTATCTGGATCTATGTTCATTTAAATAATATAAAAAAATTCCTTTGTTCCTCATCAAGAACAGAATTGATAAAATTGGGAACTACAAGCTTCCAAGAAAGAAATAATTAGAGAAAGACAACTTGGAAATCCAATAACAGACCCAGTCCAATTACAATTCCAAAAAGAAAAATCACCCCTTCCTATAATCCAGTGCGAGTGTTGTCGAATAACAGGAAAAAAATTACGAATTAATGGCCAAAATGATGAAACATTTCTTCTTTCCACCATGTAGATTTCTTTTTTTCAAGGCCACAATTCTACCCGAAAGAGTACATCCCTCCACAACTTCACAGGTCATCTTCGCATGTAAATAATGAATTGTATCCCCTAGACTTCTGATGTTAGCACCACCTTCTTGAATTGGTCTAGCAACTTTCTCCCATGAAGCCCAATGTCATTTCCCCTAAAAATGTGCATCCCAAATAAAATAAACCAGAACCTTATCAATAGACAAAATAAACCCCTTCAACACCTTGCACGCTGAAAGAACATGGATTAGAATATATGCTAACATTCTGTTGATTAAGGAAATTCTTCCACCAAAAGATAAAAAATGGTTTTTCCAATCAAGAACGCAGCTCAAGATTCTAGTAAAAATATTTTCAAAGTCTCTAATACGAATATGTATAAGAGATAATGGAGAACCAATATAGTTTAAAGGAAAAGAACCTTTCTGCATATTCAACAATCAAGAAATAGATAGAACCTAATTTTCACCACATTTATTAAAAATTTAAAAACTGCTCTTCTCCCTATTAATTGATTTCCCACTCCATAAGCAGTACTCATTCAGTACATTAATTAGACCACCAACAGATATAACAGTAGCATTAATGAAAAATATAGAATCATCCGCAAACATCAAATGAAAAATTAGTGTTTGTCCCATTATTCTATGAAACGGTAAAATATTACCAATGGACATGTTATTATTGATTAGACAACTCAAATAATCATGCATGATAATAAATAGGGTTGGAGAAATAGGGTCCCCTTGTCTGAGACCACCATCTTTCTTGAAGAAACCATGATTTTTTCTCATATATAAAACTGACAACTAGGAAGAATTAAACATTGAAACAGAAGGTCAACAACCCATGAAGAGAAACTCATACCTCTAAGGACTCTAATGATGAACCCCCACTCCATCCTGTCCTAGGATTTATTCATATCCAGCTTCAAAGACAAATTTGACCCATGGAATTTAAAGTTAATATTAGGAATCATTTCATGATCCAATGCAACCGCACCCTGAATCTGTCGACCTCTAACAAAACCATGCTGCTCAAGACAAATACATCAAGAAACATGACCAGACAAGTGCTAGTTAATTATGCTAGAAATAACTTTGTATGGAATGTTACACATAATCAATGATCTATAATCACAAATCGAAGAAGGATTTTTTATTTTGGGAATCATAAACAGGGTTTTAGCACCAACCACCATAGGAATAGGACCACCCCGAAAGAAATCCTGAATGGTGAAAATCAAATAAACTTTGATCACCACCCATGCCCCTCTATAGAACCCACTGGGAAACCATCAGGACCCGAATCACTCTCTGGATTAAAATTCATCATAACATTATAAATCTAAATCTCATTAGGGATAACTTCCAGCATATCGTTATCCAATCCAAACATCATGTTCAAAATCTCATCAAACAACTCTGAATTCCCACATGGATAGTCGTTGACCGTAGATGGGTTAGGGTTAGTAAGAATATTTTTAAGGAAAGAAACTACCAAGGAACCAATCACATCCCTTTCACCCGAGAAGGGCCCATCCTCCAGAATAATGTTTGGATTAACCCACATCTTTCTTTCCTTAATACATGCAAGGAAAGAGGTAGTATTTCTATCACCTTAACAAAGTAATTTAACTCTAGCACTATCTCAGGCAATACTTTCATGATTCAAAATAAATCCTTTCAAAAATAATTTCTTACCCATAAGGTCCTCATAAGACCTATCACTCTAGATATCTTCCAAGGATTTTTCTATATTCTCATCCTCCTATTTTAGAAAGTGAAAATCTTGATCCATAGAAGAAAATTTTTTGTCCTAGGGATGAAGCTTATACTTAAGTCGTCTCAATTTATTAAGAAAGTAAAGCCAAACATAACCCAGAACTGTTCCCTTCCAACAATATTTAACAAGCTGATGATAATAAGACTTCTCCTCCCAATGATCACATAAATGAAAATGTTCCACCTAAATCTGTCTGGGAGATAAAGACACAAGGAGAGGAGAATGATCTGAGATCCCATGAACAAAGTGCTCAACTTTTTCATTAGAGAAACTAGAAATATCATGCAAATTTTCCAAACACCTATCAAGATGACTCCAGGAGCATGCACTACCTTTCTAATTATTACACCATGTGAAACAATCCCCAAAGAAACACATATCACTAAGACCTCTCCTAGACATAAATTGAACAAAGCTTCTACTATCAGCATGAGAAAAAAATCCTCGACCCTTCTTCTCACTAGGTTCAGAAATAATATTAATGTCACAACCAATAAAACAACCTTGATAGGTGTTTGGAAAATTTTCCAAACACCTCAACCCTTCTTCTCACCTGGTACAATAAGTTCAGTAAAAAAACCTTGATTCATCAAATAGAAGGTCTACTCGGGTACCAAGGGTTTCCAAGTAGGGTATTAGAGATATATCTCAGTAGTCTAGTACCGACGATGGTTTTCCCAATCAAAAAAATGAATTATGATTTTATATGTGTGACATATAAAATAAATGTAGAAATATGATAAATTAAATAATAAAAACTAGGTTTGGGTTCTTTAATAGACAGTCGTCCCATACTACTTTATTCAGCCTAATCCAAAAGTCTGAAAAGTATATTTTTGCAAGGAAGAATATATAAAAAAGGTCCAATGGTAACATAGAAAACTATAGAAGGCATATCCCAAAGCGTGTTCTTTAACTTGGTGTCTAAATCTCACATCATCACATAATTAATCTAGTATAGGGAAACATCTCAATTGAAATCACAATATATAATCATAAAGAAGGATGCATCTCAAGAATTGACATTAAAAACTATCAATTTCATTGGTATAGTTTGATCGAGTCTCAAAGTTATCACTATGGTACATCCATTCAATTATATCAAATTTATTGAGCCGTCCCAAGGTAATACTTTTGAAAGTCCAAGTATCACTTGTGGATCATAACTATGAGTCCATCCTAGGTATCATATGTAAGGGACCGAGTATCAACCAAATCTAGGCCTAGCCATCTTTCCAATGGTTCCATCCTCAACTACGCCTTAGGGAACCGGTATCACCCAATAGTATAATAGAAATCCCAGGGGATCCCTTACCTGGAGAGCCCAAAACATAACTTCCCTAGTGCATCGTGTTTTGACCAATCAAGTACAGGGAGTCCAATTGTTGGTTGTTAATACATGAACCACATTATCTCCTCGACCCAAGTTTATTGGATTCATATCAATCAAGGCATATATCATAAGTTTGTGTAATTATAATATTTCATACCACTAAAATAAACATCTCATGCCATCAAAATAGCATAAGGGATTTAGCAAAAAAAAGCATGTAATAATTACATGCCATTATTATAAATTTAATATCTCAATCTAACAATATTAGAATATATATATATAAATAAATATATATATATATATCCTCTAAAATAGGGAATAAGAATTAGGAACTAGTATAAAAAGTGGAATACAAACCAAAGCACATGGTATCAACATTCCTTGAACCACAAGCTAACAAAATTGTCCTTGAAAAACATTAAATAAATGGGTTTACCATTCCACCCTACACATTTCATTATGATTTAACCACTTAACACAAGGAAAATCAATTCATAAAAAATAAAATATTTAATCAAATACATGTCATTAAATTCAACTAATCATATAAATTCATTTTTTTCTAATAAGGTCTTATAAATTTAAACACTCAAGGAAAGGATTTCTTCCATGGCAAGCCATTACATCCAAAACATGATATATAATTTTTTAGAAAAAGTTGATTGGATTTTAAGTAGAAAGAAAGAACATAGAATGTGAAATAGTGATGAGGGAAATTACCTACTTGAGAAATCCTTTATAAAAAGAAAGTCAAACACATATGAGTTGTTTGGTTATTATTGGAAATTTTCCAATTTTCTTTAAATAAATTTCAAATGTGAAGTCATTTTAACCATTAATAAAACCACTATATTTATATAAATACTTTCAATTAAACATTGGAAGGGAGGCATAACCATTTACCTGATTCACAACGTGAGGCATTATATCTATTATTGCGAGTTAACCATGTTTAGTTCCATTTAACTCATTCAATTATTTATAACCAAGACATAAAATTTATAAAATCAAAGGGGATCACTTAGTGGTTAATTTTTCATAACGACAATTTCCTACTAGGGAAATTCCATCTTAAAAGTCTAAAGGCACTTAAAGGGTGACTTGGTTCAAACAATTGTTTTAATAAAAAGGGGGAAACCCCCTTCAGAGATATCAAAATGTCCATGTACAATACGTTCTTTATGACTAATAATGACATAAAGTATAAGGAAAGAAAAACAGTAATGTCCAATAAGATAAATTAGAATAAACTACCACTTTGAGTTTTCATTGATTGCGCACCTCTATTGGAGGGCTTTTATTAAAAAATCGCGACTTATTTATCCAAAAACAATTTTATCTTAACAAAACACTTATTAAATAAATTATATTCAATATAAACATGAAAGATTAAGAAGTAATATAAATGAAATTTAATGAATTATTGAATTAATGAGGCAAGGAGAGGGACCCATCCTCAAAGGAACTAATCCAGTGCTTTCTAACTCAATTTATCATCCACTCGCATGCACATACATCATTATATATATGTATACCCTTAACTCAATTCCCCCATTCCACATTACTAAGGTAATATGCACATTAATTATATATATATACACACATACCTTCATATATGCCTAAGAGTCTTCTAAAATTGATCACTACCCACTAAAACAAAACTCGATACCCATAAACATCATAAGATTCTCAAATTATGGGTGTTAAAACCAACACTGGGTTTAAACCCTTACCTCCAGACATTAATGATAAAACAAAACAACCCTAACCACCTCTCCTTTTGCATCGATTGTAGAAACATGCATCAACGTAACCCGATAGGCCATTTTCACAACCCTAAAACTGAGGAAAATCGAAAAGCAGCATCCAACCAAAACCCTAGGTTCGACCAATCCATATTGGGTGATGGGGAAGCCAAATTGTGGATAGAAATAGAAGGATAAGGGTGGAGAGAGACCTAATTAACTGGATCAAAGGATAAAGGAAAATAAATATGGTTCTGATGACTATATGAGAGGAAATCTGGAGTTGGGGGCTCACACGCGTTGAAGGTAGTCAACCTGGGGGCATTGTAGGGAGGTCATAGCCAGGAGGGGCACACTGTTGGGAGGTCACGTCTAGGAGGGTTCATCCATGGAGAGAGTGAGGGATGTGGGGTCGCATGCACCTAGGCATATAGGGAGGGGGTCACATGACACTGTAAGGAGGGTGAACCCGATTTGGGTTCTCAAAACCTAAAACCCTAATTTAAAATTAATAATAATAAAATAAATGATAATAAGAATAATAAGAATTATAATGTTATTATTATTATTATTCTCATCATCAAAATATTTATTTATTATTTATTTAATTTTTCATTTCATATCATTTAATTCATTTTTAGTCTAAATTTTTAATTTAATTAATTTAACTTCATTAAGAAAATCACATCACAGTGTCAACTCATGGAAATAAAATGTTTTGACACTCATTTTTATAAATGGTCTTCCCATCTAATGGATAATTTAAATTCCGTATCTTTTTTTATAGTTCAAAAAAGAGACATTATAGATAAAATACTATGATATGGAACATAGTATATAGGCTTTCATGTTTGAGTACTCATAAGGGGATAAAGCTTCTTATGAGGAAGTTATCACTTGGGAATCTCCAAGATGCAAGATTATTAGATTAGACCCACAATTAGTAATTCCACATGTTTTGGTGTCATTCTATATTACTATATGTGAATTTGTGTAATGTTTCTTTGACTTTAATATTATTATTAATACATGTTATAACTCACACACTTAGATTTATTTTGTAAACAATGATGATAACAGTTCATGAAGAAGTTAGATACATTGAGTGCATCATGAGTGATGTGTTATTAATGAATAAGTCACAGAAATATTTTTACCTTATTTAATTATGTAATCTTACATATTATCCCCTTTATTGTAATTTAACTATCACATTAAATTCTATGGCAATGGTTCAATGAAATGTTTTTTTTTTGAGATAGTAAAAAAAGACATATCGAGCAAATAGGTTGATGACACAGATGTGCAACATGCATGGTGAGATACTGAGACAATGGGATTATATTACACTATGAATTTTTGTATGTGGTTTTCATCATTATAAAATTATGTTCTTTATCTTAGGTGCCTTTACCCATTGCTATATAGTAATCATGGACTTTAGATGATCCTACATAAAGCCAATGAGAAACAATTCTATAGAGTCACACACTAAGAGTGTTTGATGATATTAGTAAAATTCTATACAAATTTTATTAATGGAATAAATAATTTTCCTAATAGTGAGGAAAAATTTAATTCAAATTTTATTGACCATATAAATTGAATAATTATTTATTCATTGTTTTGTGAATGAAATATATTTATTTATTTCATTAAACATTTAAAAAATTTATATTCACTAGTTTGTGGATAAAATATTTATTTATGAATAAAGTTTCCATTCAGGTATTCAATAATTTATAAGGTTTTCGAATAGACCGAGACCATATTCAGTAAAGAAAATTAATTTATAATCCAGTTAAATAATTTTTTTGTTGCGCAAGTTAACGCATGCAATATAAAATAATAACAGTTTTATTATTATTTTATAATTGTTTTTATTAAATAATATTATATTATTTAAGGGATAATATGTAATTAAATAAAATATAATATTATACCCTAGATCTATAAATATACAGTCACGTCTATTGTGTAGGGTTAATCGAAAATTGAGAATATATAATCATTATGTACAATAGGATTCCCTCTCTTTCTCTTGAATTATACCTTTATTCCACTCAAGAATGATAAGAATACCTTCAATACCAAAGGATCTTGGAGTGATCAATATGATCAATGCATTATAAATGAATTTTCATTATGGAGCCCATAAATAAATTAGTGTTACTCAGAGATCAAAGGTGATTATGTGGGTCATTACTGGAGGGATTATACAATTGATCCTTATAGTGCAATGAATGTAATTTAGAAAGGGTTTTTTTTGGAAGATCAACATCATCATAAAAGAAAGATACTATGTCTAGGTTGTCACGACCCGACCCTACCCGGGCTCGAGCCGCAACTACCCCAAGCCCGCCTCCATAGGCCAGGTGCTGGCGACCAGCGCCGAAGGCACAATAACTCGGGAAGGCCTTTGCCTAAGTACCTGTACACACACATGCAGCAAACTCAATGCAACAGTGCAGAGTAAAAGTAAAGACAAGAAAAGTAAAGGGAAACTGTTATATATAAACCACAGTGTGCATCGACCTCTAACAATACAAAGTACAGTCATAAAAAGGAAAAAGGAAAAAACACGCGCCCAACCAGAAAAGGTGCCACAACCCGGCAATAGGTAAACGAAAAGAAACAGCTGACGGGTCTGCCACCAGGAACCCGGCCACGACCACCGCACGTGGTCCAAGCTCCCAAGCTCCTACGCTCCACTGAAGTCACGGACAACCTGTCCATCATCTGCAAGGGCACACAAAGTGTGGGCAAAGCCCAAGCAGGGGTGAGTATAAAAATACTCAGTAGGATGCCTCGAAGGCTCGAGGGAGCAACAAAGGAGGTACCGAAGGGTGAGCAGTAGAGTGAACAGGGAAGAGTAAAGGAGCACAACAGAGAGGGCAGAAAGGAGTAGAGTAAAGAGTCCAGCTCAACCCAACAAGAGGAAAAAAGATAGACTCGTCCAAACACAAGGAGCTGGAAACGGTGAGAAGATGAACTTCCCGTCGAGTCTTCACTACCTATAGTAGGAGAGTCGACTAATCCAACCATGAGAAGCTAGACACGGAAAGCAGGTGGCATACCCCACGCGTCTTCGCCTCTCCTGGAAGGACAGTAACCAAACCCAAGAAGTGGGTACCGGAAACAAGGTATATACACATCTTTATGCTCATCCAGAAGCCCTAACAACGTCGTAAAGGGATCTCTGTCCCATAGCTCAGACCAAGAAAAGAGTAGCCAATAGTCCCAAAAGTATCCACATCATCGATGCCCAGCATCCCGCATGTCTGCCCTGAACCGCAAGCCAAGGGGGCCAGTCACCGCACCTTGATACTATCCGCTTTGGGCGGCACTGACTCGCCCGCACGGTTTTAGATCGCGTTGCAAGAATGCGTCTCGGTGGGGAAAGCGCCCCTCATACTTGAGAGTTCTAGGAAAGTCAAACCACACCTCATCACTACCCTGCAGTCGAGAGGTCTTCTCAAAGTCAAGTCGTTCCATCACCGACCCGTACAACCAAGGGTCCTGCTCCGATAATCACAGAGGTAATCCATAGACTAGCCTAGTCGAGAGGATTGAGTCTGGAATGATAACAGGTGTCCCACTGCCCAGCCCCAGTGGAGGGTAATTCATAACCAAATATCAGGTGACCCACTGCCCAGCCCTGCTGGAGGGTAAACCATAACACATCATCAGGCGACCCACTGCCCAGCCCTGCTGGAGGGTAGACCTTAACATATCATCAGGAGACCCACTTCCCAGCCCCATCGCATCCCCAACCAAGCGCCCAAACGTTCTCAGGTATGAACAACCACGTGTACCTCCAAGCATTCCCGTATACTCCCAGAGTATACCAAATTCTCAGCCTAAGGTTATCGTGCCCACGGCACCCAGCGTCAACGTGAAGGCGTGACGTAACAACTCCACCTCAAAGGCCCAGGCACGGCCAACCACATCTTGTGAACCAACTATATCACTCTCCCAAGAGTGCACAATCACACGCCAAGGGTCCGCTACAACCAAGGTAGGATAAACCACCACCGGAGCACCTCTCATGCTCCACAATTAAAAAGATCGCGCAAGAGGCTCCACCCCGCCAAACGGATCGCACCATTGTAATCCTTGTGGAAAAACACGTGATTTAGACTACTCACTCGCCCAAAACGGTCAACAGGTGAAAATGGTACTATTCACCGTGACCAAACCTGTGTAGGGCCCACCCCAAGATCCCGAAACTGAAAAAACGGATCACGCCACTGCGATCCCCTCGGAGAAACACATAGGATTGAGTAATTAATCGCCCAAAATGAACACCCGGTGAAGAAGGTACTATTCACCGTAGCCAGGTCGGGTGGGTCCCACACCACGTCCCCGAAAAAGGTCGGGAGGATTGCGCCATCGAAAAGCTCTCGGAAAAGCACGTCAAATTGACTGCTTACTTGCGTGAAACGGGGACCCGGAGAAAAAGATGTGTTCCGGCACACCGCACACGAGCGGTGCCACGTGGGACCCACATCCCAGTCCCGAAACTCAACGAACGGATCGCACCATTTCGATCCTCTCGAAAAAGTACACAAGGTGGAATATTCACTTGTCCAAAACGGTTGCCCGGTGATTAAGATGGAAAATCACTGTCGACGCCAAAACAGCCCTCGTGGGGCCCGCACCATCGTGCGGAATTACAGCGGGCAAACTACGCCAAAGCGATGCCTGCGGAAAAACACCCAAAATCGACTGCTCGCACGCCCCGAACGGACGCCCAACGAGGAAGTCGCTAAACGCTGCTCGCAGCTCAAGGACGGGCCGTGGGGCCCACGCGTCAACTCAAGTTTCAATGCCCTAAACATCCCTGGAAAGCTCTGCACCGGTGCTAGGGTTCCAACGCCACTGACGGCGCTCAAAACGGACGTTGGATGCGTCCGCGCCGTCCAAAACAAGGTTTTCCGGAAGGACGCTCATCCACTTAAAGACGAATGCGTCTCGGAGACCCCTCGTTTCGGGAATTAAAAATTCCCGAAACCAGCTCAAAAACAGCGCATTGACGCAAGCTCCGCGCTGCTGTAGACGGCGCGCAAAACGGATGCTCGTAGCCCGAAATACGGGCGTTCGAAGACTGAGGGGCAAAGCCCCTTGGGCCGGACCGGCCGGTCCGCCCTGCTTGGGCCGGCCTGCGCCGTGCGGCCCGGTCCGCACAGCAGGCCCGCGGCTCAGCCGCGGGTCCGGTTCACCCCGCCGCGGCCAGCTGGCCGCGGCTTGCTTCTACCGACCGGCCGCCTCACGGCCGGTTGATGCCCCACAGCGACCCGCGTTTTGCGGGTCGCGGTCGTTGCACGGGGGTCGCGCGCTTCGCGGCCCCCCTCTCCTCCGCTTGCCGGCGCCGAAGGCCGCTGCCGCCTCCCGGAAGCGCCGCCGCCACCTCCCGGAAGCGCCGTCGCCGCCTTCTGAAGCCCCGGATGACCGCCGACCGCCCTGCTCCGCCCCACGCCGCCCTGCGCCGCCGCCGTCCACCGCCTTCCGCCGCCTTCGACCCTCACCGGAAAGCGGCTGTGGCCGGAAAATTTCCAAGGACCACCGGGAACGATCCGGTGGTCGAAATTTCGATCCAGATAGCTTTTCGGATATCTCGGGACGGTATCTACGCAACCACGAGATTTTTTTGAGGATCCAATGGTGCGATTGAGCATAAATGAGGATTAAAATGGGGAAGGGGAGGAAAACTCAAATCTGCCTACCTCGTTGGGCTTTGCCCGGCGCTTCCCGCGCGATCTGCCGCGTGCCATCGTCTCGCCGGAGCCACCTCGCCGGAGTCGCCTCGTCGGAGCTCACCGGAGCTCACCGGAAAGGATGAATGGAGGGGAGGGGTTGTGAGGAAGAAGAAGAAGAGGAAGAAGGGGGGTGCGTGTTTAAATAAAAGCACTTAAACACCCCGCCCGGCACGCCCCCGACTCCGCTCCCGAAGAAGACAAAAAGGAGGGCGTCCCTGGGGTAAAAACGACGCTCCAAGCGCAACAAAGGTCTCGAAATTTTAATCCGAGACCCCTTTCAAAAGTTATTAAACTTAGCGTCTGAGGCCGCCCAATTACGAAAACGCCCCTAGGGTCATTTTTCACAGATGGGCCGCGCCCGTCAAACTTATAACCCTCCTAGGGTAAACGGAACATTCCGAACACATCAGTACCCTCGGTTTCCCAATCCGAGCCACCGTTTAAGAGATACCTTCATTTCAACATTAAACGAATTAATTTAATTTATTTAATCCGTTTAACGTTCCAGAAGCGAGCGAGGGGTCCAAACATCCCGCGCTGACAAGTTTTATGTCGTTACTAGGGTAAACACCCCATTATGGACCCATCCGTACACTCGGATCTCTGATCCGGATCACCGTTTAGGAGTTATCCCATTTATTTAGCATTTCCAGTGTGAATGCACTGAAAATTTAATTCCGGCCACTCCGGGGCTCGGAATCGCACGCCGTCTAAAGGCGCTACTCTGGAATATCATCGAGAATATTCCAAAGTCTTTCACAGCAAAAACCGGGTTCGTACATAATTCCCTACTTCAAGATTTTCTTCCTCAAAAAGCAAAAACAGGGAAGAACACAGGGTACTAAGGCCACAACTGGCTTTCCCATACCCAAAAGAACCCACGCACAGCTCTGCGTCACCGCACACAGACCAAAGGATTGATCTGTTCACACTAGGTCATCCCTTGCCGACATCGTGCACCCACTCCAGACTTTGGGGTTAGGGCAAGGCAGTAGGGTACCTCGCCATCCCTTTGCACGGTCTCACACGACCCGAAGGCCCTCGGGGGTAGCGCACCTCCCCAGTAAAACCTCTACGTCGCATGTCGTGACTGGAATCACCGCCCGCACCTGAAACAAGGCCTAGTGATTCCCTCCTTCAGAATATCCATATGGTGAAACAGCCAAGGATATCTGGTCATTCAAGATTCCACTATCGTTGTCTATCAACCAAGACTCTCTTACACGCTCAGAAGCGAAGGAGCCAACACCATAGACTAAAGGAAAAGGTCTCGCGCCTTTTTCCTTACCAACACAGGGTTATACCCGACGCCCTGCGTCACCCTAGTAACACCTAAAACAAGGAGCAGGGAGAAAATCCTTTCACCTGCAGAGCCTAACAATTCTACTGCAAGAAGTAGAAGAGTCGCAAGGGGTACCTCACCATCCCGTGCTCTACAGGATCGTAGACATCCAGAGCTCGCGGCTACCCGCGGTCCCAACCGTCAGCTCCCAGAGCCTGATATGGACCGCCTAGTGGTGATGGGGAGATCTCGTAACATCGTCCCCCACCTCCAGCTCCTCCCGCTCCTCTGCTAGCACCACCTCTCTGGGTACCACTCCGATCATGGCGCTGCCTCTGCCGTGGTGGTGCGCCTACTGCCTGCCCAAAGCTCTCAGCAACTCGGGTCGGGCAGTCTCGTCCCAAGTGACCTCGCCCGTCACAAGCATAGCACCGGCACTCTCTGGGCTACCCTGGTGCCCTCCGGCGCCACTGTGGTGTACGACCATGGCCCGGGATCCACTCACGGAAGGGCATCCTCGGCTGAGGCCCTGCGCCTTTTCGCCACAGTGGTATACGACCACGTCTCTGAAACCGGCAGTGGGAAGGCCACCTGCATCGAGGTCCTGTCCTCCGGCGCCTGCTAGCTACGGCAGATGTCCCGGCTCCGTCATGCCCACTGCCACTACCAACCGCAAAACATGACATGAATCCCTCTGTCACCAGCGCCTTCTCTAGCACCCTGGCATATGTGGAAATGCCCAAGGGTACTATGACCGCACGAATCGCTCGGCGGAGACCCTGCTCAAACTTCCGCGCTCGGAGGTTGTCGTCATAGACCAAGTCCGGGTAAAAGCGTGCATGGTCTGCAAAACTAGCCGCGTAATCCGCCACCGTCATCCCTCCCTACTGAAACTGCAGGAGCTCCTGAATCCGAACAGAGCGCAAGCAGGAGGGGAAAAACTCCTCACGAAACAATAACTGAAAGTCGTCCAACGAAAGCGACGACTCGTCAAGAACCTGAGTCACCAGACTCCACCAACGCCGAGATGATCCCCGAAAAATGGTGGCTGCCAAAGCCACTCTCTGATCTATCGACGTCTGCACAAGCCTGAAAAGGAAAACCACTGCCTCGAGCCAAACCTCTACTGCCTGAGGGTCTGGCTCACCACTGAACCTCAGTGGTCTCTGCCGCTGGAACTCACGGAGCGCGCTCAACCTGCGCTCAAGCTCAGCCTGCTCTGCTGAAACTGCCTGCTGCTCAACAGGTGGGGGTGCTACTACAAGCCCACCCGGAGAAAGGGGCTCGCATGATGGGTCCTGGACTGTGCCCTCGTAGCTCATAGGGTTGTCGTCACGAAACCAAGCTGGTATCCTGGCTGGCTGTCCTCGCGGAGACATCCTGAATATTATCAAGGAGTGTCGCGGTCAAATGAGCATATATGTATATACCAACAACAACAACGATGGGGAGCTGACTCAAGAAGGACAGTCAAGACTCAGTTCTATGTGATGCACAACCAAATTTCCCTGCAACAAGTGTCTCAACATGCCGAGTCGACAAGCGGGTTATCAAGGTCCTGGTGAATGGATACGTCGGCCGACGCACCATCACTGGACTCCCTGGCCTGAGAGCCGCTCTCGAGACACATTAACACCGTTGCCCTAAATCCCAACCAATTACTTTTATTTTAGGGACTTCTGAACAAAGTCCCAAGGAACGAACCACCTCTGATACCACTTTTTCACGACCCGACCCTACCCGGGCTTGAGCCGCAACTACCCCAACCCCGCCTCCATTGGCCAGGGGCTGGCGACCAGCGCCGAAGGCACAATAACTCGGGGAGGCCTTTGCCTAAGTACCTGTACACACACATGAAGCAAACTCAATGCAACAGTGCAGAGTAAAAGTAAAGACAAGCAAAGTAAAGGGAAACTGGTATATATAAACCATAGTGTGCATCGACCTCTAACAGTACAAAGTACAGTGCTAAAAAGGGGAAAGGTCAAAACACGCGCCCAACCAGAAAAGGTGCCACAACCCGGCAATAGGTAAATGAAAAGAAACAGCTGACGGGTCTGCCACCAGGAACCCGGCCACGACCACCGCACACGGTCCAAGCTCCCAAGCTCCTACGCTCCACTGAACTCATGGCCAACCTGTCTGTCGTCTGCAAGGGCACACCAAGTGCGGGCAAAGCCCAAGCAGGGGTGAGTATAAAAATACTCAGTAGGATACCCCGAAGGCTCGAGGGAGCAACAAAGGAGGTACCGAAGGGTGAGCAGTAGATCGAACAGGGAAGAGTAAAGGATCACAACAGAGAGGGAAGTAAGGAGTACAGTAAAGATTCCATCTCAACCCAACAAGAGGAAAGAAGGTAGACTCGTCCAAACCCAAGGAGCTGGAAACGGTGAGAAGATGAACATCCCGTCGAGTCTTCGCTACCTATAGTAGGAGAGTCGACTCATCCAACCATGAGAAGCTAGACACGAAAAGCATGTGGCATACCCCACGCATCTTCGCCTCTCCTGGAAGGAGAGTAACCTAACCCAAGAAGTGGGTACCGGAAACAAGGTATATACATATCTTTATTCTCATCCAAAAGCCCGAAAAACGTCGTAAGGGGATCTCCTTCCCGTAGCTCAGCCCAAGAAAAGAGTATAAAATAGTCCCAGAAGTAACCCCATCATCGATGCCCAGCATCCCGCACGTCTGCCCTGAACCGCAAGCCAAGGGGCCCAGTCACCGCACCTTGATACTATCCGCTTTGGGTGGCACTGACTCGCCCGCACGGTTTTAGATCGCGTCGCAAGAACGCGTCTCGGTGGGGAAAGCGCCCCTCGTACTTGAGAGTTCTAGGAAAGTAAAACCACACCTCATCACTGCCCTACAGTCGAGAGGTCTCCTCAAAGTCAAGCCCTTCCATCACCGAACCGTACAACCAAGGGTCCCGCTCCGGTAATCACAGAGGTAATCCATAGACTAGCCTAGTCGAGAGGATTGAGTCTGGAATGCTAACAGGTGTCCCACTGCCCAGCCCCGCTGGAGGGTAATTCATAACCAAATATTAGGTGACCCACTGCCCAGCCCTGCTGGAGGGTAAACCATAACACATCATCAGGCGACCCACTGCCCAGCCCTGCTGGAGGGTAGACCTTAACATATCATCAGGAGACCCACTGCCCATCCCTGCTGGAGGGTAGACCTGGAATAAGTCGACAGGCGACCCACTGCCCAGCCGTGCTGGAGGGTAGAGCTAGAACTAGACGACGGGCGACCCACTGCCCAGCCCTGCTGAAGGATAGACCTTAAGAGGTCGTCGGGTGACCCACTGCCCAGACCTTCTGGAGGGTAGACCCTAAGAGCATCGGGTGACCCACTGCACAGTCTCTGCTGGAGGGTAAACCCTAAGAGCGTCGGGTGACCCACTACCCAGTCTCTGCTGGAGGGTAAACCCTAGAAGTCAGTGAGAAACCCACTGCCCAGCCCTGCTAGAGGGTAAACCCGAAGAAGTCGATGAGTAACCCACTGCCCAGCCCCGCTGGAGGGTAGAACTCCGAACTGTTCTAGCCACATCCACTCGAGGGTACAACACTGGCCAACCAAACGCGGAGTGGGTATCGTGCAACCACCCAACTCCAGAACAACTCATCTAAAAGAAGTTTAGTGCATGTTCCATGACTGGGTGCCACTAGCACCGCTACTGGCCGATCCATTGAGAACAAAACCAGGGGGAGACCACTCAACCCTGCTGGTCAACCAAACACACAGAGGGACCCTCTACGCCGTGAGAGGTCAAAGTACGCAAAGCAGAACCCGACACGCACGTGGGGCCCACTCAAGGTGTGGCCCCATCGCAACCCCAACCAATTTCCCAAACGTTCTCAGGTACGAAAAACCACGTGTACCTCCAAGCATTCCCGTATACTCCCAGAGTATACCACATTCTCAGCCTAAGGTTGTCGTGCCCACGGCACCCAACGTCAATACAAAGGCGTGACGTAACAACTCCACCTCAAAGGCCCAGGCACGGCCAACCACATCTTGTGAACCAACTATATCACTCTCCCAAGAGTGCACGATCACACGCCAAGGGTCCGCTACAACCAAGGTAGGACGAACCACCACCGGAGCACCTCTCATGCTCTATATTTAACAAGATCGTGCAAGAGGCTCTGCACCGCCAAACGGATCGCACCGTTGTAATCCTTGTTAAAAAACACACGAGTTAGACTACTCACTCGCCCGAAACAGTCAACAGGTGAAAATGGTACTATTCACCGTGACCAGGTCGGGTGGGTCCCACACCACGTCCCCGAAAAAGGTCGGGCGGACTGCGCCATCGCAATGCTCTCGGAAAAGCACGTCAAATTGACTTCTTACTTGCGTGGAACGGGGACCCGGAGAAAAAGATGCATTCCGGCACACCGCACACGAGCAGAGCCACGTGGGACCCGCATCCCGGTCCCGAAACTCAACGAACAGATTGCACCGTTGCGATCCTCTCGAAAAAGTACACAAGGTGGACTATTCACTTGTCCAAAACGGTCGCCCGGTGATTAAGATGGAAAATCACTGTCGACGCCCAAACGGCCCTCGTGGGGCCCACACCATCGTGCGGAATTATAGCGGTCAGACTACGCCAAAGCGATGCCCTCGGTAAAACACCCAAAATCGACTGCTCGCACGCCCCGAATGGACACCCGACGAGAAAGTCGCTAAACGATGCTCGCAGCTCAAGGACAGGTTGTCGGGCCCATGCGTCAACTCAGGTTTCAACGCCCGAAACCTCCTTGGAAAGCTCTGCCCTGGTTCCAGGGTTCCAACGCCACTGACGGTGCTCAAAACGGACGTCGGATGCGTCCGCACCGTCCAAAACAAGGTTTTCTGGAAGGATGCTCGTCCACTTAAAGACGCATCGCGTCTCCGAGACCCCTCGTTTCTTGAATTAAAAATTCTTGAAACCAGCTCAAAAACTCCACCTTGACGCAAGCTCCGCGCTTCCATAGACGGCGCGCAAAACGGATGCCCGTAGCCCAAATTACGGGCGTCCGAAGACTGAGGGGCAAAGCCCCTTGGGCCGGACCGGCCGGTCCGCCCTGCTTGGGCCGGCCCGCACAGCCGGCCCGCGGCTCAGCCGCGGGTCCGGTTCACCCCGTCGTGGCCAGCTGGCCGCGTCTTGCTTCTACCGACCGGCTACCCTCGCGGCCGGTTGATTCCCCACAGCGACCGGCGTTTTGCGGGTCGCGGTCGTTGCACGGGGGTCGCGCGCTTCGCGGCCCCCCTCTCCTCCGCTTGCCGGCGCCCGCGGCCGGCGCCGCGGACGGCTTCCGACAGCCGCCTCCGAAGGCCGCCGCCGCCTCCCGGAAGCGCCGCCGCCACTTTCTGAAGCCCCGACCGACTGCCGACCGCACTGCTCCGCCCCGCGCCACCCTGCGCCGCAGCCGTCCGCCGCCTTCCGTCGCCTTCGACCCTCACCGGAAAGCAGCCGTGGCCGGAACATTTCCAAGGACCACCGGGAACGATCCGGTGGTCGAAATTTTGATCCGGAAAGCTTTCCAGAAACCTCGGGATGGGATCTACACAACCACGGGATTTGTTCGAGGATCCAGTGGTGCGATTGAGCATAAATGAGGATTAAATGGGGAAGGGGAGGAAAACTCAAATCCGCCTACCTCGTTGGGCTTCGCCCGGCGCTTCCCGCGTGATCTGTCGCGTGCCATCGTCTCGCCGGAGCCACCTCGCCGGAGTTGCCTCGCCAGAGCTCACCGGAGCTCGCCAGAAAGGAGGAAGGGAGGGGAGGGGTTGTGAGGAAGAAGAAGAAGAGGAAGAAGGGGGGTGCGTGTTTAAATAAAAACACTTAAACACCCCGCCCGACACGCCCCCGACTCCGCTCCCAAAGCAGACAAAAAGGAGGGCGTCCCTGGTGTAAAAATGACGCTCGAGCGCAATGGTGGTCTCGAAATTTTAATCCGAGACCCATTTCAAAAGTTATTAAACTTAGCGTCTGAGGCCGCCAAATTACGAAAACGCCCCTGGGGTCATTTTTCACAGACGGGCCGCGCCCGTCAAACTTATAACCCTCCTAGGGTAAACGGCACATTTTGAACACATCGGTGCCCTCGGTTTCCCAATCCGAGCCACCGTTTAAGATATACCTGTGTTTCAACATTAAACGAATTAATTTAATTTATTTAATCCGTTTAACGTTCCAGAAGCGAGCGAGGGGTCCAAACATCCCGCGCCGACAAGTTTTATGTCATTCCTAGGGTAAAAACCCCATTATGGACCCATCCGTACACTCAGATCTCTAATCCGGATCACCGTTTAGGAGTTATCCCATTTATTTAGCATTTCCAGTGTGAACACACTGAAAATTTAATTCCGGCCACTCCGGGGCTCAGAATCGCACACCGTCTAAAGGCGCTACTCTGGAATATCATCGAGAATATTCCAAAGTCTTTCACAGCAAAAACCGGGTTCTTACATAGGTATTCATTTATTCCAATCATAAATAAATATGTTATAAATTTAACATGAAATATCCTTTCATGGGGTTTCAAGAACCTCAATATTAAAAGAAATTTTAATTTACCACACACCAAAGGTGCTTCCGCTGCACTTAGAACCTTTATAATTTTTCTTAACCATCAAATTAAAAAACATATTCTTCATTTTAAATTTATGATAAAAATAACTCAATAAAATTCTCATATCAATAAAACATATTAATAGTCATATTCTTATAATGTTATCCTCCCTTATCAAAACATATATATAATCAAACACATGGACTCTTCAATACCCAACCACCACTGGTTAACTAAGCCTTAAGGATGGAGTATGAAAGGTATAAAAGTTTAAAGGTTATCATGTTAGGTTTGTTTCCAACCTAAGGTAATGGAGACTCCTATATGATCCATGCACCCATAGTTTAAAAAATAAATATTGTATGACACCTAATGTGGTACACTTAGTGGATCATCTGGCACACATTAACACTTTTTGTTCCTCATGATCATATTACATATCTAATAAAATAATCCTACTCATTCCAACCTTATACATATACACAACCAATAGCAATGAATGATAAAGTATAGATTTCTTCCATATGATGAATTTTATATTATTATAACTTTTTAAGAATAATTGAAAAAACCTTACTAAATAACATATCTATCATATCATATATGATAGAATTCTAAATAAACTTTATGTTATTTATAATTTGTATGGTTTTGTTAACAGATTTAATCAATATATAATTCCTTCCATGTCACTTTGTGACCATATAATATCACCCTATCACTAGACTATTTAGTGAATAACATCAATAAAGAAAGAATGATTGATTGATGGTGATATTTTGGAATAATATTCCTAATGTTTAACTCATTTAACATAATCAATTCCCTTAACTCAACATCATATTTTATTATGTTAACTTATGTTATCTACTTATAACTCATTTAAATTTTAACATCCCCATCCTTGGAACCCTTCTCATCCAACCTTTTTAGTGAAAAAATTTGGTAACTAATATTACTATTTACAATATTACTTACGAGCACATCCTAAAATCCTATAGGATACAGTTATATTTACTTATTTTATGGTATCTAAATGAAACTTTTATATTTATCTTTACTTTTAAACATTAAATTATTATATGATATTAATTGAGATTCCATTTGTAACTTTACTGGAATAGTCTTTTTAAAAATAGTGATATTCACCTTTGATGGTAAATAAATATAACCTTTAAAATTTTATTTATCTTCACATGTACTAAAATTTTTAAGATATTAAATAGAAAACACATATAGTTTTTATTGGGTATAATATTTTATATTTAGACTTTAAACTTTTATAAGTAAAAGAATATTTTGAAAAACCACTTGGATATTTTATTCAATTACAAATAGTGTTCTATGATACACACACTCTTTTGTATTTATAAAATAACTATTGTTTCCTTTTAGTAGTAACATTTAACTATTTTTTGTATATCATATATCTTATTCTATGTGTTTGGATAATTTTCATCCAAATAGAATACTATATTCATTAAAATATTCCACTTATGGGTGGAAGTAACATTTTACCTCATATTCTAATAGAAATCTAGATAAAAAATTTATCGTCAAAAAAATATATTTTATCCCTGTTTCCTTTTCATAACATGTTAGAGAATTTGATAGATCAGAAACCATGAATATATAATGTATCATCTCATTTTTCTCAAAAATAATTTCTCAAAAAAATTATCTGATCATATAAGTGAAATAAAATGAAGATACACATCCTTTTCTAAGATTCAAAATAACTTGATAAATTCCTTCGCATTCTAATCATTGTTGTAGTCATCACTAGAATGAAAAATACAAGGCCAATAAATCCTATTTTAATTTTTAACTCTTTTATATTTACAACACTTGTAAATTATACATTCAATATCACATGAAAATCAAAATAAGAGAATTAATTTCTATAACACTATTACTTATCATGGATATTATATAGGGTGTCAGAAACCCATTTAGGTATCCTAGACAATTCCATATTATGAAATCATTACTCTTTTCATCTGAATTTGCCATTAGTTTTTAAATTACCATATCATTATACTCAAAGAAACTTTGTTGGGATCTCTAACTAGCAATTATTATTTTGGTTGGAATTTTAACCCACTTTTACTGACTAAACATCACATTACTAGTTCATCCATACTCAACACTCAGAAAATTCTAGGTAAAATTATCGTAAACTCATTCACATTGGAAGAAAATTTACTTTAATGATAATACAATGAATTTTTTAACAATAATAAACCATAAAGAAACTACCAGTATCACCAAGTCATAAATATACTCATTCATGTTGAGTATCATTGATATAATCAATTGTATTGATTATATGAGACTCAAATTCCTTATGTCATTTTTCATATAATTCCAATGAACCCCGAAGTAAATCCTTCTATGATTCTCAAAAGAATCTAGATTCATCGATTGATCTACTTCAATGTCAGGTTACTTAGAAAATTATTTCCTTGAAAATAGAATTTATCCTTAAGATATCTTATTAAGTTACCAATCATTGGTATTTTTTGAAATAAAATTATCTTTATCGAGGATTATTCTTGATGACTTGTTTGATGATAATAATTATATTTATATACTATAAAAGATTTTATAATATGAATATTATATTTTATTAAAATTTAATAAGGCCTTATATTAAATAGGCTCCCACTAAAATTTGGAACTCTTTTATCTTCCTCATACACATTAGTGTGACATGATCCATAATTCATCATGACTTACACTGGGTATCATGTAAATTAGATATGAATATATCAGGTAATAAACTATATTCAATCATATCATATATGAATCTTGTATATATGAGTGGATAAATATTTATCCAAATCTATTGTATGGATATAAACCAAACTATCTTTCTCTAGTATTCTAACAGTTTGGGTTTTCTAGCTAAGTGAAGCCAAATTCAAATGAAAAGAACAAGACACCTAAGAGCTAGTGTCACCTTGTTGACCCCAAAAAACGCGTCCCCAAAATTTTCCAAACGTTACCAAAAATGATCCTGGAGCATATCTTGTTCTACAAGCTTCGATTTGACTGGTCATGGAGCCCAAACGGAGTTACGGTTCAAAAGTTATGGCTGTCCGAAGTCGGGCTGCTGGAAATGGAAATCCAGGACGGTTTTGGGGCATAGTATGGATTTGTGCATAAAAAGGGAATCTTGCGTGGAAAACCATTTGCGTGTGTGGAATATTAAACTTTCCACCTTGCGCGCGCGGAATTTTACACGCACCGCCTTGCGCATGGAAAACCCTTTGTGCGCGTGGAATTTTACACGCACCGACTCCCGAGTTTCCGCCTATAAATACAAGTACACCCCCTTCTGTGGGAGGACCCCAGAGGTCGGTCGCCGCTCTGATGCGCGTAAGTCCGAATTTTCCATACCTGCACGGAAAACCACCCCTCTAGAATGCAGAACATGATTTTTTCAGGGAAAAGGGCCAACCTGCCCAGTTTTTCATGCAACGCAAAATTTTTGCGTGCAACAGTGCTGCTAGGCGCCATTTTTCGCGCCCTAGTGCAGCGCCGATCCTATTGCGTGGAAGCCTTACCTATTGCGCGCAACACATCTTTTTTCATGCAAAACATCCCTATTATGTTCAATCCCACCCCAATTGCATGCTCGAAGCCAATATTGCACGCCCACATCGGGTATTGCACGCCCGATGCCCCTATTGCATGTCGACCTAGTGTTTTCCACGCAACAGCCTCAATTTTGTGCACGCCAGCCCTATTTTCATACAATAGTATCCAGGCCTACACCCGCAGGTCCTTACCGTGAGGGATGCGCTCCTGCACCCCCGCTCAGGAGCAGTTCCAGGTTGTGGTCCTGGCCCTCCGAGTTGTTCTCTTCACTACCGTCACTGACACCCATGAAAAATAGAGAGTCACACTGTGATCTTTTTGGACGGGGATGTCGAGATTTTCCATTGCACCCTTATGCGCACCCACCATCCACCTATGGAATACAATGATTTGAGATACTCTTCCTCACACCATGAAACACCATGGCTGACGTATTCCTCTTGGTTCATTTCCTATGTCGTGAGTTGAGATTCTCATCATCAGTTCCTCGAGTACCTTGAGTCGAACCATTCCTCATGAAACTCCTCCAAACCCTATCACTTGGCTCCTATCCTAGGTTGAACTTGAATGGGTCACCTTGCGTAAGTCCCAACACAATCCATTTTTAGGCGCCTTAGGCCTAACCGTCCTATCTACCTGACTATAAACTGTAGTACACCCTCTGTGCCAAACATAAGATGCCTCTTGCTCTATACGATAGATGCCTTGTTCTCCCAGCATAAGATTCCAATAGTCCTATCTACATGACTTTATACTGTAGTAATCCCTATGATCCAAATATAGGATACCTCTTGCTCTAACGAGAGATTCCTTATGCTCCAAGAATAAGATGCCAATAGTCCTATCTAAAAGACTCTAAACTGTAGCAATCCCTCTGTTCCAAATATAGGATGCCTCTTGCACTAATGAGAGATTCCTTGTGATCCAAGCATAATATGGCAATAGTCCTATCTACAAGACTCTAAACTGTAGTAATCCCTATGTTCCAAACATAGGATGCCTCTTACTTCTAACAAGAGATTCCTTATTCTCAAAGAAAAAGATGATAACAGTCCTTTCTACATGACTCTAAACTATAGTACACCCTATGTTCTAAACATAGGATGCCTCTTTCTCCAAACAAGAGATTCCTTATGCTCTAAGAATAAGATTCCAAATGCCATGATTATAATGGAATAATTTCAAGAGCATTGGAATTCGTTCAAAAATTACATCACTCCACCCCACGCTTTTCATGTCCTTCATTACGATCTTTATCCACTTAAGTGTCTGAAGGGACCCCCTAACAGCCTGGTCCTATGCCGCATCGGCTCACCTACAGTCCTGGGCCAACACCCCGCAAGACTTTGGACAACACTTTGAGTTAGGTCTAGTGTTTTGAACACGGTGAGTAGTCGACCCTCATTTTTTTATCCCCATTTCAGGCTAACACGATATGGATGCTATGTTTCAAACATGATCAATAGTTATCCTCTATTGCCACGCCACGCTCATTGCATTCCGAATGTCATGCATGTGAGTCACACTATTAATCTCCCTTTGTTCAGTCTAATTTCAACTCCATTGGAATTATCCCTCTTGTGCGCTAGCGCATAGGTGAATACCTCAACCCACCAAGTATGTTGGGATTCCCTCATGGCCAGACATGAGGAATACATTAAGGGAAGCACCCTGGAGTAAGCCATTTCCACCATTGCCTCTCCATAGCGGCACCTGGGCAGCTTCCTAGCTTAATCCCCATCCACCATTGTCACTCCATTGCGGCACCTGGGCAGCTTCAGAGTGTAAGCCCCATTCACCATTGCCACTCCATAGAGACACTCGGGTAGCTTCAGAGTGTAATCCCCATCCACCATTTCCGCTCCATAGTGGCACCCAGGAAGCATCCTTGCGTAAGCCCCATTCACCACCATTCATGGACGCACCTCTGCGCCGTGATCATCAGGTCCGTACTACCTCTTTTTTCTCGCACCGAGCATTACTCACGTGAGCTTAGAGCAAGAACCATCCATGACATACCACCATGGGCCACCTCAGAGTGTAAGCCCCATACCACCATGGGAAGCCTCAGAGTGTAAGACCCATACCACCATGGGCCGCCTCAGAGTGTAAGCCCCATACCACCTTGGGCCCCCTCAGAGTGTAAGCCCCATACCACATTGGGTCACCTTAGAGTGTAAGCCCCATAACACCATGGGGCGCCTCAGAATGTAAGCCCCATACACCATCCCAAACAATGGGGAATTTGATCCATGTCAAGGCATGGTATGTAGGAAGCATCCACAAGGTTCAAGCCCACCACCTGGTTGTTATGACCATCAGTTCACAAACACCTTGGGTTGCCTCAGAGCATAACCCCCAAACACCATCTTGAACTACGAGGACTTTGATCCATTTCAAGGCATCGTACATAGGAATCCTCCACGAGGTTCAAGCCCACCACTCTGTTGTTCCTCCACGTTAGGATCGCCCCCATCCCGCATGACGATAAACTGTATCCACCATCCTGAACTATGAGGACTTTGATCCACATCAAGGCATGGTATGTAGGAAGCATCCATGAGGATCAAGCCCATCATCCATCAGGACCCCCGGTCCACCTTCATGTTGGTTTACCAACCCCATGGGCCGTCTTAGAGTGTAAGCCCCAAATTCCACCTGAACTATGTGGTCTTTGATTCCCTACCATGGGGATACGTAGGAACCCTCCCTGAGGCTCAAGACCATCACTCATGTCTCATCCTGATCTCTCCCTCGAGCCTATGTGTCCTAGGAAGGTCATGCCCCAACCTAGAGGTTCAAATTCCTATGGTTCCCATCCATGTGTCCATTCTCATGGGCCACCTCCTCTATGTCCCATCATCCCACCGATCTATGCAGACTTTGATTCCTGGCCAAGGGGATACGTCAAAATTCTCTTCGAGGCTCAATACCAACACTACCGTCCCCATCACGATGGTCCCATATCATTCCCCCTCTACTCCATTCAACTTTCCATCCTCCATCCTGATTCTCACCCAGGCCGCTATGTCCTGGTGGAATAATGCCATCCACCTCCTTGCTGCTCCTAAAAGTACTTGGGCCACAATTCACGTGTAAGCCCCAATATGTCTCTGGGTCGTTGTCCTTTGTGTACACCTCAATTCGTTACCCCTTATATCTACATGGGGTTTGATCCCTATGGTCTACATAGGGTACGTAGGAAAACTCCCTGAGGTTTAATCCCAGCCAATGGTAAACCATGGTGTCCCCCGTCCTGGGGTGCACTCTCCCTGATCCACCCTCAGGGGTGTTCAGATTAGCCATTACAGTGTGAAATCTCCCCTCCATGGGGCACACCACCTCAAATCCGTCCTCATTGGGTGTTCTGATCCATCCATATTCCAATTGTTCCCTCATTTGGATGTACAAATCCAATCCATCTCTACGAGATTTCTAAATCACTCTCATTACGTCTCTGCAAGATGCTAAACTCACGGCCTACCTCGTGATAAACATGAGATGCCTGAGGAAAACCTCAGAAGGAACGGCTTTTATGTAACTGTCTCCGAAAGATGTTAAACTCATGGCATACCCTGTGTTAAACATGGGAAGTAGAGGAAAACCTCAGACACATGCCTATGGCATATGATTCCCCACATTCGACTTGGGATGCCTCGAGTTCTGCACCCTTGAGATGCCCTTGATCACTCTCATTCTGTCTCCACAAGATGCTAAAATTGTGGCTTGCCTCATGATAAAAATGAGATTCCTGAGGAAAACCTCAAAATTCACGCCTTTGGTGTAACCGTCTCTACAAGACTTTAAAATCGCGGCATACCCTGTGTTAAACATGGGAAGTTGAGGAAAACCTCAGATATATGCCTATGGCAAATGATTCCCCACATTTGACGTGGGATTACTTGGGTTCCACACCCTATATATTCCCTCTTATGAAGAAGAATATAGGTTCCCCAACGTCCACACATCCAGAGATGCCCCGGCATGCCTGATGATGTCATCTACTCTGACCGAAAGTTTCTACCATGTCAGGACCCCATGGAATGTCCTGACAGAAGTAGTGTAATTAACCGGCATCCATGAAGATATGACACCAGGAACGAGATTCACGAACCACGAAATAATCTATAAGGGGGAGCCGGACTAGGTGAAAAGCTCTAAGGAGGAATCCACGCAAGAAAGAACTGACATCCCATCATCCTGTTTCGATTAAGGAGCAGACGTCCCTGAATAAAGAGCGAATGTCGCCCATCTTTGGAAAGCGAGAACGTGGGGCGATAACAGCACGTCCTCTCCGTGACAGATGCGCACGCCCCAGCGAAAGTATCAGAAACACGCCTCATTTCATTATTTTTTAAATAAGATAATATATGGGAAACTAATATTTATGGTTACCAATGTTAAATGATGCAGGCCATGAAAAGTTCTATTTTGGAAAGAATCTGACAATTATTATTTTAAGGGATTTTAATCTCACGATGTTAACTCATGTTATTTCCTTTGAATATGAATTCTGAAAAATATTTAGTTTGGAACCCTATTACATCCACACAATGAATATGTTCAATGCATATTGATTTTTAACTATTTAAAAAACCAGCAATTTGTACTATGTGTATAAAAACACAATACAGACATATTTACACATATTCAAATGCATCCCATGCATATGGTATATGGTTCTTTCATGGAAAATATTAAAATTATATGAAATTTATAATATTTACAGGAGTATACCAAGAGCCCCAAATATCAATCCCACACCTTTCTAGAACATGAAATATACCTCTAGAATAGTGGGATGTCCATCCCAAATTCTATATACCAAAGGATACTTTATTCAAGAGAGAATCCAATTCATCCAAATTCTAAAACCTAATATATATAAACTATATTCAAACAACTAAATTTAAATTAATAATATTAATTAAAAATCGAGGTCAAGGTAGATGAAAACAAAATATTATGTAATATTACCTCGAATGTTATGAAATACTTTACTATTTTATAAGAAGTATTTTAGAATTTTAAGTTAAAGCATACACTTAATCAAAATATGAAAATTCATATTCATGAATAATAAAAAATGGGATAATATTTAAATAAATGAACAACTAAATTTTTTAAATATGTGGTAAACATCTATGAGAAATTCATAAATATAATCTAATTATAAACTCTTTATAATTTTATCTATTCTTTGTATAAATTCCATAATCTTGAATATAAACACTTTATATTCATTTCATAAAACGAAATACTTTATATAATCTATTATATGGAATTTTTAACTTTGAAAATGTGATGTAATATAATATATAAACATTTTATATTTCAATTTTTATTATGTAAAAGGTTTACATAATCCATATATCATATACATAACATTATTTAAACCTTTATCAATTCAAACATAAAATATTTTGATGTTGAATAAATAATATCCCAAAAAATTCCCCTTAATTTAAACAAATCACATTAAGTATTATCAACACTTTATGATTTTATAGTATCAATATTTTATACTTGGACCATATTTTATCTAATTTATAAACACTTTATAAAATTTTATTATTATTTCTAAATAAATACTTTATTTATAATTCATAAAGCATGTAATATAATTTAATAAATGATATTCCTAATATTATCTCTTAATATTGAGGAATATTTAATAATAAATGTTTCATAATCATTACTTAATTAATTATAAAATCTTTATAATTAATTAATTTATAAAATCTTCATAAATTAAATAATATAACCAAAATACCTTTTTTCATTAGTCTAAAACAATTTTTAAAAAATAATACCCAATTCAAAATTTAACATTAATGAAAATAAATTGTACTTCATTGATTATATTTTAGGATAGATTCTTAGTCATAGGGTATGATATAGATTATATTTAACGATAGAAAAAATTGTATTCAATGATAGATAGGGTTATCAAACACACTATTAGTCGTATTTTTTTAGATAGATATGTAACCTCCTGTGGTATCCCTATCATATTTTATAAAAAAATTGAAATATCATATAGTCGATATGATACTCTGTTTTTTAAAAAATATTGGCATGAAAATCATTTATTATGATATCTTGATATTGTATGATACGATCAATAATAATATATTCACTTATACTAAATCACTTCTTATGATAACCTGACATTATATGTTGTGATTCAATCATCCAAAACAAAACCACAAATCATATTTTACGATTGGGTTATAATATGTATTATTACTATGATTATATTTTTTTCTCATATGATTACATGAATCTAATTGCTTGGTTTTCTCTAATACCACTACTAGGGTCTATAGAGAACTAACAATACTTATTATACACAAATATAATGGATAATAATCCCAAAATATATATCACTGTACTTTGAAATAGAAAGGTTAAATATTGGAAATGAATAATTAAAGAACCAACACATACCTTGCACTAAAGCTGCCAATACTCCATATTAATCCTCTATGATTGATGATAATCCCAAAGGAAAAATCAAAGGATTCTTCCCTCTATGATGTATCCATGAGCGGACTAGATTTCTTATCATACAAAAAAGATATTCCACCCTCCACGACATGTTATCACCTTCTAATGCGAATGAGGTGGGAGATGAGATATTTGGGTAATTGAGTGTCTTAGAAAATCATATAACAAGGATAAACCCATCCATTGCATTGAAATGTGTTTCTTTTGTAGGTTATCAAGGATTATTTTCAACAGACCATGTATTTACTCCAGTATTATAAATGCATGAGTAAATGTATCAGCCACTTCTGGAATCATAGGCATGAATGAATCTACTGCATTATGTTTCATCCCATTTAATGCCTATTAAATGATATCGTTATGGAATATTTATTTGAACATTTATTATTAACATTTAGTTTCTATTGATATAAAAAATAGTGGCATTTAAACCATACCATATGATATAGCACATCATATGATATGACTACATAGTGATTTCACATTATGATGAGGGCCAATTGTACCTTATGATTATTAAAGGGTGGAGCCGTTAAATAATATTTAATTATTTAATGATTACCCTAATCATATAATTCAATTTCATGGAAAAAGTCTTAAAATATCAGAATATTGTAAAAGATGATATAAATAATTGTATCTAATGAAAAATGCCTCAAGGTATATCATTTTATTTTATGATGATGGTGTGATAGTGTAGATTGTATGATCGATGATGATGGTTTCATGAATGTTATGAAGATGATTTATATTAGTAACTAGATTATGGGAATAATATTTTATTAGAAAATATTATTATATTTCTGATATTATTTTAGAAATGAGAGTACCAATAACTTTTCAACCACAACTTTTGGGTAGTATTTTTAAGATCCTGACCTTTTATGGATATGTATCAAGCACATTTATAAATGCACTTGTTTATCTTTTGAGTATATCTTGTTTAGGTTTTACATTAGGTATTTTAGGGTTGAAATTGGAGAATCTTGGATGGAAGAGGGGTCATATACGGTTGGCACACTGTTTTCCCAAACCGTGTTCCCAACATAGAAAACCGCCGGAACCTAGACGTAGGGGATTCTTATGGTTGGAGCATTATTTTCCAGACTATGTTCCCTATTAGGATTAATTCTGCACCTCTCCTCCAGAAGAGGCACATGGTTTGGAAAATAGTGATCTGGGTTTAATTAATATAAAAATTGGTTTCTAAAATCCCTACCCTACCCAAAATTCACACTAACTTGAACCCATTCAACCCTAAACATTTATACTCATTTTTTGGATGTTCCCAAATGGATTCTAAGGCCTTCAACCTCCATTATTGATGATTAGAATCCCATATTGAAGATTTGAACATCCCCTGATAAGATATTCTCATCCTGTGTGATTTTCTCCCTCTCTCCCATATATATCTCATCCTTTGGAAATATTATTTTCTCTATTGGTTATGGATCTAGATCTAGGTTTTGATAGATCTAATATATTTTAATCTTGGATCTAGGTTTTGATCTAGATATAGTTCTTCATCATGGTCATGGTGGTTCTTCTTAAATTAGGGTTTCCTTTGGAAAGTTTTTATCCTCATTCTTGATGTAGGTGGTATAAATGAAATTCAGATAATCTTGATTCAAATTGCATGTATGCATTTATAAATTTAAATTGGAATTTTTGGCAATTAAATATTGAATTGAATAAATTAATTGATTATTTAATTTATGGAAACATGGAATGGGACTAATTAATTGGTGAATTAATTAATGGAATGATTTTATTATTTAATTGGTGAAATTGGATTTTGGTGAATTAATTAATGGAATGTTTTATTGTGGAATTGATGAATAAAATGAGGTTGTGTAGTTGGTAAATTAACGGGGGTATGAATTAATTGGAAATAAGAATTAATAAAATGTTTTACCTAACTTTAAATGGATAATGGGTTTATGATTTAAATAAAAGAAATGGTTTAATGGGGAATTGTTCATATTATTCCATGTGATTAATTTGAGGAACCATTCTTTTTATGATAAATTGAAATGTTATGTCATGATGTGAAATGTGATAAGAGGTTTAATATTGATTAACCTTTATTTAAGTGATATATGTGACATATGTGTGATTGATTGATATATGAGTTTGGGACACATACTGAGGTTATAAATACCAGTATGAAATAAATGAGTTTCGGACATGGTCTAAGGATCTACATACCCCAGTTATATTGAGGTGTGTGATAGGGACTGAGGCTCCCAATACCCTTTTGAGATAGTGATTATGGGATATGGAATGAGGCTCTAAATTCCCATGTGACATTGATGTGTGGTATAGGGATGGAGGCCCAAAATACCCATGGGGTGTCAGACATAACATTCTCCACCCAGGAGTACGACATTGGACTATGGTTCCAATTGGAAGTGATATGATTTGAAATGAAATGATAAATGATGACCATGATATTTTGATATGGTTCAGACTCCAATATGGTATGAAGTCGGTATTGAGGTTTTGGGTGTCCTTAGGGACCTGGAGGGTTTATGTGGTTAATTAATGAATAATGAAATTTGATAATTGTTTTCTTTATTTATTGTAATTTATTCTTTATAAAACTGCATAAATTTTTACTAAATGAATATTTTTTTATATGTCGTTGGTGGGGGCCTACTAATTTGTACTCACACACTACTCAGGCTACCAGATCAGTACTCAAATAGAATTCATGTTTTTCGGACAATATAAGGGCAAGAGTCCTCTGTAAGATTGGTAAGTTTGATTGAATCATGGATGATAGAATCAGACATGATTTGTGATCCTCTTAGGATTTTTCAATGACTTTATTTATTTTGGGGTTTTTCATATTAACAATTGGCATTTACATTGGATGGCATATCTACTATTTATGGTTTAGATATTCTATTCCTATTTTATTCATCATGTGATATTGGTTATATATAGTTATTAGTTTTATCAATTTGTTTTAGTTTATTTTGTTTTTCTATTGTGCTACTTTGATAAAGACGAAATTGTCTCCCCATGATTGATATTTGACCCTCATTACTACTCAGAAGCCTCTAGAATATGGGGAGGCATTCCTGAGGTCATGTGATGTATCGACATGGGGCACTAGTGTGTTTCAACTGGGTTGGGGCATTACAAATTTGTATCAAAGGATTTTTTCCTTTCTTTCCCTTTTGTATTACTATTTTGGAAAGTTAGATAGGATTATAGGATGATTTGGGCCTTGATTAAGATCTTTCTCAGGGGAGTAGCTAACCCATTTACTATGTAAAAATCTAGGTATCCATGGTGGGATTTTAGTTATTGATGTTTTCTATTATGGTTAGATGATTTTTGACCTTGGGTGATGCACATTTTTTGTAATGTGATAATTGTTTATAATCTTTTCTGAGATTTGACTCATGATCCAGAATGGAATGAGTGTATAGTATGCATGCATCATTACAGGCACTCGGAAATTATTGTTACGTGCATCATTTTATGCATGCATGGGAAAATTAGGTTTTGGGTAAGTTCTTTATACTAAAATGTTCTTCCATTCTTGTGAAATTGAACTAAAAATGGATATTTATATAAACATGCAAGTTGTAAAATGATTCAAAATGTGAAAATGGGTGTCTAATAAGAAACCTAAATAATTAGAATGACTTTACCTTTTTAACCATGACCTAGATATAAGATAGTTAAGGGTAGTGATAGTTCTCGATTTTTACCATGTGGTAGGGTTTGGTGGAAAGACATGTTATGACATATTTTTAACCACTCTTTTGTAAGTATGTTAAATTTGTGTTATGTTTCCTAATATGTTTGTTTTTAATTGAAGATCTATTCCTCCATGATTATTCTTGTTGAGAGGATGATAAGTGGATATGGATGGAAATGACCTTTCAGTAGTGGAACTTGAGGCACTGATAGTGGAGGGTGAGGAAGTTCGAGAGAAGTTCCATGAGAACTTTTATCACTTCATGAAATTTATAGGGAGATACCCAAAGTGGGTTGTGAAGGAATGTTTGACCTAAAATGGGAGTTTTAGTTACAAAACCCTCTTATATTCACCGGAGAGGGTGGGCCTTAGGTAGTGGAGTTCTAGATAGATTCCATCCATACTATACATGACCATTTAGAGACTCCTACTAAGAAAGGATCAGTTTTAATTCTTTCATGTTACATGTATTATAAATAATTAGTGGGTTTTTTTAGGCTTGAAATGGAAAAGATGATGGTATGGTATGGAAGGGTATTTTGGAGATGTTTCTAGAGAAATTTTATCCAGAGACACCAAGACAAGAGATGGAAGATGAATTTATGAGGATGACTCATGGGAGTATGTATCGGATGGACTATGTTTTAGACTTTACTAACTTGTAGTGATTTGGTCCATCACTGGTAAGGGATGAGATAGTTTTGGAAATGTGTTTCCATGATGGGCTTAAATGTGAGATTATGTCCTTATTTAATATCTTCTAGATGATTTTTTTCTATTGTAGTGGATTAGGCTCTCATATATTAGGGGAACAAAAGTATGATTTCATTAGAGGGCATTTGGTTTTTTCTAGATGATCATAAGTTACATATTCTAAGTGTATGAAGAATTGTTCTAAGAATTTTGTCTAGAGATTGGGATTGATGAGTGCCCATGTAGAAGGATCAATTACTTAGGATCTTATATAAGTGTATGTCCACTAGTGTGAAAGTTTGGGAGACTTTCATTGACAGTATACCTAGCCACTTATAGAGTGTTGAGCTTACGGAAAGATAGTACATCTACATAGGTTCTTCTCATACACATGAAAGATGGGTAATGATGGATCAACTATTCAGAGCCAGAGTGTGCGAAGGGGATCTTCTACATCATCTCAGTATGTAATTTGGATTTTTACTAGATGTGATAGTAGAGGCATTAGACATGGAGCTTCTGGTAAAGAGATCCTATATCATTAGAGTGGTGTTGAAAATGGAACTTAGACTACATCATAGGGAATAGGGACAAGAAAGTTTCAAGCAATTCAGCCAACACCTAGGGATAGTGAGGCTAGACCATCAACAGTTAGAGGTAAAATTCTGGTTGCTTTTACATTTCTTAGATCATTATTTGAAATTGGTGCCTCTATTTATTTTATATCTTCCCAAATTGTGAATGGATTGATCCTAGCAGATGATTTTTTGAGCAAGGTTATGATGATAAATACACATTTTTGAGTACGATCGAGAGACATCTATTTCTGTAAATGGTGTTCTCTCAAGGCTGTGAAGTATCATTTCCTTTGTGATTTTTACATTCTAGATATTTTAGGCTTTTACTAAATTATGGACATGGAATGTTTAGTAGCATATCGATCCCACGTTGATTTCTACTAATGGAGAGTGACTTTTCATCTTCTTAGGGTAACAATTATGTTCACTGTGAAGAATGGAACATCTTTAAGGGCCATGTAGGGCTAGTTTATCAGAAACTAGGGAAGGTAACTACCAAGGTTACTAGTATTTTATGGGAGGAAGGGGGTGTAAATCATGATTTATTTCCACCTGTGATGGATAGGTTTCAGTATGGGATTTCTGAATACTTATCAAGGCTTCCACCGGAGAGAGATGTGGAGTTCACAATTGAGCTCATGTCAGGGGATGATCCAGTTACTTTTCCACCATACAGAATACAACTAATAGAGATTCAATAGATTAAGATTAAATAGGAATAGTTTATGGATAAGGGTTTTATCTTTCTGAGTACGTAGAATTGGGGTTCTCTAGTGTTTTTTACAAAAAGCATGAAAGGACTCTATGCTTATGTTTTGAATACTGGAAGTTGAATCAAATGACAGTGAAGAATCGATATCCTATTTCACATATCAAAAATATATTTGACTATTTCAGGGGATCTTGTTTGTTTGAAAATATTGAATTGATATTAGGTTATCATCAGCTCAGAGTTCAACCTTCTGATATACATAGGACGACTTTTAGAAGAATGTATGTCTTTTATGAGTTTGTCATTATTTCATTCAGTTTGACAAATGCACCAGTAGTTTTTATGTCCTTGATGAATAGAATATTCCACTCATACATATATTAGTTTGTGGTAGTGTTTTTGGATGAAATCTTGGTGTACTCCAAGACTCATGATGATTATTACCAACATCTTGACTTTTTCCTAAGTACACTAAGAGATAATTTTCAATTTGCTAAGCTATCTAAGTGTTAGTTTTTGATTGATTAGGTATACTTATTATTTCACATAATCTTAGAGTAATGTGTGTTAGTTGACCAAGAGAAAGGTCATTTAGTGGTTTCTTAAGAGTATCCTAAGATTTTTATTGATATTCGTAGCTTAATAGGGTTGGATGGTTATTATCATAGATTCATCGAGGAATTTTCTCACTTGTAAGAACAGGTTATGGGCTTGAAAAAAAGGTATGAATTGATGAAATCATGTGATAATTTTTTTCAGGAGTTGAATAAATGCTTGAAAAAAAACCAATCTTGATTCTATCTGAGTCGGGTGAGCAGTAATGGTGTTTTGTGACTCTTCTGGGATAGAACTTGGAGTATCATTGATGTAGGGAGATCGAGGTCTAGAGTATGGTTCATGTATGTTGAGGACACATGAATGTAATTACCCTATGTATTACCTTAATTTATTTATTTTTTTTTTCTGTTTTGAAGTGTTGGAATAATTATTTTTTGGGTGAAAATTTTACTTTGTTTACTGATCATAGTAACTCAATGCATACCTTTTAGAATTAAGAATTAAATCTCTATAAGTGTATATGGGTTGATTGTTTCAATTAATTCAAATTTTATATAGAATATATTCTTTGGAAGGGAAATGCTGTTGTTGATTCTTTAAGTAAGAATACTCTGAATCAGGTAGTTCAAGAGTTTAGTGTTTAGTGGAAGATAATAAAATTTCTAGATGAGATGAATAATGTTGTTCAAGAGAGTCGAGAGATGATTAATCTCATATTACATTTAGTAGAGTCTACAATTTTATTACTGATTAGAGATAGGTATTATATGGATCATGTGTGTTTGTCCTTGAGTAAAATTTTTGAAGGTGTTCAGCCACCTTCTGATTGGACCATAGATAAGAATGAGATAGTCTATGTTATGAATCAGTTTGTTGTTTTTATGAGCATACAAGAAGAGGTGATGTGATAATTTCATGCCTCAAAGTGGGTGGTGCATCAAAGTGTGACAAAAAATTATTGTGAACTAAAAGATAGTTTTGGTTTCCAAGTAAGAAAATGATGATAGAAAGGTTCATGACACAATGTACACCTATCAACAGGTAAAGGATAAGCATCAACAGCCTGGTCGTTTACTACAACCATTTCCCATTCTAGAATGGATGTGGGATGAGATTACCATGGACTTTTTGGTGGGTCTCTCAAGGATAAATTGGAAGAATGAACACATTTTGGTGGTTGTCGACTGATTTATGGAATTAGTGCATTTATTTCCCAAGTGGGAGACTTTCTCAATGGATCAATTGGCAGACTTGTACATTCAGGAGATAGTCCATCTACCTGGGGTTACATGGAGTATTATTTCAAAATGCGACTCATGTTATTATTAATTCTTCTAGAAGGACATATAGAAGGAACTTGGTTTATAGGTTTTACTATGAACTAAATTCCACCTATAGAAAGTTGGGAAGTCTAAGCATACTATATAAGTTTTGGAGGATATGCAATGAGTGTACGTTCTTGAATTTGATGGTTCTTGTGAGAATCACCTAAAACATTTAGAGTTTTACTATAATAATAGTTATCAGCAAACTATTTAGATGGAACCATATGATGCCCTTTTGGTAGGCCCTGCATATCACCTCTATTCTAGATGGAGATAGGCGAGCCAGAAATGTTGGGACTACATCTCGTGCATGAGACATCATAATAGCTTCAACTAGTTCATAAAAAAATGTCTATGGAATCAATTATAAATAATTTTTATGATGATAGATGTTGATAAACTATAGATTTTCCATTGGGTTATTGTGATCTCTTTTGAGTTCTGACTAGATTACGTTACCATAGGATTCAGAGGCAGGGAAAACTAGAACCCAAGTTTTTTGGATCATTTGAGATTATGGAGAGAACTGGGCCGATAGAAAACCGATTGGATCTTCCATATAGGTATAGTTCCTTTCATGATGTATTTTATGTTTCTCATATTTAATAGTACCACCCATACCCTTATCATGTGATTGATTTGGAGGATGTTGAGGTTGAGATAGATATGTCCTTTGAGGATCATATGATACGTGTGTTGGATCACAGTGAGAATGTTTTATGGGTAATGACTATGCCGATAGTTCTAGTCTTGTGTAAAAATTGTCGTGTTTAGAAGGAAACAGGGTGGAGAGAAGTAGATATGTTGGCTTAGTGGCCCGATATTTTTGATTCAATGTCATATAGATTCTTATGAGTACATCTTCTTGATGAGCTATTATAAGGTGTAGAGATTGTAAGATCTCAAACTTTTTTTGTAGATGTCTAATGCTCATTTATAGGTAATATTTTGTCTTGTTTTGAGTAAATATTGTTTGGTTTTTACATTGGAGATTTTATGGGTGAAATTGGAGAATTTAAAATGTTTGAAGGGAAGTTCATGGGTGGCGCACAGTTTTCCCACACCGCATGAAACCATACATAGGAAATTTTCACATATGATGCATTGTTTTCAAAACTGTGTGGCCTCTTAGAAGTAACCATCCACCCCCCTCCCCCCAAGAAGAGGCACACAGTAATGGTGAATAGTTTGGAAAACTCTGCTCACCAACCCAGAAAACCATCCATGTGGTTTTAAATAATATGTAAATTGCGTTTTAAAATCATGAACTCCCCAAAATTCACCCTAACTCAACCCCATTCAACCATAAATGTGTACTATCATTTTTGGAGGTTCCCAAATAGATTCCAAGACCTTATGACCCCTGATCTTAACAATTATAATCATGTATTAAATATTTTCACCTCTCCCTATAATAGATTCTCATCATGTTTGGTTTCATCCCCCTCTCAAGTCATTCTCTCATCTTTTGGATGGATCTTTTATTATGTTAGTGACTGATATAGATATATGTTCTTTTATATCTAATCCATTGGATTCTTAAATATATTTTTTATCTAAATATTATTCTTCATCATGATCATCATTGTTCTGCTTCAATTGGAGGGTTCAATTGGCATGTTTTTGTCATCAATCTTGTGGTAGGAGGTTTAAATTAAATTCCAATAGTCTTGATTCCAATTTCATGTATATGTTGTTATATTTAAATTGGAATATGTAGAAATTAAATCTTGAAAGGAATAAATTAACTGATTAACAAATTTATATAAACATATAATTGTTCTAATTAATTCGTGAATTAGTTAATAGAATGTTGGGAATCTGAAATTGGTGGAATTGGATTAATTAATTGGTTAATTAATTAATGGAATGTGTAATTATGGAATTGATGAGAAATTAGTGTTGTGTAATTGTTTAATTAATGTGAGTATGAATTAATTAGTAATGAGAACTATGAGATGTTTTACATAACCTTAAATGGATAATGGTTTTTTATTTTAAATAATGTAAATGGTTTAGTGGTTAATTTTTCATATTATTCCATGTGATTAAATTTAGGAACCATGATTATTGTGATAAATTACAAGGGTATGTCATTGTGGGAAATGTGACGAAAGGGTTAATAATGATTATCCTTGATTTAATGGATATAATTTATATATGTTATATATATATGATTGATTGATATACAAGTGTGGGACACAGACTGAGGCTCAAAATAACCTTAAGAGAAAAATGGGTTTAGGACAGAGACCGAGGATCTAAATACCCATGTGATATTAACGTGTGGGATATGAACTGATGCTCCAAATATCCATATGATATTGTGAGTATTGGATAGGGAATGAGGCTCTAAATACACATGTGACATTGAGGTATGGGAGAGGGATATAGGCTCCAAATACACATGGGGTGTCAGACATGAAATAATACACCCAAGAGTTTGATATTGGAATATCATTCCAATTAGCTGTGATATGATGTGAAATTAAATGATATATGATTAACATGTTATTCTGATATGGTTCATAATATGGCATGAACTAAAGTAGGTACTGAGGGTTTGGGTTACCTTGGAAACCCAGGGGTTATTGTGTTTAATTAAATAATAATGAAATATGATAAATGTCTACTTTATGAATTCTAGTTTATTATTTATACAACTATATACACTATTATTGAATTTATATTTTTTTCAAAAACCATTTCAGGTGGCCTACCGAGTTGTACTCACACCCTACTCAGGATTCCAGATTAGTACCAGAATATACTTCATGTTTGCAGGATGGGAAAAGGGAAAGAGTATTATGTTTGATGGTTAAGTAGGGATAAATCATGTTTGAGGGAAACATATGTGATTCAGGACCCACTTTGTAGTTTTTAGTGTCTTTATTTATTTTGGGGTTTTGTATTGACTCTTTCCATGTACATGGAATGACATATCATCTATTTTGGTTTGGATATTGTATTCTTATTTTAGAAATCATGTGATATTAGTTATACTGGGTTATTTTTTATATCATTTGTTTATTGTTTATTTACTTTTGTTGTTGTTCTACTTTGATAAAGTTGGTATAGTCTCTCCATGATCAATATTAGACCCTAGTTACTAGTCGACAACTTTTGGAATACGGGGAGGCAAGTGTGAGGTCATGTGGAAGAACAGTTTGGGGAACCAATGTCTAGAACCTGGGTCAGGGAATTATAATTTTCTTGAATGTGACCCAAGACACACTATGTGAGTGGGAGAGTGTGACGCCCATTTAGCAAACCTAGTCCAATCCCTTCAAATAAATATGGTTATAAAGATGAGATGTGATTAATATGATCATATAGAGGTGGGAATGAGTTTGATATCCTTTATAATTCATCCCTGGGGTTGATATGGTTATGATAATGAGGGCATGAGGTTGATATCCATTATAACATAAAACATTAGGATAATTAGTATGTAACTTAGTGTGAAATTTTTTATGGGGCCATTTTATATTTTGATGGAATGTGTTGTATTATATATACTTCATTATTTGGAAAGTGATTCTTATGGTGATAATTATAAGGCCCCAGCCTTAAACCTTACTTAATATTGAATTAAATGAATAATTCACATTGAGGATCTTTTCAGGTTTAGAGTTTTAGAGAATTAGGACATAACTATTACATCTCAAAATATTACAAAGTAGAAACATCAACTAAGTTTCCATAAAATAAAAACTCTTAAAAAGAAACATGTCTAGTTCCATGTTTTAGGTAGCATGACTTTCCCTTGATCCCATCCTTGACCCTATTCCACATTAAGTCCTGTGAAAAAAATTCCAAAAAACCTGGGATGAGCATAAAAAAGCTCAGTAAGGGATACACAAAGAATGAAAACTGTTAGTTTTTCAAAACAACAAGTAAACCATGTATACTTTATCAAAGTAATACTTTTCACCTTTTCGAAGTAGTAAAAACTCTTCACTGAATAAAAGTTCATTACTTACCCTTCTGTAACCAAAAGATTACCATAAAACCCATATAAAGATCACATAACATATAAAGGTAACTTGGGACATAAACATACTTAAGTGGAATAACCATACGGTCGACTTCCACACATACTTAATGGAATAGCCATACGGCCGACCTCCACACATATTTAATGGAATAGCCATATGGCTGAATTCCATACCCAATGCATTGGAGGTTATAATGTAACCACCTTTCATGGTATTCACGGCACCACCCGTCATATGGTTTATCACGTAACCACCCGTAAAATGTCCAAGTACCATTATAAAATTATAACACATAAAACCAATATAAAGGAATGATAACATTTCCACATTTCAATCACAATATATCATTTAAATATATTGAAAAAATAGAATCCTTTATCAAAACCATTTTCAATACCAAAATACATAAAAGAGTATATGGGATTTATTTTATTTTAAAAACATTACGGCTTGTTGAAGAATCCAAAGATCAAATAATACTCGCGGCGGTGGAAAAGGTCGTTGTTACCGCGTACGTAAAAAGAAACATTCATTTTTGTCGTTTAGTAAAACATTTCTTAGAAAAAAGATTCCTTTTGAATAAATGTAAAAGTAAAAGGGTTTTATACACCATATAAAAGAAAGTTGTGTATAAAACAAAATATGCATCAATGAAAGAAGATTGAGACGAAGTCCCATACAAAGACGGTATCCTTGGATTAAGGATAAATCAATTACGTAATTATGTGTGACAAATGAATACACCAAATATAAGTGGATATTAAGTGTAAAACAATCAGATGTTATTCACACATATTCATAGAATGACATATTCAATGAGTACAAGCTTATCCCAAAGAATCAAAATTGGGTTAAGAAGTTCCCTTGCAAAAATTTGACGGCCTAACGGCGTCACTACAAAATTCAGAAAATGAGTTGATGAGAGATAAAAAGGGTATCTCATCACATGGAAATAAATTTTAAATCAATAAGGATATAGAATAAAATATCCCAACATAATAGTATGTGAATTAAAAGACATAACAAAAGAAGTCTTTTAAAAAGAGGAGGGTGAAAGGTTCCCTTACAGACTTGGGTAACTTTCGAAACATACACCCTGTGAAATAAAGACAATACAACATTGATGTAAATACTCATAAATGAAAGTATATTACACAATTAGTAAAATAATGGGTAGTACATACACCACTAAAAGTAAATTGTGGCAAATGTAGCATAAATCCCACGGGAATAAAAGTGAGATGAAAAATCCCTTATGAAAACTCGGCAGCCTAACGACACCACATAAAACATACAAAAATGGATTGATAAGATCAAATAGGGTATCTCATCATATTAATGTAAAGTTTATAGAAAGAGGAATTTAAAATAACATCCCCCAACATAACAAATAGGAGCTTAAAAGAAGTGACATAAAGGAGAGTACTTAAAAATAAATAGAGAGGTCAGATCTCTTACGAAAATTCGGCAGCCTAACGGCGCCACTCAAAACTTCCAAAAGAGATTGATGAGAGAGAATAGGGTCTCTCATCATATGAACATAAAAATTACAGTAAGAGTAATATAAAATAACATCCCAATAACAAGAAAGATGATCTTTAAAAGGAATTACATAAAAGAGCGTACTTAAAAAGAAAGAGAGGAGTAGGATCCCTTACCTCGGGTCCGACTTGACTCGCTCGTTCTTTAATGTCCTGAATAATAAACTTCAGTTAATTTATACTTGCTTAAGAACCTTTTTCAAGTTCATTATTCCTTTTATAACAATTATTGACATGTTATAAACATTATGTAATCATTTAAGTTAATAATGTTTGTTTTTTCGATATTTGGTTCTTAAGTCAAAAGTGGACTTCTTACAATTATATGTTGTTCGTGTGGTCAAAGGTTCTTTATATCCAGAATGACATTGCTGATTTGCATATCATATATATCATATATATCCAGCATATACATGTATTTATAATATTACATAATCATTTATAGGTAAGAAATGAAATGCACCGTTCATGGAGACGGTAAGCCGTACGTACGCATGAACGCTACTTTCATTTCTATGTCATATTAATGGAATTAAAACTAAATGAAAGATGTTTATATTTTTAATTCCAGAATTATATTCATCCTTTAGATGTATCATACATCATATATGCCCATTTTATGTACTTATAATAGTACATTACATTTGAGGATAAAAAATGAAATGCACCGTTCATGGAGACGGTAAGCCGTACGTACGCATGAATGCTACTTTCATTTCTATCTCATACTTTAATGGAAAGAAAAAAATAATGATATAAAGGTATATTATAATTCCAGTATAACATCATATATAATAACTTTAAATCCATCCTTTATACGTCCCACATATGGCATTAACGAATCAAATCACTTTGAGGGGGCGGTATTCTGCACTTCCTAAAATGAAGATATCGTGTATACCCATAATGGAAGCCATAAAGGTATGCCACAAATGAAAAATACATAAGATTAAGCAAAACATAAAAATACTATATATCATATATAAAAATAGTGACATCTTAATGGCCACCTTTGAAGGTGTTATACGAGTGTTGAACAATCATCATTTCGTGAGGCAGAAATTCGCCATCCACAGAAACAGTATGTTATTTAACCATTAGATGAAGGTGTGTGTAAGTGTAGCTCGAATCCTTATTATAAAAACATCCTAGTATATTGAAGATACTGGATTTGTTACAAAAGATATGAATAAAAAGAGTTTGGGGGGTTGGAGAAACAAAATAAAACAAAAGGACTCAAGTGAAGACATTACCTTAAAATCGGGTAACTCCCTTTGGTTTGAGCTCAAAGGCTTCCTTGGGAAGACTTCTGCCCAAAGTGAGGCTTCAATGAGTTATAGAGGTATGTGTAGAGACAAAATGGGCAGGGGTTGGCTGAGCCAAAGGCTTTGGAAGTGTGGGTAAGGAGGTAGAGGTGGGGGCCTTTTATAAGAGGAGAGGAGGGGCACTCTTGGAAAGTAAGGAAATGAAACATTATTTTAGAATGAGTTTCGGATTTTAATGGTCCCACATTGATGTTTGTAGAGGATAAGGTGATAAGGATTCTAAATCCACCCATACAATAGGTTTTTGACATGTGTAGGCTTAGATTTTACTTCATATTTCCATTTTATTTAAATCGTTAAATAATGAGGTCATCGCTGCATCATAATTATGTCATAAATAATCTAATTTATTTAATGTCTAAAAATTATAAAAAAATACTATGATGTAGGAAATCTTTTTAGATTTCCATTTATTATTTATAGTCAAAAATCTGACTTGTATAGCCCCATTTAAAAATTGTTATAGTAAAACAACTCATGTTTATGTCATTTTTATTTTAACATTAAATAAAAAGATATTTATGTCATTTTCCAACCAAAGTGGCTCCATGGGGTCCCCAAGTTGACCCATGGGTTGTCTTGGTCGGACATGACACATCTAGTGAGGGTAGGACATGTGCCTAGGTCATTTCATTTTATTAAAACGTTATTCTTACCTTAAACTACACTAATTACCTCTAATCGTGATTAAAAACATAATAAGTTACTATTCACCAAAAAATTATTTTAATCCCATTGAACCACATTTTAATTCTTAATGACAACCATTTATGTCGGATTTTTGAAATTCAAAACACAAAGATGGAAAAATTTCATTTAAACGGAAAATCAGTTTTTTATAAGTACCACTTAGTTATTTCACTATTCATCAAAAATTGAAGTTTTTCAGAAAATTACCAAAAGTTCACCCTAAGCTATATTTGATATTCCGAATTCAAAAATGATGCCTATTTTACAAAATTCAAAACATATAAGTTTAATTAATTAATTTAATAATTAATTCCCGCTGTCAAAACAAATAGCGTGTTTTTATGAAACAAAATGTATCAAAAGATTGACACTAGTTTAAGTCCGATTTCAAAGTAAATTTAATTCCAACAACCACTATTGGATTAAATGGTAAAAATATATTCTAATTTCACTTTAAAACCAATTCAAAAGATAATCTAATCATATAAATAAATTAGATTAAAAGTGGTTTTGAATTAAAATACAACATTTTTCACTATTCATTAAAAATTGAACTTTTTCGGAAAAATACCAAAAATTTACACAAAGTAAATTTTGATGTCCTGATTCTAAAAAAGAATTTTATTTTGTAAAATATAACACATAAAATTGTCAAAAAGTGGACTTAAAAGAGGTTCGCCATCAAAAAGCGGTTAATCGACCTTTTAAAGAATATTAGAATGTTTACGCTGAAACTTGGATTCATTTCCATTTCTAATCCACTAACATTTATTGTAAAAAGTAAAAATATTTGACAAACATATATAATAATTTTGTGGTTAGTTCTGTTCATTCCCGCCATTACAACGGCTAGGCGTTAACTACTATTTAAAATAATATTATTTTATTATTAGAGTGCATCGTAAGATTCCCAAGAAACTCGTTGTTGCGTATTGGGTACGCCATCGAGCATAGCATCCCATTTAAAGTAATATTAATATTTTATTCACAAATATGGATAAATATAAAAATGTCATATTCTTTATTTACCTGGGGTGTTACAATAATGATAATTAATTAATTAAATGAGTTAGAAATATGAATGAGGACGTGTTAAATTTTTGTATCAAATGAGAATCAAGTCTAGTACCTTATTAGGTTTAAGTATGGGATTATTCACTAGTTGATTTTGGACATATTTTACTAGTATGTAATTTTTATCGGTGAGGATACAACTATGTTTTATTAATTTAGAACATTTATTATTATTTATATAATAAATTTACTTGTTTTATCCTCCCTAGGGGATGTCCTATAATGCATGATGTTTTACTCAACCCTAATTTTATATACAATATTGTGTGTTGGTTGAGTTTTCAAGAGGAATTATCTCAGTGACCAAGGTGGATTATAAGATCTTGGTGTCTCTGGAATTTTTTATATACCCCTGAGTAATATGGGTTGTTTGGGTTTTATTTCACTATTGAGATTTAGTGGTTGAAAAATACTATATTTTCTGTAATTTTACTTTGAATTTCAATGATTCAATACCACTAAAGTCTTACTTTATAGGAAACTGTCATACATTATAGTTTTATAAGTATTTTGAGAATAATTATGCAATTTTAATAATTATGGACTTTTAATTCAAAATTTTAAATCAATCATAATATTCTCTACACTGATCCAAATTTAATTTTTTTGTATTATTCTATTTTCATTGGGTTTATTTCATTCTACTGTACCCAAACATCACTCCAATATTTTGAGTCCCAAATCAAGCTCACTCGCTAGGCATTAGAATCTGCAAAGATGGGACTATATCTCACATATTACTTGCCCAACTATGCTGAAATTTTGAATTTAATATAGAGAATATTTGGAATAACATTTTATTAACTATGTACTTGCATGATTCTATATATTTCAAGGTTATAAATTCATGGGAAATTGGTGAATGGGAATAAGAATAATCATCTAGTCTATAAAAAAAATTTCATAGTAAAATTGTTATTATTCATGACATACATGGACAATAAAGATGGATTTTTTTTGGGTATACAAGAAATACATTGGGAAATAACATTATAGAATAAAACATTTCCCAATTTTTTCATTTATTATGTCCAACATGTGTAATATTTCAGAGTAAACATTTAGGGATAAAATGATCCACCCTCATGGCTATAAATTTGTACTCACTCTCTAATTCAAGGAGTTGGAAATTACAGTTGGTCATTTTGATTGTTTTGTACTTTATTTTCTATTGTAAGAGTATTATACATTTTTTAATATATATTATTATTATTATTCATATATTTCCCTTTCATTTTTAATCTTTTGTGTTTCTACCACTATTTAAACTTCTTGACTCCACTAAAAATAAAGAACTAACCTGGGTTATTATTTGAGAGAGGTATCAGTGATTTGATTAATTTTATTACTCAGTCATGTTTCTATTAATTCAATTATTAGAATTTAGGTGGTAGTTAAATTAATTAGGGTGAGCGACTACCACCTTTCCCCTTTCACATGAGTTCTTATGCACATGTATCTATCATGATTCCCTTCACTATCTAAGTCATGCATAAAAAGGATTATGGCTTGTGTAGTGATGGTTGACGGAGATATCTCCTTGCTAAAATTCGGAAGAGTATTTCCTCAAATGTGTAGATCTTGGAGTGGCATAATAAAAATTCAAATGATAGAGTTTAGTGTGATATATTTTGATCACTATATTGAATTGATAATTGATAAAATCTTAATAAATAGGGATTTCAATCCTTGTGATCTCCTTAGAATATATATCTTATTTCTTTATTTCTATATTCATTTACATTTCATTGTATATATATATATATATCAATATTACATTTATCTTTAAAAAACCCATTTTATATTAGTATAATATTAGAAATATATTAGTTAGAATATAATAGTGATAAAAGAAAATCAATGTTTTGTAACCTACCTCCTTGAGATTGACCCACAGGTGCAAGTTATGTTATGTTCTTAATAAAATAAGAAGTATATTGAAGTGGGATTCATATAAAATATATTTTATAAATTTGATGTTGTTTCCAGGGAGTTTCTACAGTTTCACAAACTTTTTTTCATAAAACACATAAAAAATCATAAAATTAATTAAAATTACTAAAAAAAATATTTTCCCATGATGTTTTCAATCTAAAATTACTATGCATGGACCAAAAACACTTAGGTGACATAATAAGTTGAAAATGATATTGAATTATGGTATCAAATGATTAGTGACATAGTATAGTACATAGAAAGAAAATGGAGTGGATAACTGAATATGCACATTCTTACCAGTAGCAACAGCTAGAGAAATAACATGAACTAGTGGTAAAAGAGATCTCTCCACTAATTTTTAAAGTCAATGAAGTGAATTAGGTCAATAATAAATTCAATGAAAATACATTAGTCCTTTATCATCCATTTTTTGAGGTGGTTTCTAAAGAATACATTCCAGTTGATTTGCATGTGGGAGATCAAGATGACTTGGATGAGTATTGGTTATACTTTGTAGAAGATAAAAATGTAAGTGATTCTCCCATCTATAAAATCGAAAAATTGGAACCTCTTTACAACTCTATTACTTTGAAAGAATATGATTAATATTCAATTATTTAGATTGAGTTTATAATTTACCTACTAGAATATATTAATTTCACAGATAAATTTATTGAATAGGGATATTTTTTTATTGATTATTATTATTATTATCATAATCAAGATGAACTATTTTATGAATTATCCTGTATTGAAATTTCTAAAACATAATAATTAAATAATACCCTAGATATTAAAAAATAATCCATAAAATTAGTAGTAGAAAAATAAGAGTTGGACGAGCATGTAGTTATATGACTGCCTACTCTATATCAACATGCATATCATATAGAGGAGGACACTGTGAAATTCAATAGGAAGAACCCCTATATTATTTTCCCTTTCAATTTGAACCTCAAATTATATCATTATTTTTTCTTGAGGTTTGAGTCTTTTCTTTTCTTCTTTGGGCTGTCTATTCTCGGTGCCTACTCATGGACACCATGAAAAGTCACATGTAGTGGTTCATCTCCATGAATTCTCATCCACCTTTTGATTTAGGATAATCAACAATAACTACCAAACTTGGGTTAGTAAAAACCTATTACATTTTTAGGGGTAAAAACCAAGTTTTATCCTTTTTTATTTCCCATTTTGTCCTTATATTTATCTATAATTAATTTTAATTATGTTATATATTGTTTCTTGCTTTATTTTATGTTTAAAGTGGTAGAACCTATGATATTAGCTATAGGATACCACTAGAAAATAAATTTTGGTTATTTTTTCCTTATCTTTTATTTTTCTAACATTATATTTCTATTTCATGGATATTAAATAAAGGGTATTTAAAATTAATCATGGGAGAGCATCAACCTTTTTATGTGTTTTTCTGTTTTCCTTTTTATTTTTTCATTTTTTAAGAACTTTGATCATGGAAGAATATTCATATAATTTTTCACTCTTGATTTTATAGTGAGATAGTTTTCTTTTTTTTTGAAGAAATTTAGTTTAAATGATTTTTTATATGGAAACCTTTTTCTTGAATTTTATTATCAATATTTTTTAATTTTTTGACCAAAATTTAAAATCTTTGCATATAAAACACTAGAATAAATATTTTCCCCATACTATAAGATATTCTAAACCATTTTTTCATATTCTTATTAATACCCACACACTCCTGAGAGAAACATAGATTTTGTATGCAAATAAGATCTTGTGATTTTTATACTTTAATGATTTGGACTTAATAAAGTGTTTTTGGTGTGATTGGGAATTTTTTTCGAAATACACAATTGATCTTGATACCTACCTTTAAATCTACACATGCTAGCCCATTTAATCATACAATTTTGTTATAGGATTAAGCCACATTAGATGATGATTTTTCTTTACCTACTTATACATTTAATATTTTTGAATCTATATTTCACGTTTGAGTGTGGGAGAAGGGCCTTTAATGTGTGCTCTATGGGATATAATTCATTTTAGGGTGGTGTGATTTGTGTGTCAAAATTTTGGTCATTTAAATTTGAATGAGTCAATTCTGTTCACTGTGCTTCATTTTTATCATACTTTTTCTCCAAAAAAATTGAAAAATCGAAATAATAAAGAAAAAAGGAATAATAGAGACTATCTTGAATTTTTCACTCTGCTTACTTTTGCAACTCATTCCATTAATATAAATCAAGGTCATGGATTTTCATCCATATATTTCATTAAATTATCATCTCATCCACTATATAAAAAAATGAAAAAAAATCAAAAAAATAGAAAATAAAAAATGGATAATATGGATGAATTCATTATTTATATTAATTTTTTACTCTTGTATTATATTAATGGTTTTATGGTGAAATTTTTCAACGGTAATCGAGTGCGGATCATCTGGTTTTTTATTTTAATATTTATGAAATGATACTTAAGTTTCTTACCACCTCTTTTTATCCATTTAATTTTTAATTATTTTTACATACCAACCCTTAAACATTGAATTCTCCTTAAAAAATCTTATTGATTGAAACTATTTTTATGTTCATGATGTGGAGAAATAATAATTTTCAAAAGACTAAGTTGATACATAAGCTTTTTTAGTATGAGGATAAATCAAAATTAATTTTCTCATGAGTGAAGAGTGACAAAAAAATCATTGTGAGGTATGTTTTGATTTAGTCATGGGTGGATTTATGATGTTAGATAAATTTATATGTGAGTAATGAAAATGAAAGGAAATTTTATTTAATAAATAATACATGATGGAATTATATTTTTCAATAGATCATGGATTTTTTTTAACTTTTTATTCTTATATGAATTTTGATTTACATATTTCATGATTGCCTATGACTAAAATGTTTATGCATGATAGAATTTATAGAGCCAACATTTTCCAAAATTTTACATCAGTTTTTAATTATTTAATCCCACTTATGTGTTATTTTATGGGAAATTGTCATTTTTATGGGTTTAGAGGTATTTGGGCTTAATTATGAAAATTTCCTATTTATGGAATCTTAAGTTGGATATTTAATTTGGAAATAACATTTTATACACTAATACAAATTGAAAATTTCCTTTTTTTGGATTCTATGTTCATTATAAATCATTTAATTCAACAGGACGTAAAGGTGAATCCCTTATTTTGAGGCCCAAATTAGGCTCACAATTAGGGCCTTGGAATTTGTTCCAAATCTAGATAATTCTGTAGATGGGTGTAAATCTATTAAATTTTCATCCCAAATGATAATAAATTTTACATTAAGATAGATAAAATTTGGACGGAAATTTTTTATAACTATGTACACGTGTTATCCATTATATTTAAAATCCATAAATGCATGTAATTAGGGATTATGGGAATATAAATCATTATCTAGTCCAAAAAATTATTCTATATTTTATTGGTAATAAATAATTATATATTTCAGATAATTAAGATGACATTTTTGAGGGAATATGAGAAAGAAATAGGGGAAAATTTTCCTAAAGATAACATTTCCCAATTTCACCTTTATTATGTCTACCGTGTAAACTATTTGGGAGGAAAAATCTAGATTTAAAATGATAAACCATCATAGATGTAAATTTATACTCACTATCCATATCAAGGAGTTGTAAATTCTAGTTTCCCATTTGAGAAGTTTTTAGTTTATTTTCCATTAAAATAGTATTATTCATTTTTAAAAAATATATTATTCTACTTCATCATGTCTTTCTCTTTATTTTTTTTCTCCTTCATGTTCTTCCCATTATTTTACCTTATCATCTTTATTAAAAATGGATAACTAACCTTAGAGATTATTTTAGGGATGTATTAGTGATTTTATTGTGTTTTTTCACACAAATATTAATTTTTCATCAATTTAGAAAATTTATGTGATGTTTAAACTGATTAAGGTGATTGATTTATTTCTTTTCTCTATCACCTATCTTCTTATCCTTATTTAACAATCATCATTCCCTTTACTATCTATGTTATGCATACAATAGAGTATGTTGTGGGTAGTGATGGTCAGTAAAGATATCTTTCAGTCTACTTTTTGAATATTATGTCCCATATATAGAGCTCTCGGTGTCGGTTAAAAACAACTTAAATGATAGGGTTTAGTGTGAGAGATCTTGATCACTACATTAAATTAAGTTTCAAGAATATTTTAATGAATGATGATATTAGTCGAAATGTTATCCAAATAATGTCGAGATTATTTATTTATTTATAACTTCATTTTATTTTCATTATATATATATCAATATTAGATGAATCTTTCAAAACCCCCTCTTATTTTAGAAATATATTAGAAATATATTTGTTAAAATATAATAGTGATATTAGAACATTAGTGTTGTGTATGCTTCCTCTTTGAGATTGTCCCTATGGTGCATGCTATGCCTTTTTTTAATAATAATAAGAAATAAATTAAAGTGGTCTTTTCAAAAAATATCTCCCATCAGTGCTTGTTTTTTTCATATTTGTAGTTGTTTTGAAGTTCCCAAAGGTGTTCGGTAGTATTTTTTTCAATTAGGCTTGTTGTTAAGAATATTTTCAATTTAATTAGAATTGATTCAAAGGGTGATGAAGATTATCCACCCAAAAGAAAGTGGGTACTTCCTTTTAAGAACTTGGATTGAAAAATTAATAGGGGATCTAATAAATTATATCATTGGGTAGATGATCCATAAGTCTAAGACAACTACTAATGAAGGATATGTCTTGTCTAAAACTTTTTAACAAAATTAAAGTGTTGAATAAGGAGATATCATAGGAACATATATTGAAAAACATGTAAAAATTTCATTTAACATGTCTTAAATAATATCATATCATTAAGGAGATCTATATAAATCAATAAAAACTATACTGGGTGTTTATAATATTTTTTATAATATGTTATATATCTTATATCTCATTGATGATGACTTAAAATGGATATAGTGAAACATGAGTTGGGTTGGAAGAAAGGTTCTCAAAAATACTCTATCTGGAATATTTTATATACTGCAAATCATTATAATTATCTTTATTGGGTTTCGAATTATTTTGGTAATTCCCATAATTATATGGAGTTATTCTAAAATTTATTTGTATAAGATTAGATTTTATTTCAAAAAATTTGGAATTCATATGTTATAGCATGAAGAATGATAAAGTAAAATATCTTATGATCCAAAAAGGTATTAATTTTATTTTGAAAAATATATAGTTTAGAGTAGATGAAAACTATCAATGGGAATTATCCTACATGCAAGTCTGTTTGGATTACTAGAAAAGGGAATTTTCCTACACATTAGAGAATTCACTTATGTGTGTGAGATTTTTCACCATGCATTACAATTCATATATATAAATATGATTTAGATAAGTAAATTATGCTAAGTGATTATGAAATTTGTATCATTTTATGAATTCTAAAAAATTGAAAATTAAATTAATCTATGTAGAAGACATACAAGCTAGACAATACGACTTTTGATGCTCCTATATGACATCTTAGTTTACCAAAATATAAAAAAGGAAAACATCCTAAAAGATAGTAAATTTGTTCCTTTTGTAAGATAATTGATCTATATGTAAGTGAAATGATCAAAAAATATATTAGTAGGAAATTTTTTAAGGTTGTATGATATTTTAGGCTATGTATGATATTTTATCTAGAAAATTTTTGATAATATTCCAAATTAGAAATATAGTTTATTGAATTATGAGATTATAAATAAAATGAAATGGGATGAGACTTAGACTGATCTTCAAAGACTAAATCAACGAAAAATAAATGTGTTGCCTGATATGACTGACCGAGGGGCTAATTTTCAAGTTAAAGGTGCAAAGATAAATACAATAAAAGAATTTATGAAAATTTAATTTTTTAAAATGATAATATTTGATTTTATAAAAAATTCCAAATTTCTTGAGTCAAATCTCAACTCGTTCATTGAATTTTAATTCATTTATGAAGTGTTCTATTTGAGAATATAATATAATGTTCCACACCCAAAGGTATGTCTGTTGTATTATTTTCATATATCTATGGAGATTTAAGTATATTTTTTATTAATGGTATATTCTTAGGATAATAAAGTCAACCCAAATGGAGGATAAAAAATATTATTGTCCACATGAGTTTCACTAAATGAGTGTATTCTTAGAATATCCTTTACGTTAAAAAATTAGATCAAGTTATATAATGGGAATCCACAAATAGTTATTCTATAATACTAATTTTAAGTTTTTGACTTCTTTTTTCATCAGGAATACTATTTTTGGATAAGGAAAATGAAGCTATATAATATATCTATCATGCATGTGATAAAATTAGAGTATCTAAGAGGAAAAAAATGAAGAATGAGTCTCTATAAGATATTTTCTTTAATTGTGTTAGCCAATATTTTGGGATAATGGAAAATAAATTGAGAAATATTGAAGAAGATGAAGAAGTGTCTAATACTAAAAAAATAGAAGAACAAATGTGTTTTAAAGGAAAAATAAGTATAGGGATTCTCTATAAGACAAAGCCAAGGTTTCGTGAATCTGAAAAAACATGAAATCACCTAAGATTATAGTGTTTATAAAATAATAATAAGTAATAATTGATAATATTTTGAACTATTTTACATTTTTAAATATTTAGTGTAAATATTTTCAGTCTTTGAGAAGTGATTGGAATATATTCGGTGAGTACTATCTACTAATGAGATGTGAATCTAAGCATTAATAAGAGATCTAGTATTGTATCATTCTTTAAGAACCAATGAAATTCAAAGAAACTAACATTTAGGAATCATATAATTATTTTTGGTGAAGTGAAATCTATATATAGATTTTGATCTACTTCTAAAGGAGAAGAAATAGATTAAGAAGAACTAGTGTGATTCCGGTATAAACAAGTACATTATGATATTACATTCATCAATTGTGTAATATAAGGATATCATACCTAGGTAATATTGTGTCTCTTGGTTTCTATAATATATATGGCCAATTACACCTGTTTTGATAATAGAATTTATAGTAGAGAATCTATGTATCAACAGGTTTTGAACAAAAAAATTAGTATGTAGTAAGATAAAACCTTATAAATACCATGTGAAATCATTACATGACATATGTTACTTAAATTAGTGTTGTATTCCAAGATAAAAAATGTATTTTCCATAATCCTTCATCAATAACAGGGGTTCAAAACTAATGGGGGTTTTAATATTTCATGAATAATTATGTTTTGAAAAAAAATTTAATGACGCATGGTTCAACCCCCCCACACCCTCTCAAGTGTGTCTTCATGGTCAAATAGATGCTAAAATTGAAATTAGATCTAGGTTCCCTCTGATTAGAGATAGTGTTCTATGAAAAATAGTATTAGCGAAAAGGATATTTCTGATTATTTCTATAAAATCCAGTTGTTTTAGTTGATATATATAAAGTGCATATTTGATTTTGAAGAGCCTCATATACGTTAACTTGCATCCATCCTCATAATAGAGTATATGGGAGTTTATACCATAATCATAGTAAGAAATAAGAAAAAATATTCTACAAAATAGTGAAAATATTCTGAAAAGGAAGATGAATCCCCACTAGTTAAATTTAGTTATAGTGGTAAGTGTTCTTGTAAATATATTTATGATTGTGATTCCTCTTGTGAATAAAGTATAATCTATGAGAGTGAATCCAGTGAATATATTAAAGAAATATATATTTATATTAAGGATTATTTAAAAGATGTCTATTTTTAAGTTATTACATATATATTCACCTATATAAAAGTGATACTAGATGAAAATTCATATCTATAAGAAGAGGCATAAGTAATGAAGGGTGATTTAGCTAAGAATTTTTGGAACTGTAAGAGTCTTAACCAATTGATTATATCTAAGGATGAATCTATATCACCTTTTAATAAAATATATTCTTTGATTGATGAATAATTTTAAATATTTTATTATGAAAAAGTGGTGTTTTATATTTTCAGAAATTATTTTTTCCATACATTGGATAAGTTCCAAAAAATATTAATGGATTTCAATTCTACCTAGTTGGATGATAAATAAAAAAGTTTGAAATATCTAGATAATTATTTAGTGGAAATAAGAAAAATTAATGAATATAAAATTCAGAATATAAATAAGGATTAAGAAGATATCATGGGGTTATTTGAGAATGGTAATTACTCTCTAAACATGAAATATATTTAGGTGGAAGTGAAATTGAAAAATCTGAAATCCATACAATAAATATCTTCCCAATTTATTAAGATAAATAATGCTTCTAAAAAACCTCACATGATATTCTAGCTTCAATAAAGACTGTTAATGGTGTAAATATAATTTTTAGATCATATAGAGAATAATAAACCTCTAGATAATATAAAAAGGCAACCCACAACTCAAAAAATTTAGTTTAAACTGAATTACTTTATTTTAGAAGTGTTTGGAAAAACTAAAAAATTGAAAAAAAAATTGAAAGGAAAAAATACTATGAACAACAACAATAATTCAATGGTAAATATAGAAATTTAAAATCTAAATTCTCCCCAAAATTAGGATTATTTTTTAAAAAATAGTCTAAAGATTGAAGATATGAAAATTTGAATAGATTACATGAACTAGTAAGAGAAAAATATTAATTGGTTTTTTTGTTGCTGCTAGAGGATTGGACATAGATCCATTGAATGATAGGAAAAAAATTTCAGTTTATAAATATTCTATAATTGTTGAATAAATGGGTATCATAGCTAAATTCAGTAGGAAACCCGCTATAAGGAACCAAATCTTAAGAAATTGATGAAATTTTCGTTCTGATAATGTATTTGAATTGCTTTGAAATTTTAGTGAGATTTTTAAAATTGGTGTTCACTACTATGATGAATTATTGTATAACCATCCCAAGAATCACTCCTATATTGAATAGAAGAAATAACCCCCACAAACTGAGAAACATTTTAAAAATTGAAATGAGTTTGTCTTGGGGGAGAACCTAGTGAAAAAGATAGTTGAATTAAGTGCACCCAATAAGTCAATGAAGAATTATAAGGAGGGTATAAAACCTAATGGGAGAAATTTCTTCTATTTTGATAAGATATACTACATAATATATTGTTATTAAAAGTCCACAAAGATCAAGATGAAAGGGAGAAAGATAAAATCGAAAATATAATCCATCTAAGAGAGGAATAATGGGATTAAATTAGTGGTTGACACTCTTGTGGTTAATTTTAGAAGCTTCCAAATATGGTAAACGTAAAATTTAGTGAATATATTTGTGGAGGGTGTGAAAAGGTGATACATGTGGCTATAAAATGAATGACTATCCTTCTAGGATAAGATGAAAACAATGAAAAAGAACCTATGTCTACCTATTCCAAGAAAGTATCTATAAATGATTATCCCCACACATAAAGGATTCCAAAAATGAGAAAAAGGAATTTCAAGTCATATGGCCAAATTATTTGGTGGGGGACAAGAAGTTAGAGCAATCTTTAAAAAATCAAAATACTCTAGCTGTTAAATTAAAATCCCATTTCAGAAAAAAAAAATGTGAACTCAAAGAAGAAGAAATTTTTTCTTTTAGATAAATAAACATAGAAAACCAAAGGAGGAAATAGCATGAGTAGTTATCAAGTTATTGGTTCATCCAAGATGAATATTCATGGGTTGAGGAACAAGTCTCAATGCCACTACTCAAAATAAAAAGATGAATATAATCCACCTTATTCCTATAGAAATATTATTATGTGCTAAACTACTAGGAATTAAAGGTGACGAATTATGTAGAGAATCCCTTGAGGGGAGATATCAAAGAGTTAAATATACTTGTAGATTTATCATTCACTAATAAATGTATAAATCATGAAAAAATTGAATAAAGTTGATGTTAATGTAATATTTCCCATCAATCATCTAAGTTTCAAATCATACATATTATATTTATTTATTGAGAGTGACTATCTAACAAAGTGGTTAATATAAAACCGTACACTTTAAACATTTTTATTTATGTGTTCAAGTGAGTGTAGATTTTTAAATTATTCTTGAAAATATGTTTGAGTATCACTTAACTAGTAAAAGTATTAGTTGATGAAACATTAAAGTGAAAATTATTGATGGATTTATTGTTTATACTTTTCACTATTTTTTATAAGATTTTATCCAAAGTATACATATATTTGTATTTTTTATAGAACTTTTCTATGTAAATGTGGTACCCCCTTATTGAAGAAATTTTGAAAGTGGATGGAAATAAAATGGTGAGAATATTTATTGCATAAAATTATAAGATTTTGTTAAATATGAGAAGAAATATGGTATTATTTTTAATTTGAGGGAGAAGAAATTTCCACCCTCTATATTTATTGAAAATTAGGTGGAGAATTACATTTAATAGTAGAGTTTCTTTATAATTTATAAAAATAAAAAAGAGGAGATTTTAGTGCCTAAAGGTGTTTAGTAGTTATTGATGTAAATTAGTCTTATTGTAAAGAACCATATAAATGTAATTATGATTTATTACATTATTTTTTAGGAATATCCACCCAAAGAAAATTGGATGTTACCTTTGAAGAACTCAGTTGGATAGATTTTAAGGGAAGTCCAAAAATCAGATGATTTGAGAGCAGATCCTCAAGTAAAATATAGGCATAGAAGGCGTTTATGTCTTGAATAAAATAGCTTTCAATAATTAAATTGTTTAAGGAGTAGCATATTTCAAAAAAAATCATTGTAAAACTTTTATAATTTTTATTTAATAATATTTAAACAAGTTTAAAGCATTAGGGAGAGCTAACTAAAGTTGGATAATCCATCCTTGTAGTTTATAATATAACAGTTATTATGTTATGTATTTCATATTTCATAGATGATTATTTAAAATGGATGTAATGAAGAAAGGGTTGAGTTGGTAGAATAGTTATTATAAATAATATATAATGAGTATTTTATAAGCTACAAAGCTTTGGAAAGAGCTTTATAAAGTTTATAATTAATTTAATAATTCCCAAAAATAATGTGAAGTTGTTCTAGATTTAATTTTAAGATTCTTAGATTTAATTTTAATATATCTATAATTCTTATGATAGATCATGAATAATGATAAATGAAAATATTTAATGAGCTAAGAACATAGTGTAACTCCTAAAGATTTTACAGTATAAATTTCCTTTAAATACATTTAATGTGTTGGATAGATTACTCCACACAAAAAACCAAACTATAATTTGGCACAACATTTTAGATTAATATTATCATGAAATTTTAATAATAATAACAACACTCTTGATAACATTTTTCTTTATTTTAATAAAGGTCTTGAGCTTTGATTCTAACTAGATATTTTTGATAAAAAGTAGTTTTTGGTATTTTTTTATTAAAACATTTTATAGTAAAATTAGGTTTTTTCTTTCCTTGAAAGACACAAAACATTTAATTTTTTTATAATCAATCAATTAATCTTATTTAAATGAAAATAAATTATAATTTTAACCTATGCATATATTTAAAGCTTAACAACACACTTTTTCTAAAAAACTATTTTTATAAGTCACGTACGTAAATTAAAAATAATATTTTCTAAAATGTATATATTTTATTTGATAAAATTATTTTTATATTTAAAAACATAATTTTCAAATTATTCAATTAATATAATTTAATTTTTTTTCATTTAAATTACATACCAAAGTTAAAAACCGTATTTAGTGTGGAAATAGAAAAAGCGTAAAAACAAGTTTATTGATTGTAAATGATTTTTTTTTAAAAATGTGACTCAAAGTATTTAGATAAGATTTTAATAATCCAAAAATCTAAAACTCCATTATTTTAAACTTTTTGAGCCATTGACCCCTGAATAGTGACACACCATTATATAAATATAATGGGTACTTCTAAAGTCTCCCTTCCATTCACTTATGAAAAATGATCACTTCCACCACTTCATGAGACTCCTTTAACTTCAAATTTTATACATAAAATTTTTCATTCATTCCTTATAGAATACTATCTATATTTTTTAATCTTATTGCCTCAATTTTTTATCCTGATGCCATAATTTACATGGATATTTCCAAAAAAACATATCATGTTCACAACGTAAGTACTAACTTTTCCCTAACATTAATTCACTTATATAATTACCTTAAAAAAATATTTTTCCCAATATTATATAATTAATTCAGTATTTATAATATACTAAATTTTTTTATATTTTGGGAATAACTATTATCCACTATTCCCATTTTTTCTTAAGGAAGATAAAAATAACAACGGTGTTTAATTACATACTACCACCACCGTGAATTGTCATGTTTTTATTTCATTAATAAATTTACAAGGATGGTATTAATGAGGATTTTAATGGATAAATATTATCATGGTGAAAATATTAGGATTGTGGTAATACCAATTGGACACCCAAATAATAATATGATCAACAAAAAATCGTCGTAAATTAAACCATCTTAAATGAATTTAATTAGAGGAAAACAATTTATTCATAAAATGAAATATTTTTTTATATCATAAATATTATTATAATTATATTAATTTATAATTAATCAATTATTAAATCCTAAAAAAATTAATTATGCCTTCGTAATGATGATATTATAACTCAATCGATTCATAATCATCTACTAATTATGGTCTCTTCATGTTTGGTTCGACTTAACTACTTACTTGAACAATATTATAAAATAATATCATGGATGACTATGAGAACTTAATTAATAATAATATATGATATAAATAAATCAATCAATATTTTATTTTGATTATGTATGGTAACATTAATATTAAACCCATTAATTAAGATACCAATGTTCATTCATTAAAAATCACAGAAACATGCTCATCGTTTATTTCATTTTTAGGGATTGTAAAAAATATATCATGGAAAGAAATTGTATAACTATAAATAAATATAAATTTTCAATTAAATTACCTTTTATGATCTATTAATGATGATATTTGGCAAAATAATGAATAAAAACACCACTATTATGAAACTAGTTCAAAATGATCAAGATTACTCACACCCGATATTGAAAATAAATAATAACTAACCAATATAAATGTGGATAATAATTATAAATATTGTATAAAAAAATTATTTATGATAAATGTTTTTAAATAGGTTATTAAGATATTAATTTTTATTACAAAATATATTCAAGTTCTTTTCTGGAATCCAGAAATTAAGGTAAGGGGTTCTTTGTCTCAAATTTAATTTCTTGAGACATATTTCATATTATGCACTATGATATCCTTGATATGGTGTGATTTCTATGTATGGGTGTATTTTAACATATTCATTTAATTATTGGGGTTTTAAGAGACATATCATGTTCCTTTATTAAATGAATTTTGATTTAAATGATTCTATGTGTGTAAGGATTTTTGTATCACAATTTTGCTTCATTGAGATATGATTTGTGTTCACCACTTTTTCCACTTTATGTTGTATATATTATCCATTTACTTCATTTATAATAATTTTCCATGAAATATAGGGGATTTAAAAATTTATCTTATGTTCTACCTTTCATGGGTTATCGATTCAAAATATAATGATGATATAATGTTTTTTATTAACTCAAACCCCCTTTATCTGTGTTAAAATGTTTCATATTGAACTTATTAAATATACGATTAGGTTCTTCCAGCATAATATTTTATATTAAAATTTATATTTCTTTTTGGGTAAAATTAAATATATTATTCAAGTGTTCCCCCTTGATAAATTTATTCCACATAAAAGTATGACATTATTAATTGTAATTTACATCATTCAAAAGTATGCTCGTTGCCTTCTATATCAAATATTTATATTCTTGTTAATAATATCCTTTATATTTGAAACCCCAAGTATGTTCTATCTCTTTTGATATTCACAATTTCTATCTCCTCATTTCAAAAAGAATTTTTTTTTATCTTTTTATGATATGGTATTTTAAATTATTAAATAATAATTCCATCCTTTAATAAATTAATGATTTATCTTTCACTTAAAATTTCCTCCAAAAAAATTTACATAATTTTCATGGATCTATTATTGAATGTCATTTTTAAAAGTAAAAGTTTTCAAAAAATTCAATTCACCATTTTTAAAATGATTTTTTAATGTGGCATGCCACTTCATCTTTTAGGAGTATGGTAAAAACATTTTCTAAAACCTCTTTTACATTTTTTCACCATTACGTTCATTCTTTATTATGAAGTATTATTTCCATGTTTTAACATGTTTTTAATTTTTCTTTAATTTTTAATGATTTTAAATAAAAAATAAAATTTTGAAATATTTATCAGAAGTTAAAGGTTAATTTTAAAAAGTAATTATTTATTTTAAAAGGGATTTAAAGGATTGTTATTTTAAATAAATAAATAATTATTATTTTTGAAATCATCTCTATTTTATGAAATTTTTATTCTAAAAATCCACTTTGGTTTTAATCGATAATTTTTAAATGTTTTATTAATATCAAAGTATTTCATTTTAAAGAAATTATTTCAAATGATTTTTCAATCCTTTTGAAAAATATAAATTTCCTCTTATTTTCAAATTGATTCACTACTGGAAATATACTATATCCCAACGGTTCTGAACCGTTGGGAAAGCCCCTCAAACCGTTGGGAAAGGTTTTCCCAACGGTTATGAGAACCGTTGGGAAGTAAGCCGTTGGGAAAAGGTTTTCCCAACGGTTTACTTGAAACCGTTGCAATAGGCCCATAGAAATTTAGTTTTTCCCAACGGTTCTCACAAACCGTTGGGAAAACTCAAATGCCACACATTTTCCCAACGGTTCCAAACCGTTGGGATATACCATGTGGAACAATTTCCCAACGGTTTTAAACCGTTGGGAATTGGTGAAGTCTTTCCCAACGGTTTAGAACCGTTGGGAAAAGACATGCTAGAAACTTATATGCCAACGGTTTGAAACCGTTGGCATACCCTATGCTGCAAATTGCAGCACCCTGCAATTTGCACAACCCCTGTCTATCACCACCGGTCATCAGGCCTCATTTTCACCTCATTTTCACCTCATTTTCACCTCATTTTCGATCCAACTATTGTACCAGTAATAAAATAAAACATACATATTCAATTACGAACAAATTCATACACATTTAACATATAATGGATCCTGAAACTATACAAATCCATAATTAAATTACAATTCATAAACATACATAATTCATATAGAATTCAATTTAAAATTTAGATGACAATTATACGTGGAATCTGAAATTCAATTCATAATATGATCGGTTTTTTCTATACCATATATTTTTACCTCAAATGATGTCCATTTTAAACAAAATACATACACCTGAAGTGATACCGGCCACACCGCACCTCAGATTGAGGCGGGGTTAACTCGTACACGTCACATTTGACTCATGGATCGTTGTGCTAAAGTATCGACAGAATCCTAATACGTTTGGTCGGTTTTCCGTATGCCAGTTGATGTTTTTCACTTAAAATGGCGTCCTTTTGAAACAAAAGACGGACACTATGAGTGGTGCCGACCACACCGCGTCTCCAATTGAGGCGGGGTTGATTCGTACACGTCACATATGACTCATGGATCGTTCTCCTAAAGTTTAAATGGAAACCGAATGCGTTTGGTCGGTTTTCCGTATGTACCTAAAATGTTGTACATTTTAAACAAAAGAGTGACACTTAGACTCATCCCGACCACACCGCGACTGAGATTCATCCCGGGTTGGCTCGTACATGTCACATATGACCCATGGATCATTGTGATAAATTATAAAAAGATTCTGAATGCGTTTGGTCGGTTTTGCGTATGCCAGTTGTTCTTTTCATTTATAATCATGTCCATTTTAAACAAAAGAGACATAGTTAGAGCGGTGTCGGCCACACCACATCTCAGATTAAGACGGGGTTGACTTGTACACGTCACATATGACCCATGGATCGTTGTGCTAAAGTATCGATAGAATCCGAATGCGTTTGGTCGGTCTTCCGTATGTCAGTTGATGTTTTTCACTTATAATGACGTCCTTTTGAAACAAAAGACGGACACTTTGAGTGGTGTCAGCCGCACCGCATGTCGGATTGAGGCGGGATGATTCGTACACGTCACATAGGACCCATGAATCGTTCTCCTAAAGTTACAATGGAAACCGAATGCGTTTGGTCGGTTTTCCGTATGTACTTAAAATGGTGTACATTTTAAACAAAAGAGAGCCATTTAGACTGATCCCGGTCACACCGCGACTCGGATTGACCCGGGTTGGCTCGTACACGTCACATATGACCCATGGATCGTTGTGATAAATTATCAAAAGATTCGGAATGCGTTTGGTCGGTTTTGCGTATGCCAGTTGTTCTTTTTCACTTATAATCATGCCCATTTTAAACAGAAGAGACATAGTTAGAGCGGTGTCGGCCACACCGCGTCTCGGATTGAGACGGGGATGATTGGTACACGTCACATATGACCCATGGATCGTTCTCCTAAAGTTTCAATGGAAACCGAATGCGTTTGGTCGGTTTTGCGTATGTCAGTTCTTTTCACTTATAATCCTACCCATTTTAAACAAAACAGACACAGTTAGAGCAGTGTTGACCACACCGCGCCTCGGATTGTGGCGGGGATGATTCGTACACCTCACATATGACCCATGAATCGTTCTCCTAAAGTTTCAATGGAAACCGAATGCGTTTGGTCGGTTTTCCGTATGTACTTAAAATGATGTCCATTTTAAACAAAAGAGAGCCACTTAGACTGATCCCGGCCACACCGCGACTCGGATTGAGCCCGAGTGGGCTCGTACATGTCACATATGACTGATGGATGTTGGGTCGGAGGTGAGTGTAGTTGATGTAGAGGCAAGGGATTTCTCTGGCTCCACCGGCTGACCGGTGCTGAGCCACCGGCTGGCCGGTGGTCTGGACAGAAGCATGCTATTCTGTCTGGGTTCCACCGGCTGGCCGGTGGTCAGGCACCGGCTGGCCGGTGGTCTGGACAGAAGGTATTCCATTCTGTCTGGGCCCACCGGTTGGCCGGTGGCCATACACCGGCTGACCGGTGGCACTTGGCAGAGGGCAAGGCCTTCTGCCTTGTCCACCGGCTGGCCGATGGGCTGGATCCGGCTGGCCGGTGACCTTACCGGCTGGCCGGTGGTCTCACACCGGCTGGCCGGTGGACTTAAAATGACGTCTTTTTGAAACAAAAGACCGACACTTTTTGAGTGGTGTCGGCCACACCGCGTCTCCGATTGTGGCGGGGTTGATTCGTACACGTCACATATGACCCATGGATCGTTCTCCTAAAGTTTCAACGGAAACCGAATCCGTTTGGTCGTTTTTCCGTATGTACTTAAAATGGTGTTCATTTTAAACAAAAGAGAGCCACTTAAACTTATCCCGGCAACACCGCGACTCGGATTCATCCCGGGTTGGCTCGTACACGTCACATATGACCCATGGATTGTTGGGATAAATTATCAACAGATTCGGAATGCGTTTGGTCGGTTTTCCGTAAGCCAGTTGATTCTTTTCACTTAAAATGACGTCCTTTTGAAACAAAAGACGGACACTTTGAGTGGTGTCGGCCACACCGCGTCTCCGGATTGAGCTGAAACCACCGTGAAACATTCTAATTATTATTCGTGACGTGTACGCGCAGACGGCACGTCAATCGGACGTGCGGTTTGCGCGGTACGGCTCAATATTAGTGTTTTAAGTGATGCGCGCGCTTCGTAAACGCGCGTGAGGGGGGTCCAAACGGGCCGAACGATGTCGGAATGGCCTGAAATCAGACGACAAATACGGGTGAGTGATTTCTGAAGTGGTCGAGCAGACGGCACGTCAATCGGACTTGTCGTGTGCCCGCGGTGACCGACAACGCAGTTATGGTGTCATAAACGGCCAGAACGGGCGTCCAACGGTCAAATTCATAGCGGACGGCCTCAGATTGATCTGAAACCACCGTGGAACATTTTAATTATTATTCGTGACGTGTACGCGCAGACGGCACCTCAATCGGACGTGCGGTTTGCGCGGTACGGCTCAATATTCGTGTTTTAAGTGATGCGCGCGCTTCGTAAACGCGCGTGAGGGGGGTCCAAACGGGCCGAACGATGTCGGAATGGCCTGAAATCAGACGACAAATACGGGCGACTGATTAAAATAATTCAACTCCAATACTATACTACGAGTCTAGATAAAACCAACAACTAGAATAGATTAAACATCACATGTCAAGTCAAAAATGTAACGGATCAATATGTCCCACATCAGCATCACCATCTCCATCATCATCATCATCATCGCCCTCGTCATCGTCCTCCTCATCGTCATCACCCTCCTCAACGCCTTCCTCCTCGCCTTCGCCCTCCTCCTCGCCCTCCTCATCTCCATCCTCTTCCGAATCAGACTGCTCGCCATCATCATCTTCAAGCTCGACATCGGCCTGACCACCACTGGAACTGCCACCTGGTGCACCATATATAGAATGTATCGACGACATGTATTCATCAATCGCTGGGCTGGCCTCTGCTGGAAGTGTTGGACGTAGAACTTCAATAAATTTCATAAATGCACTGTTTGCCCTTGCAGACTGTTCTGCCGTCTCTGTGGCCCTTTTCTCAGCCTGTTCTGCTTGTGCCCTAACTTGCTGCAGCTCGGTGGCACTACAACTCGTACCTGAGGCAGGCCAATACCTCGTCGGGGCTATCCTAGGTCGGCAGCGTACTCTGCCAGAATGATCATCTCCCAACACCTGATGTAAGTGATCAGATGGCCCAAAATTGTCTGCTTCTTGGGCATCGAGGGCCTCTAAAGCATCCTGTTACAAATATAAATATATTGTTAAGTTACGAAATAGATATTAAAATATAAAATCAACAGATTAAAACTTACAATCTGCTGCTGAGTCGCTTCGTTGACAGCACGTCCATCCTTTTTTCGTCTACTCGAGCAAAACAGTTTTGCTCGAGGCACACGTCCTTCAATATTTTGTACTTTCCTCTACAATGACATTGAAAACAAAATTTATATAAAGACTTCAGCAAATAATTAAATAATTGAGGAAAAAAAAGAAAATGTAAGTCGTAAAGAAAACTTATAAACAATTGTCATACCTGCTGCCTCTCATGATCCGGCATCGTCGTGCGTCCTAGTGTATGGAGGTATTTTTTTGCATCAATGTTTTTTTTATTTTTACCAGATGATTCCTAAATAAAATTCGATAATACAAAGGATAATATTAATGCAAAACTTGAAAGTTATTATTTAAATACCTCAAATGTAATTCATACCTTAAACTGGGTACTCGTCCAATGAGTAATCATCTGACGATACTGCTCTATAGGACAATCATCCACGACTGGTACCGCCTCTAACTCAGTGCCAACTCTAGCACGCCAGCCAATATACAGCTCATGCTTGTAGGCTCTCCAAAGCTCGCCTAAATCCTTTAGACGTTCCATTCGTGCACCCTCACCATCAGGAAAATTAAATCGAAGCTGAAATGAAAATATTAATTTATATAAATACAAAAAAAATTCATGGCATTAAATACAACAGATTTTTTTACCCATATCTCTGACCAAGCTCTATCTTTGACCTCATGTGGCAAATGTCTCCACGACAGCGGGCTGACGGGAATGATGTCGGAGTATTTGGCAAGCGTCGCCATAAAACTCCGACATTGCTGCCCTGTTTTCTCAACCATCTGATTGTCTTCATTATATTCCACCATAACCTGTGTGCGACGGTTCCACACCGAACGCATGCGTGTACGGCCCCGCCCCCGCCTCCTTTCAGTAGATGTATCTGTCATGAAAGAAAAACAAATATTTTATCAAAACATGTTATAATGAAAATAAATATTACTATAAAAATTTGATAGGGTTTTATAAATATACCTGTGCTAGTCTGATCAATGAGTGGCGCCGGATCCACAGAACCTGATGGAACACCCTCTGGTGGAACGGGAGTCGAAGACGATGGAATATAAAAGCTCGGAGAGACAGAAGTAGAAGGAAAAGAAGATGGAACAACTGTATGACCTGATGCTGACTGGGGAGTGGGAATCATCATGGGATGTGAAAATGATGGGGCAGAAGATGCAGAAGGTAGCGAAAACATGGGAGGTCTAAATATCCCGTGTGTCCCTAACGACACACCGGGATCAGAATGTGGGAAGGCTGAAATGTCAGTGGGAGGGGCAGGGTCTAGTCGGGCACGCGCAGCTCTACGTCCACCTCTGGTACGAACCCTCCTCGTACCACCGGCCTGAGTACTCGGACCAGTACTAGGCTCCTCGTCGAATAACTGTCGACGTAATGGTGGATCCTACAAAAAAGTTTACAAAAAAAATTAATCACATGACATTATATATTCTGTAAATATATATATATATATTTGAAATAAAGTACTCACTGTAGGCACTAATGGTGGAATGCCCAGCTCCTCCATCCGACGATTGTTCTCCGCCATTTTTTTTCTTCGTCTCTCTTCAATTGGCTTCATTTCCTGCATTGGAAAACAAATATGTAATTAATTAGAAAAAGAAAATTAATGTGTAAACCAAAAAACTAAATATATGAGGGAATGAGGGGATTCATTGGTAATTTACCTATCAATTGTTTTAGAAGAGCTTGAATGAATTTAATAAAACATACAAGTTGTAATGTTCACCAAGTTTGAAATATTGTTTGATTTGGTTTGAATACAGTTCAATTCCAAATTAGAAAATGCAATTCAAATAAAACAGCAACCAATAAACATTGAAAATTCACATAACGGTCAAGTCAGCTAAAACATATTTGTGATCAATACTAAATAAATATGAATATTACCAACCTTAACAACCCAACTCGAGGTAAACCAAAAGAATTGAGAACATGGATGAATGATTCTATATATTTCCAACCACAACTTCAGGTTCACAATCAACTCTGACAATTGAGCTATTGGAGTCATCAAAAGAAATAAATGGATTGGTTCCAATGGCAATAGGGACAGTGTCAATTCCATCATCAGCATCATCAAAAATATGTCTTGGAATTACTTCAACTACGACACCAAATTCAGGTTGAAGTTGATCTTTGACATAAAAAACTTGTTTAGCCATTGATGCCAACACATATGGTTCTTCGGTTGCAAGAGTGCGGGTCATATTAATTACTCGAAATCCACAATCATCAATAAATGTGCCATGTCTCGTCATCGAATCAAACCAATGGCATTTCATCATTGTGACTCGTCCATGAGAGTAATAATCCAATATTATTATTTTCTCAACGACTCCATAATAACCCACATTTTCAAGTCGCGGTCAACTATCTGATGCGCTGGCATAACAATCTGTTGTGGCAGTAACCATAATACCATCATGTTGTGTTCTCATGTTTTTGGCTCGTTCAGTGACAATAAATCTGTACCCATTGATAACAATTGATTTACAGTCACGAACCACGGTATTAGGACCAAAAGCCAAAGCTCTTATTTCCTCAGAGACAGAGTCAGCAGACAAACTCAATACCTGCAATATAAATGACAGCTAAACTTAAGTAAATATTGAAATAATTAATTTAAACAGTAATATTTTTACCTTCAATTTTAACCAAGCAGAAAACTCTTTGCTATGCAAAGTCTCTCTCCTTCTCAAAGATAAAGAACGATGCTTCCTATTTATCATTGTTTTATGTTCCCTGTAGATAAAAAAATATGAATAGTTTAACAGATATATATGTAAGATATACATATTCAATTTTGTTACCTGATATAGTCATCGAACAAATCACAGTTGAACAAAACTGTGCGATGTGCCATCTCCCGCTCTTCATTGCTTAATGTCTTCAATGTATATGATCCAGGAATTCCTCCTGTTTGAGGAAGTGATGGAAAACTGGGTTCAATTTGCTCATATTGTTCTTCTTCATTTCTCATTGGTCTGCTCATTCTTGTAGTAAGATCAGACAAATACATTGAACAGAAATCCATACATTCTTGAGCTAAGTAACCGTTCACGATAGAACCTTCGGGATGATTCTTGTTTCGAACATAAGACTTTAATGTGAACATATTTCTTTCAGTTGGATACATCCAACGAAAAGAAACAGGTCCTCCGAGAAGTATTTCAGTTGGAATATGGACAGTCAGATGCAGCATGCATGTGAAAAATGATGGGGGAAATATTTTCTCCAACTCACACAAAATTAATGGGGCATCTGTCAACATTTTTTGCAAGAAAGACTTCGACAACTTCTTAGCACAAAGATCTCTAAACAAATGGCACAACCGAATAACACCCACCCTTACATTATTGGACAAAAGATGACGGATTGCTATTGGAAGCAACTCATGCAGTAGAACGTGATAATCATGAGTCTTCAAAGATTTTAGCTTCAACTCTCTTCTGTTGACCCGTTTAGATATGTTGCTTGAATAGCCATCAGGAACTCTAATAGTCTCTAATACTTCCAAAAATTGTTTTTTTTCAGTAGGTGTCATCACATAAGAAGCACATGGAAGTTGCCATTTATTTTCATTGATACGCACAGGATGCAATTCTGGTCTGATGCCCCAATCCACCAAGTCACGTCGAGATCGTAAATCATCTTTTGTCTTCCCCTTGACATTTAGAAGAACTGAAAGCAACATTTCACATATATTCTTTTCAATATGCATTACGTCTAAGCAATGACGTAGCAAATTGGTTGACCAATAAGGCAAATCAAAAAAGATACTCCTCTTCCTCCAATTGTAACAGGTTTCTGTGGAAACATTCTTTCTCTTTCCAGATTTCATTTGACCCTTCCCGAACGAAAAACTGAAATCTTTCAATTCATTAAGCACATCAGTTCCAGACATACGCTGAGGTGGATCATCGGTCTCTATAGTATTATCAAATCTTCGACGATTCATTCTATATGGATGATCCTTTGGCAAAAATCGTCGATGTCCCATAAAACTGAAACTACAACGATGTTTCAGTCTTCTGGATCGTGTATTCTTCATACAAACTGGACATGACAGTTTCCCCTTCGTGCTCCATCCAGACATCATTGCATAAGCCGGAAAATCATTGATTGTCCACATAAGCGCAGCGCGCATCTGAAATATGTCTTTCGAACATGCATCGTATGTGCGCACACCCACATCCCAAAGAAGCTTCAACTCTTTTATTAAAGGTTGCATGTATACATCAATATCAATGCCAGGATCAGAAGGACCAGATATGAGTATACTCATGAAAGTGAAAGGTTTTTTCATACACAACCATGGGGGAAGATTATAAATGTGTATAAAAACTGGCCATGTGCTGTGCGAAGTAAGCATCTGCCCAAACGGATTAAAACCGTCGCATGAAAGACCCAGCCTCACATTACGCACGTCAGCTGCAAAATCAGGATGTCGAGCATCAAATCTCTTCCATGCAAATCCATCTGCAGGATGAACCAACTCATCATCAGTCTTCTTTCTCTCGGTATCATGCCATCTCATTTTTATTGATATGTCATCAGACATAAAAAGATTCTGGAGTCTGGGAATCAATGGAAAGTGCCACATTACTTTCTGTGGAACGCGGGATGGTGTTCCATCAGATTTTGACTTCCAGCGGGATGTGCCACATTTTATACAATCATTTCGTTCAGCGGTTTCCTCCCAGAATAAACTGCAATCTTTCGGGCAAGCATGAATTTTGTTTCTTGAAAATCCAAGTTCCTCAACTAACTTCCATGCCATATAGTGGTTTGAGGGAATATCTGCATCATCTGGAAGTAAATCCTTCAAGAGGGTAAGAATGTAATCGATTGCTGTATTAGAAATCCCATACATAGTTTTCCCATGAAATAATCGGATTAAAAATTCCAGCTTTTTCATTTTATCGCATTGCCGATATACTGGAGTCGTGGCAGCATCATTCAATTTTTTCACCCTATCAATATCATCATTTTCACTAGATGCATCAGCTGTCCTCATATCGAAGTCTTCTTGAGTCGAAATCCTTTCTTTTTCATGATGACGAATAAACGGAAACCGATCATCTAACAAATTCTCCATTCCAGTCTTTTCATTTCGATCATCACCAATTTGAGATTTCGTTTTCTCCCCATTGTGATACCACAGAAAGTAGTTTGCTTGAAACCCATTTTTGGTTATGTGGTAGCTGACTTCTTCACGGCTCAACCAAGGTCTACCAACACAATTGGAACATGGGCAGTGTATGCGACCACTATCTGAAGCATTGTCAAATGCAAAATCTATAAAGCTCTCCAAATTGTTTTGAAAATCATCTGAGATCCGATCGGTTTCATACATCCAACTTCTGTCCATTCTGTAAAAAGAATTTATATAAGTCATTTTGTCATAAACAATTCAATAGGCATTAACTATAATAGAATATACATTTAAGTAAACGATAAAGGAAGAAAATAATCAAGGTATCAACTACACATGTCAAAAAAACATACAAATGTGTTATTGAAAAAATGTAAAACCAACAAGAACTTAATGTGTTATATCACATAACAGCATGACTCATCCCATAACCATATTAGTAGGGTATCATGAACATGAATAACATCAACCTTGTGCCATCCTCCTACCCTACATGACCCCAACCACATGCCACATCTTATTATAGCCTTATCACATCACACCTCATCGAAAAACACTAGGGAAATCATAGTACATCTCACCTGAAGACACATGGACAATCACATCGCATCTTGCCTAAAAACACATGGTCAATCACTTTTGAAGAAAGAGTAGGGAATGTTGTACCCCACTCTCTTGGATTTTAATGATCACAATCACTCTCATAGTGATCTAATGTTGTTTCAAGTGTTCTTGTTAATAGGCATGATTTCAGGAGCAAGAAGTGGCAAAAAAAAGGAAAAGTGGACTTTTTTCAAGTCCACCGGCCAGCCGGTGTAGGACCACCGGCCAGCCGGTAAGGGCACCGGCCAGCCGGATCCAGCCCATCGGCCAGCCGGTGGACAAGGCAGAAGGGCTTGCCCTCTGCCAGGTGCCACCGGTCAGCCGGTGTCTGGCCACCGGCCAACCGGTGGGCCCAGACAGAATGGGATGTCTTTTGTCCAGACCACCGGCCAGCCGGTGGCCTCCTCACCGGCCAGCCGGTGGAACTCTTTGGAATAGTGAGACCTACTGTCTCACCACCGGCCAGCCGGTGGCTCCTGGGCAGAAGCTCTCTCCACCTTCCAAGGACAGCCCCGCCCACCCCCATGGACAACCCACCCACCCCTATGGACACCCCTACCCCCTAGACAACCCAACCACCCCCGTGGACAGCCCACCCACCCCCCTCGACACCCCTTCTCCCTATGGACAGCCCCCCACCTCCTTGGATAGCCCGCCCACCCCCCTGGACACCCCTACCCCCTGTGGCCAGCCCACCCACCCCCCCTGGACAGCCCGCCCACCCCTCCTTGAGAGCCCGACCACCCCCGTGGACAGCCCGTCCACCCTTGTGGACAGCCCGCCCACCCCCGTACCCCCCTGGACACCCCGTACCCCCCCCCCCCCGGGATAGCCCCGCCCACCCTCCCAAACAGCCCACACCCCCCTCCCCTGCAACCCCACCACCACCACCTAAACATACCAACCCCCCTGGACACCCCACACACCCCTCCCCCACCAGGACACCCCACCCAGACCCCCAGGACAGCCCACACCCCCTGGACAACCCCACCACACAACAACTCACCATCTCACAATAACCATCGACACCATGTTACATCGACCAACCATCTCACCAAAACAACCACATATCACAATAAAAATATTGCACATCACAAACCACCGCACAACCAAAACCACCTCACCACATTATACACCACAACTTCATCACACAACACCTCCACACGACACAACACCACCACACATCATCACTATCATACAACTTCATATGACACATCCATGCCCACTAACCATCACATTACAACCCCACATATCACAAAGCCCAACTGGTCACCTCAATCCCCATAAAACAGCCTACAACATACAATGAAACACAACAAAAAACCTCTCATAGAGGCAACATACCCCAACTTCCACAAATTATTTATTCAAGGTCTTTTATTACATTACCCCTTTATTTAGCATGGACATTATAACACAACTGATATTCTAGGGGAAACTAATTAATTAACAAAATATTTATTCATTTCCCTATTTTACACGGTGAAATCACATCAAAATCCAAACTTAAAACTAAAATATTAGATCAATAACAATAAAAACAAGGTACCATATGTGTATAAAGAAAAAATTACTTGATTTGAGATGATTCAAATGGGTTTTCACCTATTCGGATGGGGGATTTGGAGAGCAGCAGAGAGCTGGTGGTGGATTGATAACTTAAAACTAAAATACTAAAGCAATAACAATAAAAATAAGGAATTATATGTGTATAAATGAAAAGATACCTGATTTCAGATGGTTTTCACCTCTTCGGATAGGGGATTTCGCGAGATGAGAGCAGTGGAGCGGATGAAATTAGGTTCTGTGCGAATGGGGGAGAGCTGGATTTGGGGGAAATAATTCCCAACGGTTTTAAAGAACCGTTGGGAAAGAGATGCTAAGGACCCCTTTACCAACGGTTTGAGGAAACCGTTGGCAAAGGGGTGACCCTTTCCCAACGGTTCTTTTGAACCGTTGGCAAAAGGTGAATAACACACCCCTTTACCAACGGTTTCTTCAAACCGTTGGCAAAGGGGTGGCTTTTCCCAACGGTTTCAATGAACCGTTGGGAAAGGCTTTCTTAATCCTTCAAACCCAACGGTTTTAGCAAACCGTTGGTAAACTCCCGTTGGGAAAAACAGCATTTCCAGTAGTGATTTATTCAATGATCTTAAAATGGTATTTTTCATCTATGAAATCATAATTAATGTTCTTTATGATACACTCGAGATATTTTTAAGCCATCATCCAACAAATTTCTTTGGATGTTTTGTGGAATGTTCTAGGAAAGTTATTCATGAAAACCATCTCTTTTCTATAAATTTATTAAGTGATTTTTAATGTATGAGTGTTTTCATATTATAATGGTGCATATATGTATGGATTATTATTATGATATTTTTTGGTTATTTTAAATCCCTAAGATGATTTGGTTCGATTAAATCCTTCTATCGTATTGGTTATGGTTTTCTATCTCATTAGATAATGAAGCATGGGCATGCATGGATTTGTTCACAATATTAAAGGGTGTAAATATATGGATTTTTTCACAACATAGAGGATGGTAATAAATGGATTTATTAATAAACTTAAATGGTATTCATACTTTTATTTGTTTAGAAACTTTTGGGTGGACATTCTTATACTTTTTCACATACTTAAAGGGTGAATATACTTGAATTTTTTAATAACTTAAAGGGTGGACATGCCTGTATTTGTTCACAAACATAAACGGTGGAAATTGTTGAATTTTTTTCACAACAAAATGAATGGAATGCTTTATTTTTGTCACAAATATAAAGGGTGTTCATACATGGATTTTTTCACAACATTATGTGTAATCATGATTGGGTTTTCTCACAATACGATTTTTTAATATTTTTATGTTATATTCCTTTATTATGCTTCATGGTTCTAGAATATTATCTCTTGATTACTCATTATCCTTTCATGTTATATATTTTATCATTTCAGTTTATATGGCCTTTTATAATGCCTTATAAAAAAAATTATCATTCCTTTTTCTTTTCAATAAGGTATGCATCCCCTGTTCATGTTTTCTCATATGTTTATGATCTAACCCTTGATGACATGTTGATGAGTCTTCTACTTAATCAGAATTTGAGCTGAAACATTTTTTATGTTCCCATTCCTCATGTTATGAATATGAGTATAACTTAATGAAATTCTATTAGGGAGTGTAGTATAGTTTTATTTTATAGAAACAATCACAAGTATTCAAAAATAAGTTGGTTATATAGTCGATCCTCCTAGAAACTAAACATTATGTTCTTAGGATTGTGTGAAATTTTGTGAGATATAATGCCTAACTTATGTAAATGATGTAAAATAAAGATATACTTAGATTATAACATATCACCTTTCATCATTATAATATTTAAAAATTGTATTCTTAGAATCAAATTTTGGAAGTGTAGTTCTGGAGTGCCACAATTGGTATCAGAGCAGGTTTTACTTATTTTTAGGGTTTAGTTTAGTTATTTCTTTATTATGATTAGATAAATTTATTTAAAACCCTATAGTTAATTATAAGGGATAATTCTAAGTATAATATAATATCTGGAAGTTTTGGAAAGGTAGAGATTATGTGTTTTCCTAGAAATTACATCCCAATTTGAATATTGGAAAGTGGATATGAATGTCTCACTAATACACCTTGGGTTAATCACCCTAATAAACTATTATTGAGTATCAACTCAATATACACTTAGTGAATGATGATTGGGCCTAATAATTTTCAACTAGAATCACACTCTCTGGGGATATTATTTAGAAATTCACTTTCTATTTATAAACCATTATGAAGGATTTTAATATTCTTGAAAACCTTATTATAAAATGACCATAGATTTCCTAGGTTAAAATAAATGATTGATAGGTTGATCATATTATAACATATTTTTATGAAAGTATAATAGTCTAAAATGAAGGTGTCATTATAGAATACATCTTAGGATTGAGTTTTTATATTCATATCATCATTTACTCTAATATTATTGGATATTATCATAATAATTTTGGTTTAAATATTTGGTTGGAAATAGGACCTTGAAATTGAAGTTGTGTAAGGTGTGTCTCTAGAAACTCTTAAAACTTATCTATTGTGGCATATATGAAATAAATTGTTGAGAATTTGAAAATATGCCTATTATGAAGTTAATGATATGTTACCTAGACTTCCCTAGGATAATAAGGTTTTCATCTCTTTAGATGGAATATCTGAGTCATGATTATATTTTAGATACCCTTAGGTATTTTTATTAGTAAGGTGTAATGAGAATTTTGAGGATGAATTTTTTTAAGGGTAGGGGATGTAACTCCCTATGATTTTATTATATATCTTTACTTTAATGAAATATAATGTGTTCGATAGGATGATCCACACAAAACAGAAAACTAAAAAATTTCCTCACATATTAGATGAATATTATTAAGAATTTTTATGAATAAAAAAACTACTATTAAATAAAAATATTTTAATAAGTTAGAAATATATACCAAATTGGATTCAAAACACTTAAAATTTTAATAGATAAATTCTCAATAAATGAAATTTTTATTTATATAATTTATTTTTATTTAAAAACGTATTATATAAATTATAGAATTTGGATATCAAAAAACTAATTTCATTTTTTAATTAAAAATTCCAAATTTATATTAGGATTAATTTTTGGTATCATTCTAAAATAATTTATTTTTATGTCTATAGTAAAAAATATTGTTTTTACCAAAATTTTATATTTTATGACTTTATCATTTATAATAAAGTATTATAAATTTATTAAATATTTAAATTAATAACATATGTATTTAAGGGGTCAAATTATGTATAAAAATATGATTCTGAACTTTGAAAACCTATTTATTTTATATAACTAAGGTAACAATTTATTCTAACTTGAAAACAGTTTCAAATATTTATTTTAATTAAAAATATTTATGGTAAAACAAAATTTTAAATTGAATTGAAACCCAGTATTTTTTTATAACAAACCAACTATTTCAGGTAAATTAATAATTTTGATAATTTAAACCTACATATAAATTTTATTCTTAAAAAACATTTTTTCTAAAAACTGTTTTTATGCATCATGTGAGTTAATTATGAAATTAACATATCTAAACCTTATATATTTTATTTTATAATTTCTTAATTTAAAATTAACATAATAAAATATTAAATAAGTTCAATTTTAATTTTGGCCCTTAAAATTAATTATCGAGGTTAAAAACATTAGTTTTTTTAGTAAAAATAAAAAAGGGTAAGAAGAGTTTTAATAAGTGTTAATGAAAAAAAAATATAAAAAATTTCCTCCATGTTTGTCGATGAAGGGTGGAATATAAAACACTCAAAACCTATATTATTTTTTATAAAATATTAATTTTACCATTTAATTACGACATACCATTATTGAAATGTAATGGGAACTTCTAAAATTACCCTTCTATTCACTTGTGAAAGGGGGAAATTCCACCACATCATGATGCACCTATTAATTTTAATTTCATCCTAAAACTCTACCATTTTTATCCTTCTATAATCTTTTCTCAATTTCACAAGCATGTGGCCTCAATTATTTATCTAAGAGCCTCTATTTCTGAAGATATTTCTAAGAACAGTCTCAAGTTATCAATCTAAGTACTAATTTTTTCCAAAACCGGTTTCTTTTATATCATTCCATTTAAAATATATTTTTAAAAATATTATATTATTAATTATGTTTATATATAATAATTATTTTTTTATATTTTTGGAATAACTATTAACCACCTTTCCCATTTTTTCATAAGGAAAAAATGACATATATGTGTACATGAAAACTACTGCATCTCTGAAGTGTCATGTTTTTTTTTTCATTAACCACATTAGATTTTCAGTATTAGTGGGGAATTAAATTTATAAATATTACGTCTAGGAAATTTTTAGTTTAATTTTAAGATAAATAGGAAATTATATTAATAATATGAGCAAAAAATGATCATTGTAAATTAAAATATCTTAAATGATTTTACTATGTGAAAAAATATCCATATCATATAATAGTTTCATATCCAGGACCTATTATTATAATTATCTTAAATTATAATTTAAAAATATAAAAATCCTAAAAATTATCATTATTCATTTTTAATTACGATACTTCAATTAAATCACATTATAATCATCCATTAATTAGGGGATGTTCATGTTTGGGTCGGTCTAACCACCTATTTGAAAAATGTTATAAAATATTTTACTGTATGAATATGAGAACATAATTAGTGATAATATATGAAAAAAAATAAGTAAATAATGATTTTATTTATTTATGGAATGGTAACATTATTATTAAACTCAATAATTTATATTCCAACATATGTTCGTTAAAAACACTGAAACGTGCTCATCATCGATTTCATCTTTAAGGAGCATAACCAAAAATCCCATTGATTGAAATTATAAAATTTTAAATAAATATAACGAACAAAATAAAGAAACTTTTATGATATATTAATGATTAACTTTTGGAGAATAATTTATAACAACACTTTTATTATGAACCTTGATGAAAATGATCAAGATTAGTCACACCTGATATTGAAAATAGATAATAACTAACCAATATAAATGTAGAAAATAATTATAAATGAATTTATAAAAAAAATTGATATGAAATATTTTTTAATACGTATTCTTATGATATTTATTTTTATTATATAGGTGATTCAAGTGTTTCTTTTGTAATTCAGGAATAAGGTAAGGAGTTCATTGTCTCAAATTTAATTTATTGTGCCATATTTTATGTTGTGCACAATTGTATCCATAATATGGGGTGATTATTTCCTAATTTTTTTTATGATACTAATATAATTCATGAGTTTTTAATATAAACTTAATGTTTTTTCTTAAATATCTTTTGATTCAATGGGTACCACGGTTTTAGTGGTTTTTTCATCTCAATTTTTCTTTATTGAGATATAATGTGAATTGAACACTTGTTTCATTTTTGTGGTGTATATATTTGAAATGGATTTCATTTATGATTATTTTTCATGAAATTTATGGTGTTTAAAATCCATCAAATGTTCTACCTTTCATGGGTTTTCAATTCCAAATACAATGATAATGTAAGGGCTTTTGTTAATTCAAACCTCCTTTCTCAAGGTTATAAATTTTTATCGTCAATTTCTAAAATCTATCATTGGTTTATTCTACCCTAAAATTTTATGTTGAAGTTTATATTTATCTAATGTTAAAATTAAACATTTGATTTTAACCTTCCTCCTTAATGAATTTCTTCCCCATAAAAGTTCGACATTGTAAAGAATAATTCTCATCTTTCCCAAGTAAGTTGTTTGACTTATATATCCATTATTTCTATACCGTATGACGTTTTGCTTTATTTTTGGAACAAAAATTACGTTTTATATCTTATTATCTTCATAGTTCCTTTTTCCTATTTTTATGAGTAAGTTTTATTAACTCTTTTTATGATGTGGTATTTCAATAATGGTATTTCAAAATATTAAAAAGGTTTTACGCCATTTAATAACAGAAAGTTTTATATTCTAATCTAAATTATCTATAAAACAACTATATAATTTTTAATAATCTATTACTGAATGTAATTTTTAAAAGTAATGGTTTTCAAAATTCTTCCCTTTACATTTTTTAAATTCCTTTTTAATGTGACAGATAAAAATTTATTTCACTATTATGGTAAAATCATTTTCAAAAAACACTTTTATGACATTTTTCTGTTATGAACATTATTTTTGAAAAATCATTCTTTCCATGTTTTAAAATTTTATTCCACATGATATTTATTATTAATAATTTTGAGAATAAATGGAAAGGTTTTTATATTTTTTAAAAGTAAAAGTTTGACATTAAAAAAGAATTATTGATTTTAAAAGGGATTTTAAAGGCCTATGTTTTTAAGAAAAAATAAATAGTGTTTTTTAAATCATCTCATTTTTATGGAATTTTTATTTTGGAAACCCTCATTTGTTTTAGAGGATAATTTTTGAATTTTTTAATCAATCCTGATGTATTTTTGTTTAAAGAAAACATTTTAAAGGAGTTTTTAAGCCTTTTAAAATGGGTGTATATTTATCAATGTAAGAATCCTTAAATCTCCTTGTGTTACACTTGGGATATTTTTAATCCATCATACAAAATATTCCTATTGATGTCATATGGTATGTTTTAGGAATTTTTTTCATGAAACCCTTATATTTTCAAGGGATTAATTAATTAATGTTTAATATACAGATTTTTTCATGTTATAATTTAAAATATATGTATAAATGATTATTATGACATGTTTTGGGTCTAATAAATCCATGAGATGGTTTGGACCATTTAATTCCCACCAATTAATTGGTTATAGATTTATATATCATGTGATAATGATGTGTGGATAAGATTGGATTTGCTCCCAAACATAGAGGGTGGAAATATTTGGATTTGTTCAAAAATTAAAGGGTGGACATGCTTGGATTTGTTCACAAGCATAAAGGGTGGACATACATCAATTTTTTTCACAACTTACGGGGTGGACATGCTTGGATTTTTTCACTAACTTAAAGGGTGGGCATAATTTTATTTTTTTACAAATTAGGGAGTGTACATGATTGGATTCTCTCACATGCCAAAAGGGTGTACATGGTTAGATTTTCCTAAAACTTATAGGGTGAACATGCTTATATTTATTTATAAACATAAAGTGTGGACATAGTTGGATTTTTATACAATATAATAGGGTTAAAATAATTGGTTTTTCTCAATATATTATTTTTTCTTATTCTTATGTGATGTACCTTTTTTATAATTCATGGGTCATGATTAATATCTCTTGATTCTACACTCACATTCAATGGTATAAGTTTGTTATTCATAAGACCTTATATCAAGCCTTATAGATAATGTTTATTATTTTATGTTCTTTTTAACTATATATTTCTCCCCTAATCATGTTTTCTCATATACTTTTGATCTAACCCTTGATGAAATGTTGATGTATTTTTCTCTTACTGAGTATTTGGGGTCACCCTTTTCTCATGTTTCCATTCCACAGGTTATGAAAAAGAGTATATCTTATGTGAAGTATATAGTGGATTCTAGTATGGTTCAATTATGGGGAAATTATCAAATGTATTGTAAAATAAGTTTCTTATATAACTAATTCTCAAAGAAACTAAACCTTATATTCTTTTGATTATGTGACTTTTTGTGAGATGTAATATTTAACTTATGGAAATTATATAAAATAAAGTTATTTTTAGATTGGATCATCTCACTTTGTACCAATATAGTATGTAAAGAAATTATTATTTTTCATCAGAACTGGGAGTGCGTGTCTAAGGTGTCACACACATGATATTTGAGTTTGAAAATACCCTGGGTAAAGGAGTTAAAAACTACGAAATAAAATTATCCTATAATAATTCATCTTTGAAAACTAGCAAGAAGAATTTTCCTATGCATAGAAGAATACATATATGTATATAATATTTGTCGCAACATATGAAAAATCATTTATAAAAATGATATTTGGATAAGTAAATTATCTTACATGTGCTATAAATTTTGAAACACATATGAAGTTTTAAAAATAGTGATGTAAATTGATCTACATATAAGATATACTTTCCATTCTATTATACATCTGAGGCTCCCATATGAAATTTGAGTTTTCTGTATATTGAAAAAGTCAAAAGTCATTTTGAATAATAGATTGGTGATAAAAATTATATAACTGATCTACACATAAGAAAATTGAGCTACATGAGCCACCCATAAGTCTTTTTGTGAATCTTGTATGATATTTTTGGATATTTATGATATTTAACTTAGAATTTTTTTATAATATGACTGTGGAAAATCAAGTTTCCAGAATTAGGAGATTTTGATAATATGTAAATGGATGATTCTAGAGCTGACATTTAAAGAAAAAATCATCAAAAAAATTTATAAAAGCTATGAGTGATGGAATAACTAATTTTCGAGATACAAGTGAAGAAGATTAATGTAATTGAAGAATATATGCAACATTAAATGGTTTAAAATTATAATATTTGAATTTTGAGAATAATAAAAAAACGATCGGAATCTTGTTAATTTCATTGAAGATTAATTCACTTATAATATGAGTTATTTGAGAAAGAATAAAACGGTTTCATGCCTCATGATATGTGTGTTATATGATTTTTATACAGTTAATAATATTTATGTTCTTATTTTTATTATTGGTATATTTTTATAATAGTAAAGTCAATCCTACTAGTGAATAAATGAAAAAAATAACTAGCCATGTGATTTGAATTAAATGATAGTATTTTTGGAATATCCTTTGAGTTGAAATATTATTATAAGTAAAATACTGGGAATCTAAAAATGGTTATTCTATAATTTTTATTTTTGGATGGAGAGTAATTTTTTCAAAATACATAAAATTTCTAGCTGTTTTGAATAAAATAATCGATAAATTTAGTTGTTAATGCATGTAAGAAATGATAAGATCAAGGAGGAATAAAAAAAGGAGTCACTGCTATATATGTGATAGAATTGTGTGAGCCAATAGTGTGTGTTGATGAAGAAGAACTATAGAACTCTCTAATAAGAATAAGTGTCTAGTAATGAACAAAAGAGAATAAAATATATGTATCAAATCAAAAAAAAATTATGAGTATCCATTATAGGATGAAGTCTAGGTCATGTGCATCGAAAAGAATCAGTCTTTTCATAAGATTATAGTGTTGATAGAAGGATAATAAAGAATAAATATGGAGTGTATGACTTGTTGTGCATGTTCTAATATTCAGTGTTGAGCCTTATGATGTTCGAGGAGTGAGTTGAGTAGTCCATGTGAGTAGTACCTATTTAAGAGTTGAAAAGTTGATATACAATAAATTATTAAGTTGAATGAATAATTCTTGAAGAAAATGAAACATTTTAATACACCCATATTGTGGTACTAGATCAATAATTTGGATGTAGTGAAATCAATAGACATATTGTGATCTCATTCAAGGGGGGAGGAAGATCTTGAGAAGAACTGGTGGGATATAAGTACTAACAAATGAAGTGGGATGATGCATTGATCACTTTTTTAATATAGTAATCTCACACCAATGTAAAATGGTGTGTGTTGGTTTTAGGATGATACCTATCTAACTCCACTTATATTCATAACCAAATTTGTAGTAGAAAATATGTGTATAATGGGTGTTGAAAATAATTAAGAGCGAGTCTTAAGTTAAAACCTTGTAAATATCATGTTCTATCTTTACTTGACTTATATAATTTCACAGAGTGTTGTGTTTCAATTTTAAATAGAAATATATCTATAAGTATTAACTAACTATAAAGTTTCAAAATCAATTATGGTTTAAGTATTTCAATAATAATTGGAGTCTGGACAAAATATGACCACACTCGATTCACCCCACTCCCATGTGTGTCTGCATAATCCACGGGGGGCTACAGTTTTCATTTTATTTTACAGAATTATATTTTTTTCTCAATAGGGTAATTCATCCCATTTATGAGACTTAAATTGTTAGTTCTACTCTCCAACCCATTGCTTTTATAGGGTGGATTCAGGGGGTTGCACTTTGTTTTGTTAAAGTTAGGTGATGTTTTATCAGGATTAGGTCTTGACACTTCAAAAATTCATTTCTTTTGACATTTAAATCTTTTATTCTTTTATATATCTATATAGTTCATACATATGAAACATTTTTTAAAAAATATAAAAAAACAATTATATTATCAATTAGTCGATTAATTATATATTTTTAATCATTTTTTATAAATTTTTAACAATATTATTATCTTATTAAATTATAATTGATACTATAATTATAAGCTTACTATATTTAATTAAGGAATATTCATCTAAAGTGATTATTAATATATTAAATATAATTGATAACAAATAAATAATTATATTAATTATTCTTCAGAATAATTATTTATTAACTTCAATATTGATGATTAATTGTTAAATAATAATCAAAATATATATTTTAAAAACTATAATTAACTTGTTATATTGATTTTTATTAAATATTAAAAGAACAGTAAATTAACTACAATCATTTTTGTAAAACAATTAATTATGTGCATAATGATTTTCATTTTTCAAAGATATTTTCAAGAACAACATCATTTAGGGTGTTTAAGTGGGATGCACTTACGAGAAAAAAATGGTACAAAAATGTTAATATATTCTCTCAAAACATATTGGTCACTCCAAAACTTGTTTTTTTTATGTTTTAAATTTCATATGTTTTATTGGAAATGGGATGTATTCCTCAACAATTATGTGGCCTAATATTTCATCAGTGTAGGTTAATAATATTTCCCATTCATTTTTTTGGGTGTCACAAATTAAAAATGTGATTTTTTGGTGGCATCAGTTCTTTGTTGATATGATGATGCACGTGTTATATTTCCAGGCCTTTTAGTGGGTTCTTGTTGAGTGGTTAAAAACACATTGAAACCTTATCTCAATATTTTTGGTGGGTTCTTTTCAGTCTATTTTAATATAAATTCATTGTAATATGACAATAGAAATTAATTAAAATCATTTTATAGATGTAATGTTATATCAAATTTAAATTTTCTAAAAAATACTAAAAATTTATTATAACCTATTAAATTATCATATTAAACTATAGGGGATTGATACATGGTTATCATGTGCCTCAAAATTAATACAAAAACTACTATATGTTAAGCCTTTAACAATGATATAAAGGGTTTTATCGGTTTGATATTTTGATTCATGTTTATAGTCAGCCTGTATAAGTGCTAGAAAAAACCTTATAAAGGGTGCCATTATTAGCGCTTTTTCAGCGCTAGTAAAGGGTACGTTTATCAGTGATTTTTTAGTGATGATAAAGTATGGATTTAACAGTTCTAAAAAAGAACTAACAAAGGCACCATTTATCAGTGCTTCTTTTTGGTGCTGATAAAAAAATTTGAAAAATATATATATTATTTCACACACCACAAAACCCACTTTCTCAGCAATCATGTCCCCCATTCTCAGTGCTCCCCAAATTTCCATCACAAACCTCGAACCCCTACTCAATGCTTGCAAACACCCCCCCCCCCCCACACACACACAACCTTTTTCAACGCTTGAATGACTCCCCCAAATACCTACTCATGTTGGGATTTGATCTTACAACTTCCCTTCAGTGTTTCAATTCCCTTTACCACTCCTCCAATCATGTTTTTTTTATATTTTACAATATTTATTTTTATTCTTATATATTTAGAAGTGTGTGACATATATATACACACTTATATTTATTTAAATATATTATATATTAATACTAATTTATATATATTAGAATATATATATCTCTCTTGATTAATACACATATATATTTATATATAAACATTACATATACATTTTTTTAAGTATATATATTCTTGTATTTTTATAATGTATAAAAATAATTAGTTATTGTTTTAAAAAATTGGATAATATTTATTTTCATGTGATTTATATAATTATTTTTAAATGAATTTGTAAAACATATCAACATATTGAGATATATATTTTATACATGACATATATATTTATATGTCTATATATTTATACTTTTTTAAATGTAATTTTTTATTTTGATATAAATTTTTTATAATGTATTTATAAATATTTACTTTAAATACATTTATATACTATATTTAATTATATTGATATAAATTTATATATGATGTATATACACAATATTGATACACGTACACATACACACATATTTACACAAACACATACACATAAAAATATTTACATATATATATATATATTCATGTATTTATTTACATATATTAGAATATGAGAATTGATAAATATCTATTTTTACTGAAAGACACATGTTTATATATAAACATTACATGTATAGGTATTTATATAAATATTAATACATTTTTATAAGGAAAATAAAATGGATAATTTTTTAATTTAAATAAAATTAGTGATATATATTTCATTCCATTTGGATTATATATTTAAAAATACATTTTTATTTAAATATGATTAAATATGAACGTATAAAATTGTTTTATTATAAGTATAAATAATAGAATATACATATATGTTATTATAGATAAAACTACATTATGAAAAATGATAAAATTTCAAAACCATAATATCAGTGTGAATGTAAGCCCCTAGAATACATTTAGTCTCCACTAAAAAAGGACAAGAATGCTCTCTTAAATGAAATTGAAATGATATTGAATATTAAAAAAAATTGGTATCCGAACTAAAAACTCATTTTTATATTCCTTCTGGGCCTTTTGACCTTTAAAAATTGTTACAGGGGTCCCCCAAATAATTATGGTGTAGTTCTCTTCGCATTATTTGATTTGATATGCAGTAGAGCCGAAATGAACAACCAGGTCCAAATTTAAGATCATTTAAATTTCAAGTCATGTTTCCAACTTATCTTAGATCAACCATTAATTAATTTAATTTTTATATCATCCAACACTTATTAAATGACTATTACTCGAAAATAATTATTAAATAATTAATTAATATTACTTTTAAATTATTTTATATTCCATTTTTACTAAATATCATATATATTAAGTGTAAATGAGTATATAGATTTATCTAAATCTTATTTCAAAAATATATTATATTTATATCAATAGAATTATATTTATATATTAATATATTATTTTTAATTAAATATAAATTTTTATGAAATATACCCTTTATCAGTGCTAGTAAAAAACACTGACAAAGGGGGGAATTTATCAATGCTAGTAAAAAAGTGTGAATAAATCCCCCTATCATCACTTTTTAAATATCACATATAAATACCCCCATTATCAACACTTTTTTTCTAGTACTGATAATGACCCCCCCTTTATATGTTCTTTTTTATTAGCATTGATAAATTGCCCCCTTTATCAGCACTTTTTTAGCTCAGATAAAGACCCCCTTTATAAATGTTTTTTGGCACTGATAAAGGCCCCCCTGTATCAGTTATTTTCCTAGCATAGATAAATGGGGCCTTTATCATAACTTTTAGCTAGCACTGCTAAATACTAGCACTGAATAAATCTAATTTTGTAGTAGTGACATTTATGGTGCCGCTAGTGCAGTGCAATGGCTAGAAAATTTTACCTCTTGTATAACGGCCCATAATTGTCATACTAATATACTACATCTAAATAGAATAATATTCATTAAATAACAAAGCAAAATCACTCCAAAACATTATAGTCTTATTGTCTTTTCAAAATGGTAAATATAGACAACTGGTTCATAAAAAATCTACATCATCTTTCGCTTATTCCTTCATAACTAGAACTCTATTTTGACACATATTACTTAAAACCTTTCTTCATATCCTAGGAAAAGAAACATAAGAAAGGGTGAGATCATATTATTATTAAGGTAAAACAAGGAAGATATCCATCATATCATAATGATAAGACAAATTAACTTAAGAAAAACATTGGAAAATTATATCGTGCATATCAAATTTTTTGATATCTTTTAATGGGAGAAATCATAAAAGTTTATAAAGAACACATTTCATGATATCAAAACATAAGACATGAAATTTCAGCATACATATAAGCAAAGAAAATTACTTCTATATTAGTCAAGGCTAACTGTTGAGACCATCATTGCCAATAAATTCTTTTACTAAAACGGGTTCACTCTCCATTCCATCCATGTATTACTGAACTAGGTTTACTTATCATTCAAACCCTATATCACTAACCAATGATCATTTCTCATTCCATTAATGTCTATCCCATGAAAAATAAATATTTACCAAATTTTTTGGAGGGGGATATTGGTCCCACCCATCATATAATGAAAACCACACATATGTGTTCCTTAAGAACATGGATCATTCATCATATAAAAATCCAATAAATGAATTGGGTTTCATAAACATCATTCAATCATAACATTTCCCACAAAAAAGAAATAGGTTTCATAGTTATCATTTCATCATAAACATCAACCAACCATAGTAACATTTGGGATAGTATCCTTGAGAAAATATCCCCATTAAAACATAACTAACATCAAATAATGTTATCATATATGGAAAATAATTTTGATATATCACTTGAAAATAATTATTGAGGAAAATATCCTTTCTACTTTGAAAACTTTTTAATTTATTAAAATTTCATGCAATTTTATTAGAAAATAAATTATTTGAAAATATACTTGAAATACTTGAAGGTAAGATTCAAGGAATAAAGGCATCATGAAATCATACAACTTCATTCATGCTTTATAATTTAAAAAACAGTCCTTTCGTACTTTTACTAAAAATGTCAAAAAGTACCTCATCAAGAAAATTATAAAAATATTAATTTCAAACCGTTTAGTAAAACTTAACACTTGGATAAAAATAACTTTAAAATTTATTGAAGAATATTAAAAATATTTTGGAAAGCATTTTTATGAAACATGGAAATGGAAGATAAATATTCTTATCCAGATACTTATGTATAGACAATCCCAAATAATAATGAGATTGTGAAATTAACCCTTACCTAAGGTCTGATTTCCTTAGTATGTATTTTAAACTTCTGTATAATAGATTAAATAATGTTATCAACTTTTTACATAACCATATTTATATTTATTACATCAATAATGATCATATTATCTACCCCTTTTCAATAATTTCTCATTGTTACTCTTCTTTCGGGTGTTAATTACTTCATTTTCTTGTGCATTTTATTTCATATAACTCTCAATTCATGTGCATAGAATATAGTTCCATCATTTAAATAATTATATTAAAGTAATATATATCAAATTTATTCATTATATACATTTATAAAATCATTCTTTAATGGTGAATATGGAAAATGAATTGCATCGTGTTTTGGAGCCGGTAGGCCGTACGTATGCATGAGCAATGGAATCATTCTTTTAATAGTAAAAGAGTAAGAAAGTGGATTCTATATATATTTTTCCATAATTAATATAATGTTATAATTATTATATATATTTATATTATTTCCATCATTATACCCATCAAAATCATGTGGTAATGAAAAAAGATTACACCATGACGCGGAGATGGTAAGCCTTACGTACGCACGTGCAGTGATTTTGTTTTTCAAAGGATGGATAAATGGTGAATATGGTTGTTTTATAATAATAATAAAATATTAGAATATATATGGTACTATATTTATTACTTTATAATGTAAACATAATAATAAGAAGAAGTGGAAGAATAAATAATATTGAAATATTTGGTAATGATGGTTAACTCTACTTTGGAGAACATCCTTTAGATCTCCTCTTAGGGACACTAGGGTTGGTCTTTTGAGAATACCAGAACCTCTATAATGTGGATAAAAAATTTAATAACATAAATTGGTAGGGGATTCATGATATTTAAGGCTAAATGTAATGTGAAGAAGTGAGAGAAGAGGTTCCGTTTTATAATTGAGGTAAGGGGAACTTTTGTAATTTTATTAGAATATTAATTTATAACAAATTCAATATAATTAAATATACCTCCAAAAATATTTATCATAATATAATATGATATAAGGTTGTAATATAATCATAAAATATATTTTAGATAGGTTTTGGTATTATTTTAAACTTTATCATTTTGATTAATCGTTAGTTAACCTATTTTAATTATAATTAAGGTAACAAATTTTTCAATATTAAAAGGTTTTAAAATTTACATATGTGATGTAAATTAAATCATAAATGAAATATTTATTAAATTTTTACCTTATTATATATATATTTTTATTTTTAAATATATTTTATGACTATTTTATAATTTAAGAAAATTTTATTTTGATAAAATATCATTATTTTAAATTTTGATACTATTCATTACATTGAATTTTAAAAATATCAAGAATACAAGTCAAATATGAAAAAAATATTTTATTTTATACTTAGAAGATCCATTTCATCTATAAAATTAATTTATCATATTAATTATATAAAATTATATTTATTTTAATATTTTTAGTAACGTTTATTTGATATTTCCATTAATAAAAAATTTATTACATTAGTAATGTGTACTTTTTAACACAATATTTTCTCAAATAAAAATTCAAAAATACCATGAAAAATATAAATCAACTATATTTCATAAAAATATTTATTTTTTAATATATATTTTGTTTAAACCTATATAAAAATGATATAGTATTTAAAACCTTAATGTAATGTATTTAAATTTTTATTATATAAAATATTATATATACCATAATTTCATCTAAGTGACCCAAAAAGTAAAAAATAAATTTATATTATGAAAATTTGTTTATTAATATTAAAATATACTTTTATATTCTTTCATAACATAACTTCTTTCCCATGTGGATACATAAGTGATATTAAAGAAAAAGAAAGTGACTTTTGTGACTTTCTTTGATTTAAATATTATATAAGTCATTTTCATGGACCGGGGTCCATTAAAAAAATTAAATTAAATTCTTATGTAACGTCTTGAACCTGGTGTTCACTATCTAGTGCCCAGATCTAGGTCATCACATGACCTAAGGCATGCCTCTCCATATTCAAGAGGTTTCCGACTAGCTGCGTGGGTCTATGGAGATCTGTTGGGGAGACTATACCCACTAATCAGGGTAATTCCACAGCAAAAATAATATCAAATGATATTGTAACTTGTAGACATAAATATATGGTTAGTGTACAACAATGGAAACAAGTATCCTGGCAACAGATGTTATAACAATATGATTAATACACTATATGTCCAACAATCATACAATCATAAATGACACTAAAAGTAACACAAGATCTTGAACATCGTCCTGAGTCCCAACCTAGTCCTGACATCCCATGATCTAACCAAATATCCCATGCATGAACCACACATCATGTCCCTGTCATGAATCTATACTTGAAATCATGTATCATCTTCTTAGGTATCGAAGTGTCATAGTTTCCAGAGCAAGGTTAGAGTAAAACTCAATAGGACACCACCAACAGTGTCAAAAATAATAACTAATCTAAATAGATAGTGTATGAAAGTAAATATTGAATAAAAAGCTAAAAAACTAAACTGGGTTCCATTTATTAACATGGGTCACATTAGTCACTTTCATCAGTAGTTCCACGGGTCATCTATATTCATCAGATTCACTACGATGTCAGTCATATAAAATTTTCATAATGGGTCAAGTTGTCTAACTCACATGGATAATCATTTCATTAAAAAAATATTCATTAACTTACCTTGGGGCCTTAGTCCATGTACATTACCTCACCTTGGAGCCTCATTCGAGATTCATTACCTCACCATGGAGCCTCATTCTAGATTCATTTCCTTACCTTGGAGCCTCAATCTTGGCCCAAACCATTTTCATTCATTAAGGGCATAGAGCCTCAGTCTGACTCCCCAACCCATGCAATACCTCAGGGGGCCTAGAGCATTAATCTAGAAAACCCATTAGAGGATCCTAAAACCAATACCCCACACTATCAATAAGCCTTGTTCACATGATTTTAAAACCATATAACTTCTACAAACACAAACCATAACCATTAAACTTGTTATCATTTACAATCATAACTCGTTATCACATGTACCCTTATTCCAAACATTTCCTTATGTTATTCCACCATGTATTCACAATCATTCTTTTGTTCATTTCATAATAATTTTAACATTCCAAAATAATCATCATGGGTCCTATTTCACCAACCCATATATCAATTCAATTTATAAGGCCCTAATAGACCTTTTAAACCCAAAACATGGTATACTACACAAAAAAGAATATTCATTTTAAAACATCTTCAAAAAACCCTTTAAAACATGGGTCTTTATTTTTGAAAACTAAAACATGAACCAAGGATTTCATATCAATTCAACCATTCAAATAATCATTAAATAATTTCACAAAATGGAGTGCATTCCCTCATTCCAAATAATTATTTTAAATCTATTAATAAAATCACTTTCTATAAGACCTTGAGTTCATCACCTCCTTTTAAAACATATCCCACTTTCAAAACAACTTATTCTTCATTTTGAAAACCATAACCAAATAAAAATCATAAATGCATTATGTAAACCATTTGAAATCCCCGTAGGCATTTCAAAAAATCCAATATATCAATTCAATTTACCCTTTATACATGACCACATTCTCAGTTACAATTTACAACCATCTTTCTCTCACATTTACCATATCTAAACATTTACCAATTCATTTCACTATTTCAAGGTTTCAACACACCCCATGGGTTTCCCTAGTTTTGGTCTCATATCATCAATGAACTTAACATAGTCCAAGAAGGCTATCACACCTCAATCTAAGGCCCAAATCACTCCCCTTAACCCAAGACATCAAAACACAACAATTCAATGAAATAACACAACTACATACACATATAAAACCTCAATCCTATGGTAAAAATATTTAATACCACCAAACTCGAATCTGGGGACTACCACATGCTCGACCATAGCCTTTGATATGGAAAAAATCATCTTTAAATACCCAACCTATAAACTGCTAGAAAAAGAGGGTTTTAGTGCTTTTTAAAGAGGTGGATTCTACAAGACCTAATCCGGAAAATAGAGAAAATAGGTGTGTTAGACTCACCTGAGTCTTCCATTCTTAATAAATGGCATTCTAAACCCCAAATAATTGAAGTAAAATCATCCAAGGAGGAGTAAGAGGATGCTGGATTATAACCCAATCTATAGGTGGTCTAATGGGGTGAAAATTTTGGGAATAAGGAAATACTATTGCAAGGAAAAATGGGAATTTCACACTTTTAAAGGGCCAAATAGTTTTCCAAACTATGCGTCAACCATGCATCTCCCTCTTTCCAAGACGGTCCACACCAAAAAACTTTCCTGGAAGCTTCCACACAGTTTGGAAATTTTTTTGGTAACCATGTGCTAGACTCTATCAAAAAGGGTCCCCAAGCAACACAATTTCTTGGAATAGGTGCACAGTTTTTACAACTCATTAACCAATCATGCGCTATACACCTTTGACCTCTTTTCACCTACTTTTGTGTCTTACACCCTCTAAAGTCTTCTAAAACTCCCCCATTTTCCCAAGGACCACCTCATTAACCATAACAAGTAAGGTTTAACCAAAATTTAAAACAAGGATATACCTCTATATTGGGTTAGGATCTTACAAAATCCACTCCATATGATGGATTATCCTCGATTCATACTTCCCAATAATTTCTAAGCTTCTGAGACAAAAGGTCGATCCATAGGACCCACCCATCAACTTCCACCTTCTGAGTTTCTCCATGAACTTGATCATTCTGAAACAACACTCAGACAAATGAAGTAGTCCTACACCAAAAACAATTCTCCCAACATGAACCACAATTACAACCTAATGCTCCTCAATGATGCATCCACCTCAACCCCTTATAACCACCACAAATCAAAAGAGGAAGGTCTAGTTAACTCCACTAGACCACCACACAAAAGGATACCGATAAGGAACTACATTACCAAGGGAGATCTAATCAAAACACACTTGGTATGATCCTCTCCACAATTCATGGCTCAAATAATTTGGCGTTATCTCACCTAGTACCTCCAAAGCTATAATAGTGATCATAACTCAGCGCCACAAAGAAACACATGGGTTCCAACCACAATCCCTGACCTTTATTGGTCCGTAACATGAAGCCCAATAGCCTCATTCCACTTTTGAACAACCAAAATGCACAACCTAAGTAAAACCTCCATCTCAGGGCACTCAATCATTCAGAACTTGAACCAACACTCATCACCAAAATCGACACACCAAATTGGATCCATCCTGAGTCCATCCATCTTGAAACACTAGTCATATCATTAAATGAGTACTTTACCTCTATGGTGATCCCCACCATGTGCCTTAGTTCATCACCACCATTTCTGGATATTGAGAACTTCCCCCATCTAAAAAGTGAATAATATAACCTCAACTCAACTTTCACAAAATAACCAATGTGTTTCCCCCCTCACTATCCCCAAACATTCATGAGAACTCCACCCAACATGGGCACAAAGTCAGGCCCTCAGAACCACCCATAGTGAATATAGATACACCATCCTATTGGAGTATATGAAAAACTTAACCTCTCTTAAGTTCACCCCAAGATCTGAAACACACTTAGCAAGATGACTCCAGACCAGAGGTGTCTTATAAATTACCACAACCATTACTTTTTCAATATCACAACAGGTTATCTCCAACTAGCATATCCCTAACCACTCATTTTATGTTGTTAACTCGCTACTCCTTTCACCTGCTTAGAAACCTTCTCCCATAAGGCATACCACCATCATTCATCACACATACCTAATTCATTCCTCAGATTTCAATAAAAATCCATCTTCATTGAACCAGTTACTCTCCAATCCATATTCATGATCCTTGTAACCAATCAACATTCAGATCACTAGAGCTTCTATCATCCCCTCATCAATGAGGTACAACTAGGTTTCGTATAAAAAAACCAATTTCCATTTCCAAACCCACTTAACATTCCAAAATATTCATCGAAACACACCTCCACTTGACCAAATCGGACCTATGATGAGGTTACAACTCCTAATTTGAAATTCCATCAGCCGTTTTCGTAGCTTACCACACCGATCAATAGCTCTAACATAGGCATATTTGATTTATTTTAATACATCCCCACTACCTAACCCAATTCACGAATCGATCAACTGCCACATCCAAGGATGATCAATATTTCCTCAAAGAACCTAAACATGCACCCAACATACTTATCATCAGCACCCTGATGCCACCACATTAAATCCATGGTGTGGTCAAAACATCCCTGACTAACCTACCACTCCCCACCATAGGGTATCATTCGCATAGATTTCCTTAAGAATGTTCAACCATTGTGGGTTAGGCTTCGATCACAAATGAAGTTCAGAATATGAATGTGGTTGTCCAAATTCCATTAGGATAATAACAAAAATATCACCCACTCCCTGTTCTCATATTCTAAGGATGATTCCCTTGGAATTTGATAACATCTGCTCCATCCCAAGGACCTATCCTGTAACTAGTTGGTGGTATATTCCCCACCATATAGACCCACATATACCACTCCACAAGTGAAACCTCTATGAGGCTCCATATCCAACCAGAATACATATATGTAGTTATCAATATAGCCATAAATCTCTTAGCATACCTAGGATGATGTAAATATATTAGACGTGATAGTCACAAGATAAAATAATAATAATAAGTCTTCAACATATGTCACCACAAATAATCCATCACCAATGTCACACCTACCATAGGGACACCTTAACATGCTACAAGACTCGGGCTTCCTTACCCACCAATGTTTAATCCATGCTCAAACACAAAAACTCATGCTGGATTTTCAACCAAAACTCATTACCACATCATGACCCTTTTTAAATCATTCATAACTCAATGTTACCTTTTTGGTACCACTTCCATTACCCTACTTGAGTTTCCTAGTATGATCATGGTAATTTTCATGGAAACACAACAACCACCACACTGATCCACTACTCAATCATCTCTTACAAAATAAGCACTTCCAACTATGATCACGCATATTCCCGGCATGAACTTATCACTAGCCACCCATTCAACTATCCCAAATGATTTCATGACTTCCCATTATGTTCCCATATCTAGACGTCATTAGAGCCCTCAAGGTCACACACATTCCAGCAACCACACACAAAACTCGACTCTAGAACAACAAGTTGTAAATCACCAAAACTTGGTCCAAAACATACTCACTCATCTAAACATGCCTCATAGTCCGTTAATCCCATTAGACTCAAGGAATTATCAACAATCTCAACATTAGCATCCAATGAACCAACTATCGTGCAAGAAAGCCCAACCATGTGACCACCACCCTAGGTTACACTTCAATACAAAAAGTTTTCATCCATTCCTTGGTCACCCATATCTAGTTTATAAAGACCCAGGATTAACATACATGGACTTTACATCCTTTTAGATGAAAATTCTATACATTACAAAAAATATATTCTAGTGGACCATAATAGTTTAGTGTCTTTGGAAACATGGAAACAAAATATTCTATCATGGTGAAAGATCTGCAACATCTCCCATAAAGATCTACCCCACTAGCACTTATACCTAAAACCATTCTTCATAACTTTTAGAATGGAAACATAAGAAAGGTTTGATCCCAGATTCTCAGTAAGGATGAACAAGGGAGACAAGTAAGCATAAACATGAACATTGAAGTATTATAACAAGATCATAACCTTAGGAGATCATACCATGCATATCAAAGGACATAAACATGTGTTATGGGATAAATATTAGCAGTTCATAAGATATGAATCATAAAAAAATTCACATCATGAGCCATGAAATCATTACTATGGAATAATAAATAGGATTGGTGGAATATATATAAGAATAGAAACTTTTATGTCATGGATACCTACCAAGAGCTTTATAACATGTTAGGCTTGGGCTACGACCCGTGTACTTACATTGGTATTGGGATAACAACCCTTGTACCCACTTTCATTTAAAATTTGGCTACAACCCATGTACAAAATTTCTTTTAGGATTGGGATAAAACCCATGTACCGTCTTGTTTTCGGGCATGGGATGCAACCTCTGTACATACAATAGGCTTGGGCTAGCAAGTCGTGTACCAACCTTCTCTTAATCTTGGGATACAACCCCAATACCTTTTTATTTTTGGGCTTGGGATGCAACCCATGTACCATCTTTCTTTTAGGATTGGTCTTCAACCCATGCACCTTCTTGTTTTTGGGATTGGTCTACTACCTGTGTACCCTCTTTCATTTAGGATTGGGCTACGACCCTCTTTCTTTTCAGGCTTGGGATACAACCCATACACCCCATTTCTTTTTTGGGCTTGGGCTACAACCCATACACCACTTTTTTTTAGGCTTGGTCTACAACCCATACACCCTCTTTCTTTTCGGGCATGGTCTACAACCCATACACCCTATTTCTTTTCGGTCTTGGGCTACAACCCATGTACCCTTTAATCTCATATAAAACATATCCTTACCCAATTCATTGGAGGAAAATTGAGGTCCCACCCATCTCATAGTAAAATAATTCACACATGTGTCACAAGATAATAAACCAATCATCATATCATGACTCATAAAAAGATATAGGTCTTATAAACATCAAATCATAACCCATAAAATGAAATGGGTATCATTAACATTTCATCACATCATAACCTATGTAAAATAGATAGGTTTCATAACCATTTCATCGAAGCATAAACCATGAAAGAGAAACTAATGTCATAAATATATAACCCGTGAAAGAGAAACAAGTTTCATAAAGACCATGGCATTAAGTATGACCCATTCATAAAAAGGATATGAGTGGATCCTTTAGAAAATTTCCAAAACGAGCATGAGTTACATCATTGTATTTCATATTAAATGTAAAATAGTTTTTAAATATCTCTTAAAAATATTTCTTGACGAAAATATCCTTTCTTCTTTGAAAAAGTCTTATCAATACATAAAACCATTTAAAAATCAGTTTCTTAGAAAATACCTTGAAAAAATATAAAGACGAATTGAAACCATTTTGAAAATATTTTTCCTGGAAAATTAATTTTAAAAATATTTATTAAATAATAACCTTACAAAAATTAAAATGAATCTTCAAAGGAATGATGGTGGGTAAATCCGGACCTGTTGTATGAAATAAAAAAGGAATATTCCTTTTGCACAGTAAAAAGGTTTCAAGGAATCCCTTGTTTAGAAGGTGACAAGAATATTCTCTTGAAGATATTGGTAAAAGAAAAAAAGGTTAAAAATGTATATAAAAACTTATAGGATAATGGTATAAATATTCTTGGAAACCCTTTCTAGAAAACATAGATTTTCGACCAAAGAATGTGTAAAGTAGGGATTTCCTAACAACACTTTCTTAGCTATATTATTTACCAAAGAGCAGAATATGGTACAAATAGAAGAGTATAACATGAAATAATATAGTATAGGGAAACTTATTAGTATTGTTGGGATATGGATCATAATATTTCATCAAGGGAACTAATAACATAAAAAATCTCAGAAAGTGATGAGATTGTCTCAATAAACTCTTATAACTGAGTAACATGGGATCATACTCTCCATATAAAAAAAGGAAATTACATGAATCTTAATATATAATCAAAAGAATTATATTAATTTAATAACCTGTAAATTGAATGTATATACATATTGAATAATATTTTAGGTCTATATCGAAACACAAATCTCAATGAAGGCAAATTGAGGCAAAACTATTTTACCAATTTGGTAACTTTTGAATGTTAAACCCCACAGAAGAAGGATCATAAAAAGAGAATGTGAATAAAAAAAATTTTAATTACAAGATATGTATAATAAAATCATGTGAAGTACATACACCACACAAAAGGAAAGAGTACCGAACATATCTTGTATCTTATAGAAATAAAAAGTGAGATAAAACCCCCCTACATTGTGTCTTGACTCTCTCTGTACTCGTACAATATTCATATATAATAAATATAAGTTTATTATAAATATTTTACAGATTAATATTCTTATATTTATTACCATATATGGGTTTATTATAACCATATATTACCTTCTTATTAATGATCCTATATGAAAGTTTCACTTCAGGTAATATTCTCTTTGTTCTACACACGTGCCTTATTTTTTTATATTGTTGGTCCTTATACTTTTTTCATGATTAAAGAATGTAGATAATGATATAAATATCAGGTATATACATTATATTCATATTATAATAATTTATATCATATATATGTATAAAATGGAATACACCATTCCTGGAGATGGTAAGTTGTACGTAAGCCTAAACGTTGTTTCCGTTTTTATTATCGTATTGAAAGAAAGTTTCTAAATTGAGTATGTATATATATATATATGTACATATATAATTATTATATTATAATTAATATATCATATATATATAATATAAGTTCATTAAATCCATCCATAATACAATTTTTGTAGTGTGTGAACGAATCACATCGCTTTGAGGGGGCGGTAGTCCACACTTCGTCAAACGAGATGATCATATTAACACAAAATGGAAGGTAAAAAGGTGTGTGTTGTAAAAGTAATAAAGAAGATTAAATACATAATAAATATAATATATTACATATATAAATAGTTTTTCCATCATAATGTCCATGATAATTGGTGGTATAGTAGAAATGAACAATCATCGCTTCATGAGGTAGTAGTTCGTCATACAGAGAAACAACATGTTTAATATTTATTAGATGAAGGTGTTTATAATTGTATGTTATAAACTTTTCATAAAAAATCATAGTATATTTTGGATGAAAGTGTTTTCACCCAATAATGGAATAAATAGAGTGGGTGGGTGGAGAAATAAAATAATTGGAAGGAGCTTGAGAGAAGATGTTTCCTCTAAATCGGGTAACTTTTTTTGGTTTATGCGAAAAGGTTTCCTTGAAAGGGTTTATACCCAAAGGTAGGATTAAAAGTATAAGGGATTATTTTTGGGAGGTGACATGGGAATATCAGGGACTAACTTAAAAGGTTTTAGGTTTCTGAGTAATGGGTAGAGGTGGTGTCCTTTTATAGGAAAGAAAATGGACTCACATGGAATTTTAAGAACCAAATTAGGTGTGCACATATTCTTACCTAAAAAAGTCATAAAACCCACAAATAACTCAATAATATGAAGTTTATGGAAAAAATATGGATACAAAATGGGTTTTGGACAAGTGTATAGATCATTTGGGCCCTTAAATTTAAGGTTCAGTCCCTAATTAATCTTAATTTGTCCTTAACCGTTGTGATTGATTTTAATCACTTTTACTATTCATGTTGGTCAAAAATTAACTTGGTATTATTAGAATATAAATATTATACATAATATAGTGGTTTATGTTGTATTTTTTAAAATAAAACCACATATTTGGTAAAATTAAGATTATCACTAATCCCACAGATCGGACGAAATAACGGGGTTTTCTAGTAGGAAAAAGTTCAAAAGATTGTAATGATTTTATATTCAGTTTCAAAGTGAAATTGATTCTAATGAATTAAATTATATTAATATATGTAATTAATATATAATGTGACCTTAAAAAATATTTATAATATCATTTATCATTAATATTTTTTTATACAAAAAGTCAATTTTTAACTAAAAAGGAGTATTTTTCACTATTCATCAAAAAATAAAGTTGCTCAGAAAAATCCTAGAAATTCACCCTAGGATTATTTTGACATTATAAATTGAAAAATGGATTTTATTTTATCTAATTAATTTTCAAAATGTGTTTAAAATTACATTTATGTTTAAAATTGATTCATTCACAAAAACAATTTTTTTTAACATAAAAGGGATTTACCAAAAATAATATCTTTACTTATCAATATATTATATTTATATAAAACAAAAATATTTGAAAAGTATTTATTATTATGTTTTATTACTAGGTTATAATTATCATATTTAAATAATTAAAACAATAAATTGAGATATTTCTTAGAAACATAGTGTTGTGTGCATATTAAGTTAAGACGGTATTTCTTATAGCACAATCCAATTTGGTATTGCGTGTGAAAGGAATTTTTGACTTAGGATTTTAATTTATATATATATATTTATATAAACTATTTACAGTGTCATGTAAAATGAAATTTTTTGAAAATTTAAATTAATTCAAAAAATAATTCTCAAAATCTCGGGGTGTTACATTCTACCCCCCTTAAAATAAATTTCACCCTCAAAATTATTCTAGTTTATCAAAGGTTTAAGACATGAAATTTTAATTTATAGAAACCCACATCATAAAAATGGATACTAAAACTTCCCTTAAAAATTGAAATTAGGAAGCATAACGGTTACCCAAAGTAACATATAACTGGGTTTTCTCAATGGAGAACATAGGTTGGTAGTGAAGATTGGAAAAGGAGGGAAAATGTAAATATTTATAGGCTGTGATTGAGTTCATCCATCAAAAATAATTGAATTATCAATGCAAAGTTGAGTGCCTCAAATTCATAAATATCTAATGATTTAAAAGTCCATCATCTCGACAAAAATTATGATATTAGGACAATAATGTTTTGTGATCACTTTCAGAACATTTGGTAATTCTTGATAAATTTTTATAATCAAAATATTATTCTTGGGTTATTCTTTAAAAAATTATAATACATCCATTACCTCATGAAATGAATGTCCAGAAATTAAGTTTGATGATTAAAGAACTAAAAATTGTTTTTAACAGATCTTAAGGCCCATTATAGAATAAAAAGTCTAACTATTTGTCTCTTAAGAAAATAACATGAATTAATCTTTAAAAAGTTACTCTAATAGTTCATAATAAATATTTATTAATTAAAAATAAATATACATTAATGAGGAAGTTGTGTCGGCCAGTGTTAGGAATGAAACAATTATCATCCTTCAGTCATGGGTTCAAGATCTGCGGCCCTACCAGACTTGATCGGTTGTCACTCAACATACATGATGTACTTTTTTAAAACTACACTAATAATATATAATATGGACATCCTTTAAATAAGGTTAATCCCTGGTTATCCTTTTTAACTAAGGTTTTCAATACAAACTCAGTACTCAAATACTTCCTTCAATGTTTAACTTTAACTTTTCTGGAATGGTTAACCTTATAACCCTTTAGAAAGTTGAAAATCCAAAACCATATAATGAGATTCACAAAATAATATTAACATTGATTCCCCTGTATAACAAAAAATAGATTTTGGTTTTTATATTCCAAGAATTTGAATAACCTCATTATATATTTTATTGAAAATTGGTAACAACTTGAATTACCATAAATCCTTTTAAAAAAAATGCATGCTTCCTTATTCCAAAGTATGTTGGATTTACTCTGTAAATCTAGAAATGTTGTAAACATCATTAGTGGTAGCATAATCCACCTATAAAAAGATCCCTAATTTGTTCCAATGTAATCAGTATTGTCCTATTTACTTATTCATATCCCACATATCTTTATCCATTCAACATTATCTTAACATAAAGAACATGTTAAGGGTTACCTTTCCTTATTCAAAATGTTAACTTTCATGATATTACCTTTATAGTCCATCATGAACATTCAACATATTCTTGTATATACCTAGAAAAACATAAATTGAACAATCCATACATAAGTCACCTTCTTAATTCTCGAATCCAAATACATAAATACTTTGATTACACAATCCTTGATCTATTAACAATAATAATTCTTTCCTTTCACATTTAATATGTAGTATCTTCATCATCAGAAATGTAACCATCACTCACACCACCTTGTTGATTCTCTTCAGGAACTTTCCTCTTGGAATATTTAGTTGCATAATGACCATTTATTTCACACATAAAACACTTAAACTTCATTGATGAATTAGGGTGGCCAAAATCTCTATCCATTTCATTAACTGAACTCTTTATTTTTTCCTTATAGTCACTTTCTTTGTGTCCTTCTTTTCCACAGTCAAAACACTTTCTTGTTCCTCTACGATATTCACTTAGGTGATTCTTTCCACATTACTAACACAAAGGAAATAAAATCTAATTTCCTCCATGGTCTCCATTACCCAAACTCTCAACTAACATCTTCTTTCTCTTCCTTGGTCAGTTTGAGAGTTGGTTAAGGTAAACATTGTTAATCATATTCCATGAAAACTAGTTAGGCATGATCACAACATCTTTCACTCAATTTATTATCTCACTTAAATATTCATTAGAAAATCATCCATCACATTCAACATTAATCCAGTTCCTTCTGGTTCCCGCCATTGACTAAAACTAGAAGCATACTATGAGCATTACTTAAAATAGCAGAAAACCACCTAGTAATGAAAATAATTACTTACAGTATATCTAAATCATGAAACCTTCCATAATATATGACCCCTTAGGTTAATCCTAGTTTATTCATAGCCAAATTCTAATTAAATCATTCATGATAGTTCATGAAGAGTTTGGGAATTCCCAAAGCATATCCCCCAGGAGTGTCAAACCAAGTGTATAGTAAGGCCAGTTGTCATGTACCAGATTACCCTGAGTCAAGATCGAAACATCTTATTGGAGTTGTTACCCCTAGGTACATCTGTGATAGAGCCATATTCACTTGTAGTATCTAGACATGGATGTATTGATATAAAACCACTCACTCTATCCATTAGCAAAATTCTAGGACATTTACTCAAACATTATCTCATCCTTATACTTATCCATTGATATGTCCCAAAACATATAATTAGAAATATACCAAGGGATATAAAAAAAGTTTTCTCATCCTAGTTTCCAAAGGTTGACTACACCATTCCTTTGATACAAACTATAGTGACCCAAGCTTAACAAATATGGATATTACATCCTTTTGGATGAATACTTAGCACATTACAAAAATACATGCTATAGGACCATAATAGTTTAGTGTTTCTAGAATATTTGAAACAAAATATTATATCCTGGTGAAAGACCTTCAACATCTCCCATAATGATCTACACCATTCACACTTCTACCTAAAACCATTATTCATAACCTAGAGAAAGGAAACATAAGAAAGGGGTGAGATTATATTCCTAGTAAGGGTAAACAAGGGATACATGTATGCATAAATATGAACATAGTAATATGATAACAGGATTGTAACATTTGAAGATCATACCCTGTATATCAAAGTTCATAAACATGAGCTATGGGATAAAGCTTGGAAGTTCATAAGGCATGGATCATAAGGAAATAACCATCATGTGACATGAAATCATAACTATGGACTAAGACAGATGATTGGTGGAATACATATAAGAATAGAAAATTTTATGTCAGGGATACCTACCAAGACCATTATAACATGTTAGGCATGGGCTACAACTCGTGCACCTACTTTGGGCTTGGGATATAAATCTCTATACCCACTTTTTTTAGGCTTGGGCTACAACCTGTGAAGTAGATTTATTTTAGTATGAGGCTAAAACCCATGCCCCTTCTTGTTTTTTGGGATTAGGTTGTATCCCATGTACCTACTTCGGGCTTGGGCTAGCAACCCATGTAAAAAATTCAATTTAGGATTGGGTCGTAACCCACATACCTTCTTGTTTTTGGGATTGGGCTGCAACCCTTGTACCCAATTTATTTTAGTCTTGGGTTAAAACCCATGTACCTTCTTGTTTTTTGGTCTTGGGCTACTACCCATGTACCCTCTTTCATTTAGTATTGGGATACAACCCATGTACCTTCTTGTTTTTTGGGATTCGTCTACTACTTGTGTACCCTATTTCATTTAGGATTGTGCTACAACCCATACACTCTCTTTCTTTTCGGCCATGGGCTACAACCCATACACCCCCTTTATTTTTGGGTTTTTTCTACAACCCATACACCCCCTTCTTTTCAAGCTTGGGGTAAAACCCATACACCTTCTTTCTTTTCAAGATTGGGCTACAACCAGTGTACCCTTTGAGCTGATATAAAACATACCATTACCAAATGAATTAGAGGGATATATTAGTCCCACCCATATCATAGTAAAATAATTCACACATATTCTATAAGATAATAAAACAATCATCATATCATAACCCATAAAAATATATAGGTCTTATAAAAATCACATCATGACCTATAAAATGAAATGGGTATCATTAACATTTCATCATATCATAACCTATGTTATATATATAGGTTTCATAACCATTTCATCAAAGCATAACCCATGACAGATAAACAGATTTCATAAACATATAGCCTGGGAAATCACTGGTGGAAATCCCACATATACCAACAAAATATTCCCAATGGTTTAAAAAATAATTTGGGAAAAGGATACTATACCAAAAGTCATGCATAACTGTTGGTATATTCATAAGGTTTTTTTCCTAATGGTTTAAGGAAACTGTTGGGTATAGTGATGATTAAGTGGTTTTCCCAATGGTTTAATCAAACCTGTTGGGTATAGTTTCGATGATTTTTTTCCAAATTGTTGTAAATCATTTGGATAAAATTTCATTCCCTACGGTTTTTTAAAACAATTGGGAAAGAAAATCCTCAAATATTGACGCTTCCAGAGATCTCAAACATCATAGATATCGAAAGTTTCTCTCTAAACAAGAGATCGACACACCATCTCAAATATGTTTCCCTAAACCTCAACCATCTAGAAGTTTTGTCCTTAAATCTCAACATGAACCCTACTTCCCAGCACAACAGATCTGGTTTCCCAATGATTTGTTCTTCCGCGTTAAATCAGTAAGTGTGAGTTCATTTATTTTACAATTTATCATTCCATTTTTCTGCAATGTAGTGTGTATTATGATCCCCTTAAGAATAGAAGGCTTGTATCATTTTAGGTTGCGGTTCGAACCCTACTTCCAATCTTTTTCTTGAGGGTGCTAACTTTAATTTCCAACTGAGAATCTATCTTTGATTCAAGTAATTTTTTTTCTTCAATTTTAAATCGATATGTGTGACTTCATTTATTTTAGATTTTTTCATTCCATTTCACTACAATGTAGTGTTTATTATGTTCCTTTTATGACCACAAGAAAAATATCATTTTAGTTTGTGGTTTTTTTGTGATTTATATGAATAGAATTATTTGTATTGTTATTGAAGAGGTCAATATAATACTGAGTTATTTTATCCTTGGTTTTTTTTTTAAATTTATGGTCTATTGACTTGATTTAATTGGTTATACATAAATACAGTTATAGAATTTTTTTATCCAAAGAGGAATGATAAGATAATCATGCAATATGAATGTACCCCAAAATGTTGTCTTTGAAATATCACGCTCTAACTTTAAGATGATGATAACCACATTATAAGTCATTAAATGAAGTGGCGCTTACACCTGAACCATAAGAGTGGGTTTGGGGTCACTTTCATATTTGAATGGTGATAGAACCAAAATTTACACTATTACATGTTCATTTATTCCTACTCCATAAGGTTGTTCGGTCATACACTTGTAATATTTTTTGAAATTAAAAATGAGTGTTAGGAATTCATGTCACACTTTTATTAGGTAGTTACAAAGCATTATTAAGGTATTTATATCATTTTATATCCTAGTAAAGAACCCATAATAAAGGAGTATAACCGTCATAGAACTCACCATTGTTGTTCATGACTACACATTATTTACTCTCTGATATATATATCAAGAAAAAAAATAGCACAGTCATGTGCACATAATTATTCACCACTAGTAGATAGTATTTGAAGATTGTGGAGGATCACCTGAGGTGTTGTTGTGCACTTTCTTGGATTATATTATTTTTCTTTTATTCTAGGAATTAGGAATCAATATTAGAGTGTTTTTTTCCTTAATATTTGTGGAAAATTATATGGTGATAAGTTTGTGTTGGATAGGTGAGTTCTGAACCCATATCCAATGGTAATTATAGGTTAATAGGGTTATGAAATTGCACATCTGGATCATCAATGTTACCTGGAAATCCCCCCTGGACACCCCCTACACCCTGAGACAACACCCCCAACCCCCTGGATAGCCCCCCCTGGATAGCCCCCTAACCCCCTGGACACCCCCACCCTGGACAACCCCCACCCTCCTGGACACCAACCCACACTCATGGACTTCCCCCTACCCCCTAGAAAGACCCCCACCCCCCTGGACACCACACCACCCCCTACACACCCCCTCCCCTAGACAACCCCTCCACCCCATGGACCGCCCCACCACCCCCATGGATAGAACCCCCCCCCCCCCTCATCCCCCTGTGGATGGTCTGCCCACCCCCTGGACACCCCCAACCCCCTGAACAGCCCCACCACCCCTGTGGATAGTTCACCCACCCCTCTGGACACCCCCTACCCCCTGGACAACCACCCCACGCTTGTGGATAGCCCTCCCACCCCCCTTGACACCCCTACCCCCTGAACAGTCTCGCCACCCCGTGGACACCCCCAACCCCCTAGACAGCCCTTCCACCCCCGTGGAAAGCCCACCCACCCCCCTTGGACACCCCTACCCTCTTGGACATCCCCCACCCCCTTGGTTAGCCATCCCACCCCTTGGACACCCCTACCCCCTATATAGTCCCACCACCCCCGTGGATAACCCGCTCACCCCCCTTGACAACACGTATCCCCTTGGACAGCCCTGCCTCCCCCTTGGACAGCCCGCCCACCCCCTGGACACCACGTACCCCTTAGAAAGACCTATCATCCCCATGGATAGCCTGCCCACCCCATGGACACCCCTTACCCCTCTGGATGCCCCCTAGAAAGCACCCCCACCCCCTGGACAGCCCCAACCCCCCAGGACAACCCGCCACCCCCATGGACAACCCGCCCACCCCCAGGACACCTTGTAACCCCTGGACAGCCCCACACCCCCATGGAAGGCCTGCCCGCCGCCCCTAGACACCCTTCCACCAACCCCATCCCCCCAGACACCCCGACCCCCTGGACACCCCTGACCCCCATGGACAGCCCCCACCCCCCGGGACTTCCCTTGCCTCCTGGACCCCCCCAACCACCCCCTGGACCCCCCACCCCCTTGGGTAGTGTATGTGATCCCTCAAATAATCGAGTAAAATATAAAATTTCTTTGATCTAAATTTTACTCAACTCCTGAATAATTCTCCTCCACAAGTGTACATGATCTTGTACACTCATGTATAGTTCCATAAAGATATCTTGTTATAAATATAGAATTTTGTTGTCCATTATGTTATGATTCTCATATAGATTAGTGTGTTAGTTATGGTTTCATATAACGTGAACAAATATCTTTTACTTAAATATATTTTCGATGAAACGTCAATCTTATTGAATTGATTTTGACGAAATGCCTAATAAATTTTTTTTACAGAATGGATAGTTATTGGCTGTATGAAACCGATAGGATCTCAAACAATTTTCAAAACAATTTGGATAGATTTTTAGATTTTTAATTTCCCAATGCTTCAGATAGTGGTCACATACATTGACCCTATTAAAATTGTCTTGGTAGACCTTGGTTGAGTGGTGAAGAAGTCATATACCATATAACCAAATATGGGTTTCAAGAAAACTACTCTATCAGGTATCACAATGGAGATAAAATGAAATCTCAAATTGTTGATGATCCAAATGAGAGGACTAGATTATAGAATTTATTATATGACCAGTTTCTGTTTATTCTTCATCATGAAAAATAAAGTATTCTGGCCCAATAATCTTTCAATATGAGCACACATGAGGCGTCTAATGAAAATGATGATGCTTTCAGGGTGAAAAATTGAATGATGATACCACGACTCCAGTATATCAAAAATTCAGTAAAATGAAAAGGTTGTAATTTTTAATCTGATTATTTCATGGGAAAACTATGTATGGAATTTCTAATACTACCACTAATTACATTCTTACCTTCTTGAAGTAATTACTTTAAGATGAAGTAGATATTCCCTCAATCCACTATATTTAATGGAAGTTAGTTGAGGAACTGGGATTTTCAAGAAACAAAATTCATACTTTCTCAAAAATATTGTAGTTTATTCTAGGAGGATACTACTGAATAGAATGATTGTATAAAATGTGGAACATCCCACTGGAAGGCCAAAGATGAAAGAAGACCATCTCGTGTGCCACAAAAAGTAATGTGGCACATTCCATTATTCCCCATACTCTAGAATCTTGTTATGTGTGATGAAATATCAATAAAAATTTGATGGAATGATACCGAGATAAATAGGACTAATGATGAGTTTTTCACCCTGCATATGTTTTTTCATGGAAAATATTTGATGCTCTATATCCTAATTTTGTAGCAGACATGCGTAATATGGGGTTGGGTATTTCATGTGACGGTTTTAATCTTTTTGGGTAGTTTCTTACATTACACAACACATGGCCAGATTCTATACCCATTTATAATCTTCCCCCATGGTTGTGTATGAAAAAGCCTCTCACTTTCATGAGTATACTCATATCTGACCCTTCTAATCCTGGAAGAGATATAGATGTATACATGCAACCACTAATAAAAGAGTTGAAACTTTTTTGGGTGTGGGTGTGTTCACATACGATGCTTATACGAAAGAAATATTTCAGATTCGTGTTTAGCTTATGTGGATGTTCAATGATTTCCCTACTTATGAAATGATCTCTAGATGGAGAACGAAGGGAAAACTATCATGTCTTATTTGTATGATGAATACATGATCCAGAAGACAGAAACCTCTTTGTAGTTTTAGTTTTATGGGACATCGAAGATTCTTTCCAATGGACCATACATATAGAAATAATTATCAATGATTTAACAATACCATGGAGACTGATGATCTACCTTAGTGTATGCCTATAACTGATGTGCTTAATGAATTGAATGATTTTAGTTTTTCATTCGAGAAGGGTCAAATGAAATCAAGAAAAAGAAACAATGTTTCCACCGAAACCTGTTACAATTGGAAGAAGATAAGTATATTATTTGATTTGCCTTATTGGTCAACCAATTTGTTACATCACTTCTTAGATGTAATGAACATTGAAAGAAATGTGAAATGATGCTTTTGATTCTTTTAAATGTTAAGGAAAAGACAAAAGATGATTTATGGTCTCGGTGTGACTTGGTGGCTTGGGGAAACAGACCCGAATTTCATCATGTGCGTATCAGTGAAAATAAATGGCAAGTTCCAATTGCTTCTTATGTGAATACACCTATAAAAGAAAAGAAATTTCTATATGTACTTGAGACTATTAATGTTCCTAATGGATATTCAAGAAACATATCTAAATGGGTCAACAAAAGAGAGTTGAATCTAAAATCATTGAAGACTCAGGATTATCACATCCTTCGGCATGAGTTGATTCCAATATCAATTCATCATATTTTGACCAATAATGTAAGGGTGGATATTATTCAGTTGTTCCATTTGTTTAGAGAACTTTGTGGTAATAATTTGTCCATGTATTTCATGAAATAAATGTTGGAAGACGCCCCATTAATTTTGTGTGAGTTATAGAAAATATCTCCTCATTCATTTTTCACATGCATGTTGCATCTAACTATCCATATTCAAACAAAAATACTTCTTAGAGGACCTATTTCATTTTTTTAGATGTATCCAACTGAAAGAAATGTGTACACATTAAATTCTTATGTTTGTAACAGGAATCATCTGGAAGGCTCTATCGTGAACTTTACTTGGATCAAGAATGTATGGATTTTTGCTCTATGTATTTGTTTGATCTTACTACAAGAATGAACAACCCAATGAGAAATGAAGAAGAATAGTATGAGAAAATTGAACACAATTTTCCATCACTTCCTCAAACAGAAGGAATTCATGGATCACAGACATTGACGACATTAAGCCTTGAAGAGAGGAAGATGGAAAATCACACCGTTTTGTTCAACTGTGATTTGTTTGATGAATACATCTTGTAAGTAAATTGAATATTTATATCATTTATATATATATATATATATATTTGATAAACTATTCCTATTTTTATCTACAGGGAACAAAAAGCGATGATAAATAGAAATCATTGTTCTTTATCTTTGAGAAGGAGGGAGACCGAGAATAACAAAGAGTTTTCTGGTTGGTTAAAATTAAAGGTAATAATATTCCAATTTAAAATAATTAAAATAATATTTAATTAAGTTTAATATTCATTTATTATTCTGGTATTGAGTTTTCCTGCTGACTCTGTCTCTGAGGAAATTAGAGCTTTGGATTTTGGTCCTAATATTGTGGCTCATGACTGTAAATATATTTTTATCAATGTGTACTAATTTATTATCACTGAACAAGCAATGAACATGAGAACACAAGATGATTGTGTTATGGTTACTGCCACAATAGACTATTATGATGGTGCATTAGATAGTAGATTGCGATTTGAAAATGTAGGTTATTATAAAGTCATTGAAAAAATAATAATATTGGATTATTATTCTCATGAATGATTCCTGATGATGAAATTACAGTGCTCTAATTCGATGACAAGGAAGGGCACAATTGTTGATGAATGTGGATTTATATTAACTGATAAGACTCACACTCTTGTTATCGATGAACCATATGTATTGGCATCAATGGTGAAACAAGTTTATTATGTCAGAGACCATCTTTGACCTGAATTTGGTGTCATTATTGAAGTAATTCCAAGACATATTTTTGAGGATGGTGATGATGGAATTGAAAACATACCTACTTCCATTGGAAATGATCCATATATTACTTTTGATGACTCCAATAGCTCAATTTTCATAGTTGACTATGAACTTGAAGATGTAGTGGGAAATATATAAAATCATCCATTCAGTTTCTCAATTATTTTGGTTTACCTCAACATGGGTTGTTAAGGTTGGTAATATTCAAATTGATTTAATATAGATTAAAAATATGTTGTATCTGGCTTGACTGTTATGTGAATTTTCAATGTTTATTGGTTGTAATTTTATTTTAATTTCATTTTCTAATTTGGAATTGAACTATATTCAAACCAAAAAAACCAATATTTCCATGATTTTAATAGACTGAGGACACTTAGTAAATAACCATCCTACTAAAAACTGAATTTATTTATTACATCTTGTATTATTTTTTGACTTTATTAAATATCTATTCAAGATCACCTAAAATAATGGATAGTTAAATTATCCATGAATCCACCTATTTCGTCTCATCTATTTTGTTTTTTGTGTTACAAATTAGCGATCCTTTATAATTAATTCTATATTTGTTTTCAAATGCAGGAAATAAAACCAATTTAATAGAGGTGATGGAAATAGATTATGGACAATAATCATCGCATGACTAAGATGGGAATCCAACCACAAGTGCATGTAGTGAGTATTTTATTTCAAATAAATATATTTAAATAATATATAATGTCATGTGATTAATTTTGTTTTAAATTTTTTTTCAGGATCTACCTATTAGGAGATAGTTATTTCAAATGTATATATTTAAATAATATGGAAGGATGTGTGCCTTGAGAAAAACTATTTTCCTCGAGTAGAAGGAACAAGGATGGAAGTGCAGTTAATGAACCGACTTAGTAGCAGATTGTAAGTATTACTTTGTAGATTTTAAATTTTAGTCTCTATTTTTTAACTTAATAATATATTAATATTTTTAACAGGCTGCTTTTGAGGCCCTTGATGCCCAGAAACCAGACAATATTTGGCCAAGCAATCACATACATCAGGTTTTGGGAGATGAGCACATTGGTAGAGTATGCTGCCAACCTGGGAATATTATAGTTCTGACAATGTATTGACCCTCCTCAGGTACGAGTTGTAGTGACACCGAGTTCCAGCAAGATAAGGCATAGGAAGAACATGGTGAAAAAGTGTCCACAAGGATGGCATAACAATCTTCTAGGGAAAACACTTAATTTATGAAACTGATGGATTTTTACGTCCAAAACTTCCACCATAGGCCAACACATCTTAGGAGGAATATATATCATCAATACATTCTATATATGGTCAACCAGGTGGAAGTTCTATTTGTGGTTGAGATGATGGTGAGGAGGAGGCTGAGGAGGAGGAGGAGGAGGGTGAGGAGGATGCCGAGGTGGAGGAAGGTGAGGAGGAGGCCGGGGTAGAGGATGAGGGTGATGAGGAGGGCAATCCTGAGTACGTGGGTGAAGAGGAGGGGGTTGAGGATGGCGGGGATGATGATGGGGATGTCGATGAGGACGAGGGTGAGGCTGATGATGACGGTGACGATAGTGATGGAGATGAGGGATAGATTGATCTATTACATTTTGGACTGATATTACTGACCTTTGATGTTTATTGATTTGTTTTGCCTAAATATATGTGTGATTAGGTAGGTCAAATTTTCTTTATTAATATATATATATATATTATAAAACTTGACATGATGATTTACTGTGACTGATTGACCCCTCCCATGGATAGACCTGCCTCCCTCGTGGACATCCCACCCAACCCCCTAGACACCCCTACCCCCTGGACAGCCTCACCACCCTCGTAGATAGCCTTCCCACCCCCTAGACACCCCGTACCACCTAGACAGCCCCTCCCACCGCTAGACACCTCGTACCCCCCTCGACAGCCCCCCATGGATAGCCCACCCACCCCCCTCGACACCCTGTACCCCCTAAACAGCCTCGCCATCCCAATGGATATCACACCCACCCCTAGGACAGCGCCTCCCCTCGTGGATAGCCCCCACCCCCATAGACACCCCATACCCCATGGAGGGCCCCGACACCCCTGTGGATAGCCCGCCTACCCCTGTGGACACCCTGTACCCCCTGGATAGCCTCACCCACCCCCCTGACACCTCATACCCCCTGGATAGCTCCTAGCCCCATGGACAACCTGGCCACCCATGGACACCTCGTACCCCCCTGGATAGCCCCGCCACCCCATGGATAGCCCACCCACCACCTAGATATCCCCTCCCCCCATAAACACCCCCCCCCCACACGCCACCCCCGTGGAGAACCTTTCCACCCCCTGGACACCCCCTACCCACTGGACAGCCCTGCCACCCCTGTGGATAGCCCGCCCTCCCCCTGGACACCCCTGGACAACTCTACCCACCCCTGGACAACCCGTACCCCCTGGACAGCCCCCAACCCTCGTGGACAGCCTGCCCACCCATGTGGATAGCCCGCCCACCCCCTGGACACCCCTACCCCCCTTAACAGCCTCGTCACCCCCGTGGGAAGCCTTCCCACCCCTAGAAAGCCCCCCTTATGGACATCCCACCCACCCCCTAGACACCCCTACCCCCCTGGAAAGCCCTTCCATCCCCGCGGACAGCCCCCACACCCTGGATAGCCCCACCCCCCTGGACAGTCCCCCCCCCCAGATACCACCAACCCCCTGGACAGCCCTACCACCCTAGTGGACAACCTTCCCACCCCCTAGACACCTCGTACCCCCATGGAAAGCCCCCCACCCCCACCCTAGTGGAAAACCCATAAACCCCCATGGACACCCACTACACCCCTGGATAGACCCACCACCTTGTGGACACCGCCAACCCACATAGACAGCCCTAACACCCCCGTGGATAGCCCACCCACCCCTTGGATACCCCCAACACCTGAACAGCCCCCCCCCCCCACCCCTATGGACAGCCCGCCCACCCCCTGGACACCCCTACCCCTGGATTTCCCCACCACCCCCTTGGACAGGTTGCACCACTGGACACCCCATACCCCCTGGACAGCCCCGTCACCCCCATGGGCATCCAACCCACCCCTAGACACTCCATACCCCATGGACAGCCCCACCACCCCCGTGGGAAAACCGCCCACCCCCTGGACATGACGTAACCACTTGGACCTCCCCCACCCCTATGGACAGCCCACCAACCCCCTGGACACCCTCTACCTCCCTCTACAGCCCCCCTCCCACCCCTTTGGATAGCCTGCCCACCCCCCTGGACACCCCCTCCCCCCATAGACATCCCCCACCCCTGTGGACAGCTCGCTCACCCCCTGTGGACACCCCACCCCCTGGACAGCCCTTCCACCCCCGTGGATATCCCTCCCACCCCCTGGAAACCCCGAACCCCCGTGGACAGCCCCACCACCCCCATGGCCAGCCCGCCCACCCCCTGGACACCCCGTACCCCATGGATAGCCCGCCACCCCCCCCCCCCCCCCCGTGGACAGCCCACCCCCCCCCCCCTATACACCAACTACCCCCTGGACAGCCCCACCACCCCCATGGAAAACCATTCCCCTGGACACCTCGTACCCCCTGGACAACCCCCAACCCCCTAGACACCACCCCACCACCTGGACCCCCACCCCATGGACACCTCCACCCCCATGGACATCCCCCTACCCCCTATACAGCCCCCTAACCCCCTAGACCACCCCTCCCCCTGAAACCCCCCCCCCCCCCGGACACCACCCCATACCACTCAGGACACACCTACCCCCTTGGACAGCCCCCAACCCCTGGACGACCCCCACACCCCTGGACACCACCCTACCACATAGACACCCCCACCCCCCGTGGACACCCCAAACCCATGGATATCCCCCCCAACCTCCTGGAGGCCCCCACCCTACTGGACTCCACCCCACCACCGGGACACCCCCTAGACACCCCCACCCCTTGGACGCCCCCACCACCGTGGACACCCCCCCCCCCACCCCCACCCCATAGACATCACCCCACCACTGGAGACCCCATACCCCCTTGGAAACCCCCCCCCCCCAATCCTAGACCCCCACCCCCGGACACCACCCCACCCGCTGGACACCCCCTCCCCCTAGACACACCCTACTCCCTTGGAAAGCCCCCCCCCCCCGGACACCCCACCCACCAAGACACCCCACCCCCATGGATATCCCCCCACCACCCTAGACACCCCCACCCCCCTGGGCACCGCCCATCCCCACCAGATACCCCCACCACCTAGACACCCCCTACCCCCTTTGATAGCCACCCCCTACCCCCTTTGATAGCCACCCCAACCCCCTGAGCTGTCCCCAACCCCCTTGATTTTGAATTGAATTAATTATGCATTTAATTAACTTATGAATTATGTGTTAATGGTTTATGGTTATACTTGTGTGTCTATACTTTCTATAATTACCTTATGAATTATGTGTAAATTTTGTATGTCTGTAGATGGTAATTAAATATAGAATTGGAGGTATTCATAATTCTATATGAATTATATTTTTTATTAATTCTGTATGAATTCATACAGAAGTATATATGTATTCTTCTTGTATTGATAATTTCTTATGAATTCTGTACAGGTATCCTACTGGTGGAAGCTAGTGGAAGTGTTGTAGTTGCATAGGGGGAGGTCAGCTTGCTGCTACATGTATAAAGGTTATGCCAACGATTTACAACCATTGGAATATCTGTAAAAATAGATCTTATACCAACAGATTTATGTAAACTGTTGGTAAATGTATATACCAATGGTTTACAATCCTCTGTTATAGGTATTTTTACTTTATATTTACCAATAGTTTGTGGGAAAATATTGGTAAAAGTCTATACCAATGGTTTGAAAAACATTAGTATTAAGATGATTTTTTATATTACCAATGGTTTTAAACTGTTGGTAAACATTTATACCAACGTTTTCAATGAATGGTTGGTATATAATCAATTTTTCAAACATATCTCACGGGTTATCAAAGAACCGTTGGGATATGTCTATCCTTATAGCACAAGACCCAACATTTTAGAAAAATGTTGGTATCATTTATACCAACAGTTGTCTTGTATTTACCAACAGTTTTAAACCATTGGTAATGATGAATTTTCCAGTAGTAAATAAAAACAGGTTTCCAAAAGACCAAAATATTAAGTGTGTCCCGTTCATAGAAAGGATATGAATGAATCATTTTTATAATTTCTAACAAGGGAATTAGAAAAATCAATGGATGTCATCTTAGATGGAAAATAGTTTCGAAATATCTTTAAAAAACTTTTCTTGAGGAAAATACCCTTTCTTATTTGAAAAAAGGATTTTTAAAACATAAAACTATTTAAAAATCATTTTTTTAGGAAATACCTTGAAAACATAAAAAGAAGACTTGAAACCATTTAAAAATATTTTTCCTGGAAAATTACTTTTAAAACAATATCTTAAATATTAACCTTTTAAAAGTGAAAAGGAATATTGAAAGTAGTGATGGTGGGTAAATCTTTACATGTCATACAAAGTAAAAAAAAGAACATTCCTTTTTCACGGTAAAAAGGTTAGGAGGAATTACTTGTTTGAAAAGTGACAAGAAGATTACCTTTAATAGATTTTTAAAAGAAAAAAACATAAAAACTTCTTTAAAATTTTATATTATAATGGTATAATATTCTTGTGAACCCTTTTTAGAAAACATAGATTTCCGATCAAAGAAATGGTAAAATCAGGATTTCCAAACAACAATTTCTAAACTATATTATGTATTAAAGAGTAAAATATGGTATTAATACATGATTATATATGTAAATAATAGAGGATGAGGAAAAAAATGACTATTCTTGAAATATGGATCATAATATTTTATCAAGGGAAGAAATAACAAAAGCAATCTCAGAAAGTGATGAGATCATCTTAATGAACTCTTATAACTCGATAACTTGGGATCATACTCTCCATGTAGGAAAAAGGAAATAAAATTAAGCTTAATATATCATGAAAAGAATTATATTCATGTTATAACATGTAGAGTGGAATTATATAAACTTCTAAGAAGAGTTTAGGTTCATAATAAATCATGGATCTTAAAGAAGGAAAGTTGAGACAAAACTATTTTACCGATTTGGTAAATTTTGAAAGCTAAACCTTATGGAAGAAAGATCATCAAATTGGAATGTGAATAAAAAAATTTCATTAAAACATAAATATAATATAATCATTGGAATTACATACACCAAATGATAGGAAAGAGTGGCAAACATAGCTTGTACCTACTATAAATTAAAAGCAAGATGAAATCCCCTTACCTTGTGTCTTGACTCACTCTGTACTTGTACAAACTTACTGTATAATAAATATAAGTTTATTATAAATATTTTAAGGAATAATTTTCTTAAATATATTATCATATATAGTTTTATTATAACATTATATCACTATCTTGTAAACGATCATATATTAAGCTTTCGCTTCGGGTAATATTTTCTTTGTTCTTCACATGTGCCTCAATTTGTTATATCGGTTGTCCTTATACTTGTATCATGATTAAAGAATATAGATAATGATTTAAATATTAGGTATATATATTATATTCATATTATAATAATTTATATCATATAGAAATAGTAAATTTAATACACTATTGATGGATATGGTAAGTCATACATACGCATGAATGTTGTTTCCATTTTTATTATCGTATTGAAAGAAAATATGTAATTGAAATTTTTATATATATGTATGTATTCATATATATAATTATTATAGTAGAATTAATATATCATATATATCATATAATTCCATTAAACCCATCATAAATACATTATATGTGGTGTGTGAACGAATCACAATGCTTTGAGGAGGTCGTAGTCCACACTTCCTGAAACGAGATTATCGTATTAACACCAAATGGAATGTAAAAATATGTGTTTTTTAAAAGGAATACATATGATTAAATAAAATATAAATATAATATATCCCATATATAATATATTTTCCATCATAATTTTCATCATTATTAGAGGTAAAAGATAAATAAACAATAATCACTTCGTGAGGCAGTAGTTCATCGTACACATAAACATCCAGTTCAACATCTGTTAGATAGAGGTGAGTGTAAGTGTAGGTAATATGCTTTGCTTCAAAACATCATATTATATATATGATATTCTTTTTGTCACACAATAATTTAATAATGTTATTGGTGGGTGTTGATAAAAAAATAAAGGGAAGGATCTTGAGAGAAGACATTACCTCTAAATGAGGTAACTCCTTTTGGTTTGTGTGAAATGGTTTCCTTGAGAAGGTTTATGGCCAAAGGGAGTATTAAAAGATCGTGGGAGAATTTTTTTTAATGATACTTGGTCATATCTTGGACTAAATTCAATGGTTTGAGATTTGTAAGGAATGGGTAGAAGTGGTGGCCTTTTATAGGGATGGAAAAGGACTCACATGAAATTTTATGAAACTAATTAGGTGTACACATGTTCATAACTAAAAAATTCATAAAAAACTAACCAAACTCTATAATGGATGTTTTATGGCCTACCTATGGACATACAATTGGGTTTTTAAAGTGTTTAGGTCATTTGGGCCCTTCATTTTAAGGTTTAGTCCCTAATTAAGATTAATTTGTCCTTAACTGTTGTGATTAATTTTAACCACTTTTACTAATCATTTTCGTCAAAAATTAACATGGCCCTATTAGAATCTAAAAATTATAATGAATAAAATGGTGTATGTTGGTTTTTTAAAATTTTAATCAGAAAATCAAAAAAGTTAATATTAGGGCTTATCCCATAAAATGGACAAAATAACGGGGTTTTAAAGTAGAAAAAAGTTCAAAATTCTATTAAGATTTTATATTCATTTTAAAAGTGAAATTGATTATAATTTATTAAATTTTGTTAAAATATTTAGTAAATATCTAATGTGACCTGAAATCGTATTTATAATATCATCTATCAACATTACTTAATTAGAAAAAAAAAGCGTTTTTTAACTAAGAACAATATTTTTAACTATTCATCAGAAAAATGAAGTTTCTTTGAAAAATCCAAAAAAAAACATCCTGGGCTAATTTTGACATTCTGAATTCAAAAACGAATTTTATTTTATCCAGTTAAATTTTTTAATATTTCTAAAATTACTTTTATTATTAAAATTAATTCATTGAAGAAAACAATATTTTTAACTTAAAAGTACTTTACCAAAAATATTATCTTTCGTTATCAATATATTTTATTTATATAAAATAAAAAAAATTGAAAAGTGTTTATTACTATGTTTAATGGATATGTTATAATTATCTTATTTTAATAATAAAAACAATAATGAAGATATGTTTCGTAGAAACATAGTGTTTTGTGCATTGGACCCCAAGTCGGTGTTGCTTGTAGTGCAAGCCAAGTGGGTATTGCGTGTGAAAGGAATGTTTGATTTAGTGTTCTAATTTATATATATATATATATAAATAAATATTTCCAGTGTTATGTGAAATTAAAAATATTGAAAAGTTAAATTAATTCGAAAAAAAATAATTCTCAAAATCCCAGGGTGTTATATTGTTTTCCAAAGATCATCATTGATTCCCCCATTAAACACAATCAAAATCACAGTACAAGGATCTTAAGGACCCTGAATCTTACAAAACTGGCCTTAAAACCAACCAAAAGCTCTAAAATATTTCCCTATGTAAGTAACCAAGCATGACCTTGTACTTTACAAAGAACCCGATGACACCCACCAGTGTATCATGCCCCTAAAGGCACTCACAACCTAGACCACCCCTCCCACGGGTCACCCTTGAATCTCAAAAGATACCAATTATCTAATATGGAGTAATGCATAACAAAGGACACTGGATCTTTCTCCTAAACCCATAAACATCAAACCTTAAACAACCCACTGCTCATAGAGGCACTGCAGCCCCTATTCCAAACACACAGTATCAAAAACACCAAGAAGCCATTTACTCTGAGGTTCATACTAGAGATATTAACACAAGAACATCAACACCACAAGTCGAACACCCATTATAGGGTTCAAACGCTACTCAAAAGGTCTAAATACAAAATATTCTCCACACCCACATTAAAAAACATCATTCCATGACTCCAAGGTTACACCTTAACGAAGTACATGACAACCATCATTTCATTAACTAAAATTTCCAAACCATTGATGTCTCACATCACATAATCCAAGGATTCAAAGCTAAGTAATTTTAACTTCCCAAACCACCCATACACTAAGTCAAAAAACAACACCAAGGATACCCATTCCATGTTTCCAAAAAAAGATTCATCATTTTTCCATTTCATTCCTTCATTTAAACCTTATTATTTAAAACCCAAGGTTTCACTTTTAAAATATTTCAAAACATTCCATTAATGACCATTGTAAAAATAAACATTATAAAATCACGCGCAGAAAGCACACTACTAACATGTGAGTTACAAGGAACTATCAACCACAAGAAATATACAGATGACCTTTAAATTTTATTTTCATAACATGACGCATGAACTCACACAACCTCTCTTACAATACCATCCAAGAGACAAAACCTAATAAATCAATAACATCACATCGTTGTTCTCCACTCGAGGTGGAATTATCAATCAACCATAAAATCAAAAAATAGATCATAAATTACCAACCATAGCGACTTGGGGTTTCCACCGTATGTGGGGCCGAAGAAACCCAGGCATGACCTCATTACCAAGCCTAAAAAAGATCCTAGTATCTTTTCTACCATGCCCAAATAGTAAGACAAAAGACACTACCTATGAAACCACGTTTTCATGTCCCCGACCTGGTGGCCACGATCTGGTGCCCTGAGATGAATCCTCACATAACCTCAAGAATACCCCCATATTCAAGAGGCTTTAGACTAGAAGAAAATGTCAATGGAGATATTTTTGGGAGACTATACCCACAAATCAGAGTAATTCCATAGCTGAAATAATATCAATAGATATAGTAACCAATAGAAAAAAATAAATAGAAAATGTGAAACAATGACAAAAAGTATCCAAACAACACATGATAAAATAATATGATAAATACAAAACATGTTAGGAATTCAAACATGCATAAGACATACCAAAACCACCACAATACCCCAAACATGGACCCGAGTCCGAACCCAGTCCTAACTTCCCATGCTCCAACAAAACAACCCATGCATGAACCATACATTAGGTACCTTTCCAAAACCTATACCTAAATACAATTAGCATCTTCCAGGGTACTAAAGTTCCCTGGAATCCTAATTAGCATGTGAGTAAAACTCACTAGGCCACCACCAACAATGTATAAATAAGTAACCAATCGTAACAGATATTGTATGCAAGTACATAATGAATAAAACTATATACATAAATATAAATCGGTTTCTATTTTTTTATAGGGGTCAGAATATTAACTTTAATCATTAGTTCCATGGTTTTTACATATTAATCAGATTCACTATGAACTATGTTAGTCATATAAATTATGAATAAGGGGTAAAGTTCACTAAATCTTATGTAAAATCATTTCACAAAACAATATTCATTAACTTACCTTGGAGCCTCAGTGCAGGTATATTACCTCACCTTGGAGCCTCAGTCCAGGTGATTTACATCACCATGAAACCTCAGGATAGGTGTATACCACATGAAATTGTTAGGGGCATAAGGCCTTAGTTAGACTCCCTAACCCATGAAATACCTCATTGGGGCTAGAGTATTAGTCTTTCCAACCTATGGGAGGAGCCTCAGACCAATACCCCACATTACCGTTAATCCATGTGCACATGCTTCATAAACCATATAACATTTATAAACAAAAACAATAACTATTAAACAAGTTTACCATTTAAAAAAAATCATTAACCGATATACCATTATTCCAAACATACCCTTATTTAATGCCACCAACTATGCACATTCATCCTTTAGTACATTTAATAACAATGTTAACACACTAACATAATCATCATGGGTCCTATTTCACCAACCCATATATTAATTCAATGGGTAAGGACCTAATGCACATTTAAAACCAAAAACATGGTATACTACACAATCCAAACTATTTATTTCAAAATATCTTCAATAAAACATTTAAAACATGGGTATTTATCATTGAAAACTAAAACATGCACCAATCATTCATTTTAATTTCAATCATTCAAATAATCGTTAATGAATTTCACAAAATGGAGGACCACACCCTCATTTCAAATCATCATTTTAAATATATAATTAAAATCTCTTTTTGAAACACCTTGATCCCGTCACCTCTTTTTAAAACCTATCCCACATTTAAAACAACTTATTCTTCAATTCAAAACTATAACCAGGTCCAAATCCAAAAAGCATTTTTAAACCATTTCAAATCCCCCTAGGAGTTTCAAAAAATCTGATATATGATTAATTCAATTTACCCTTTAAAAATCCAACATTTCTGGTTACAACTTACAACCTTCTTTCTCTCACATTTCTCCTATCTCAACATTTACCGATCCATTTCACCATTTCAAGGCTTCAACACAGCCCATGGGTAGCCTTAGTTTTGTTTCACATCATCAGAAAACCTAAAAAGGTCTAAGAATGGTGACACACCTCAATCTAAGGCCCAAATCACTTCCTTTGACCCAAGACATAAAAACAAAAAAAAGGAAGTGAAATAGCACAACTACAAACACATAAAACCTCAAGACTATAGCCAAATGTTTTAAGACCACCTAGATCGAATCCATAGAAAATCGAATGTCCGACCATAGCCATTGAATCAGAAACAAACCACCTTTAAATCCCAAACCTAGAAACAACTATAAAAAGTGGGTTTTGGGTTTTAAAAGAAGATTTAGGGTCCTATAATACCCATTTTTTAAAATAGAGAACAAATGGGTGATAGAGACTCTTGGGGGTTCAATTCAAACTAAACAACACTCTGAATGCCCAAGAATCAAAGGAGAATCACCCAAGGAAGAAGAGGAGGTTACTGGTTTATCATCCAAACTGGAGGGAGTCAAATGGGGTGGAGATCTGGGAAGAAGGAAATAATATTGGGAGGGAAATGGGAATTTCCCACTTTTTAAGGGTCACATTGTCTAGGTTCACAGTTTTCCAAACTGTGCACCTACCATGCTTCTCCCACTGTTCAATAGGGTCCAAGCCAAATGGTTTCTTTGAAGCCCCCACACAGTTTGGAAATCATGAAGTAACTATGCACCAGACTCTTTCCAAAAGGATCCTTAAGCCACACAGTTTCTTAGGCCAAGTCCATAGTTTGTAGAAACCATGAACCAACCATGCGCTATACATTGTTCGACCTCTTTTCTCCTACTTTCTTTTCACACACCCCGAAAAATCTACCAAATCTCCCCATTTACCCAAGGACCACCTCAATAACCATAATAAGTAAGGTATAACCAATATTTAAACAAGTACATACCTCCACGCAGGGTCGGGATCTTACACCTTATTTGTTAAGGGTCAATGTTTATTTACACAATTAAATTTTGGCAAATGTTAGAGTCGTTTTATTGTCTTTGTAATTTCATATTTAACATAAATTACTAAATTAACCCTATACCATGGTAACAAAATTTACCAAGGTTACTATTGATTTTAAAAAAAATGTAACTGAATCAAAAAAATTTAATAATTTTTAAAATTCAAAACATAAAAATTTAGAATTTAATTTAATATAAAACAAATAAATTTCTATGAAAAATAGTTTTTTGGAAATGTTTCCTTTTAAAACATAAATTTTTTTTATAATAAATAAATTTATAAAATCCTTTGAAAAAAACATCATTGGATTATTTTAAATTAAAATGAAATAATTAATAATAAAAACTAATTCAAAACAAAATTTATCATTGTAAATTCTTTAAAATAAAATATAGTTTTCAAGAAAATATCAATATTTTCACTATTACTTATAAAATAAATGATTTCAGATTATTTAATTTTAAGATAATTTTTACATTATAAATTTAAAAATTTATTTTTTTAAAATATGTTTTCTAGAACTTATTAAAATTAATAAAAACAAGAGAAACTAGTTTTTTAAGAAAACATATTTTTTATGAATAAAGTGAATTTACGGAATATTGTGTGGTCATTTTCTAAGCACTTGCGAGTACATTCACATTGAGTTAGACATTTATATTTATTTCATAGATTATTTATTCAATCCTTTCCCACCAATTTAACTACTAGATTATACTCATCAATTTATACAAATAGTGTATCACTATTTTTTCAAACTCATGGATGCATCCAGTGCAAGAAATTGAAGAATTAAAATTATTTATAGAGAAATAATTATTAAAATATTGGGTTATTACATTTTATCCCTTTAAAATGAATTTCTCCCTCCGAATTCATCACATAGATACCAACAGATGAGGATATCACTGCCTTATCACATCTTTAGGCTCTCATATAACTTTCTCAAATTGGTGTTTCCACCCTAAAACATTTGTAACACCCCAAGATTTCATAGTAAGTTATTTTTATAAAATTTAATAACTTGCGCTACACGCAACACTGAGTTCGAGCGCACCACGAATTACCAAAATAGCCATTCAAAATTGGTTATGAATAGTATTAAATGGATTTTGAATTATTTATACTCCATATAATTTTAACATATGTATTATGTGTTTCGTAGATATTATAAGAACAAATTCAAATTTTTAGATAAAAAATGTATTTTTAAAAAAAAATACTACCTTTTAATGGAGTGCCCTTTTTAAATCCAATATTTGACCATTTTTCATATTCATTTTGACAAAATAAAATTCTTATTTAGAATCGGGACATCAAAATTTACTTTGGATAAAATTTTGGTATTTTTCTAATAATATTCATTTTTTTATGAATTGTGAGAAATACTATATTTTAATTCGAAACTGACTTTTAATATAATTTATTTATATGGTTAGATTATATTTAAAAATGGTTTTAAGTTTTAATTAGATTATATATTTACCCTTTAATCCAATTTTGTTCATTGTAATTAATTTCACTTTGAAATTATACATAAACCAGTGTCAATCTTTTGATAGTTATTGTTTCTTAAAAACACGCTATTTGTTTTAACAACGAGAATAAATTTTAAATTAATTAATCCAAATTATATGATTAGAACTTGGTAAAATAGAAAAAAATTTTGAATTCAGAATAATAAATATTGATTTGGCTAAATTTTTGGTATTTTTCTGAAAAACTTCAATTTTGGATGAATAGTGAAACCACTAAGTAGTAGTTAAAAATATGAATTTTTCATTTAAATGAAGTTTTACCTCTTCTGTGAATTGAATTTTGAAAATCTAAGATACATGGTTGTTATTATTAAGTAAAATTTGGTTCAATAAGATGAAAATATTTTTTGGTTAATTGTAACTTTTGACTTTAATTTACCACAGTTAAAGGTAAATAGGGTAATTCAAGGTAAAAGAATATTATAGTAAAAAAATTACCTTAGCACTTGTCATAACCTCATTGGATGAGTAATGGCCAACCATGGGCATCTCTGGGTCGATTTGGGTACCCCATGGAGCCACTTATGAATGATAATGACACTTTATTTTAATTAACTTAATGTAAAGACAAAAATGACATTAACAAATAACTTTTAGTATAACAATTTTTAAATGGGGTTATATCAGTAATATTTACAAATATAAATAATAATTGTAAATATAAAAATATTTCATACATTATGGTAATTTTTTTATAATTTTTAGACATCAAATAAATTAAATTATTTATGACACCATAGTGATGTCAAATTTACCTCATTAAAAAATGATTTAAATAAATAAGATTATTAATATTAAAACAATATCCAAAACCTGTCTAATTCTTATTGGATGATTTTATTTCGACCATGAGTCATTTATATTCTACTTTAATTAGTTTTGGACTTTTATTAACTGAAAATCACTATATAATAAAATAATATTTTCACACCTTCCTAAAGAACCCCTCTTCCCCCTTATAAAAGGACACCGCATCTAACTCATTCCACACACCTCTCAAGCCCCTTGGCTCATTCAAACCCTACCCAAATAATCTCCGAATATCCACCTCTTCCTCCTAAGAGCCTTACCTTATGCAGAAGACACTTCAAGATGTCCTTTTGGTTCTATCCAAAGGATGTTACACAAATTAAAGGTAACACTTTCTCTTAAATTATTTTCTTTTATTTTGTTATATTTTACATCTCCAACCCCATAAACTCTTTTCATTCATTTATTTTATAACAACACAAATATCCTCAATATACTAGGATGTTTTTATGATATTTATTCAAACTACACTTACACACACCTCCATCTAGTGGGTGAAGAACATACAGATTCTGTGGATGGAAAACTAAGGCCTCACGAAACGATGATTGTTCGATTTTCTCCTACCGCCTCTCATGGTGTACATTAATAAGGCATTGTATTGATATATGATATATATATTATTTTTATTTTTTCTTAATGATTCTTTATTTTCCATTTATATCATTATTTTATGGTTTCCATTATGGGTAAAACGTGATAATTTCATTTGAGGAAGTGCGGACTACCGCCCCCTCAAAATGATATGACTAGTTAATTCCTTATGTGGGACATATAAACGATGTATTTAATGATATTATATATGATATTATACTTTAATTATAATATACTTATCTATCATTATGTTTTAATTCCTTAAAATAAAAAATATAAATGAAAGTAGCGTTCATGCGTACGTACGGCTTACTGTCTCCATGAATGGTAAATTTCATTTCTTATCTCCAAATGTCATGTAATATTATAAATAAATATATATACTGGATATATAATATATATATATATATATATATATTATATCTAATTAATGTATTTCATTCTAGAGATAATGTAATTTTGACCACATGAAAAAATTGTAATTACAAAAAGTTCATTTTTAACTCAAGTTCTGAACATCGATAAAATATTCAATATGAACTCAAATAATTAAATATTTTTTATAGCAAGGTAATAAGTGATATAAAAGGAATAATAAACTTGAAAAATTTTCTTAATAAATTTGAAATTAACTTAATTTTATTATTTAGGAAGAACAAGGAACATACAAGACATGTCAGACTTGAGGTAAGGGGTTTCATATATCACTTTTAATTCTGTGAGATTTCCATTGTTCGCCACTTATTTAATGCATGTGGTTTACTGTGTACTTCCATTTGATATATATTATCATGATTATATTTATATTCTTGTTATTCTGTGATTCATTTGATGGTTAGTAACTTTTGGTCATACGAGTCGATTAATTACAACGTGGTAAGGAGTTTTCATCTCACCTCTTATTTCCATGACATTCATGCTATATTGGCCACTAATATTTTTGTGTGGTCTATGTACTACCCATTATTTTATTATTGGTTTAATATAAATTAATTTATTTTTATTTACATCTTTATTGTATGATCCATCTTTCATGGGATGTGTGTTTCATAAGTTACGAAATCGGTAAGGGAATTTCAATTTTCAATTTCCACTCATTAAGCTTTACACATACTTCATTTATTATTTTACTCCAAGATTATGTGTGGAATAAATATTAATTATTTATGTATTAATTTACACTCATCTTTTTGTGGATATAATTTTGATACATATAATCATTCCATTGATAAATTTTCAAGTCATCGATATGAACGTGATAAGAGTAATTTTAACTCAATCTCCATTCATTGAGTTAAACATCCAACTAATTGGTGTTGTTTTTACAAGAATATGTGAGAATGTTCTGTTATTTATTTAAACAGAATATCCAATCATATTTAGTGTAATTATATTTTTCCCACATAATTATGTAATTGATTTATCCTTAACCTAAGGATAAAGTATTTATAATGGATTTCATCTCAACTTACATTCCATTGAGTCTCCTTTGTTGTTATGTGCCAATTCCATTTTATTTGGTGTATATACTGTAATTTGACATAGTATATCATGAATCCCTTTATTATCATGATATTATAATATTTTTATTACCTTAATTATTTTTATTCAAGTGTCTCTCATTTGGTTTGGAACTCTAACTAAAATATAATTTTAAATTTTTTAAAGATTTATTCTTCTAAATATTTCTCATTAATGTCCATGTTTTAAAAATGGGTTTAAGGATTTATTTATATAGACATTAATGTTTTCAAATTAAAATTCCTTTTAAAAGTTTCAAAGTGGTATGGTACACTTTGATTCAAAAATCTATTTTAAATGACTTCTTAATAAATAGATAGTCTTTTAAATGTTTTCAAGAAAAAGGGGATATTTCTCTCAAATAGTTTTGATGATTTTTTTTCATCTATGTAAATATCCTTCATTATTATCTATTGAGGTTAATCTATTATAATATAATCTTACATATTTTATTGAATGAGTTGTTTTTGACTATGGATGTGCAATTTTTATACCATTTATGGTTTATGGATAAAGTATTGGCATTTCGTATGCTTGTTTTAATACGAATATTTATGTTATGTTTAAACATTTTCATATGAGGAATGTGTTGGACTAAGTAAGTGACGAGTGGATCCCGCTATAGCTCCTCGATGAATCGGTAGGTCTCATGAGACAAACTAGTTTCTTGGTACAAGGTCTTGACAAAATCATAATTATAGTCTTGGCACGAGGCCTTGAATTCATGGTTATGATGTCTGACATTATGCATTCCATCATTATGAAAATTATCTAATGATATTTCATGTGGTTATTTGCCTAGTATAATACCCATGAATATGTTTTTATGGAATTATTTACTCAACTCATATTCCTACCATAAAATTTTAATGTTTATTATTTTTAAAGGCATTTGTTTTTAATTATTCACTATGCCTAGAGTTTATATTATCCTCCGCTATATTGCTTACTCTTACTTAGCATTTGAGCTCACCCATTTCTCATGTTTCATTTTCCCAGGATATGAAGAAGCAATTTATGAGTGACTTATAGGAATAATATTGGATTCTTTGATGTTTTAATGGAATAAATTAGTTTGGTTTTTATTTTCAAGTAGTAAAGTTGAACTTTTGTTTGTATATTGCTTCTAAGACTATAAAACATATCGATCCTTCGGGGCATGATTCCTTGTAATCATGCCAATGTATTAAAATAATTCACCGGCTCCTGGATTCTGGGTTCGAGGCTTTATAGTTGTTATCATAGGAAGTTTAGTACAATTCTTGGAAACTAGATTTAGATAAACTCTGATTAGAGCACATTACCCTAAGATAGACTTTGAGGATTTGTATAGAATAACTTCCTATAATCTTGGTAATATAGAGATTTTGTGTATTTTACAAGAATTATATCTCTGTCTGGATACGAGCAGGTAGAGGCGGCTTTGGTACAGATGTACCAAGGAGTGAAAACTTCGACATGGAGTTTTGGGCTCGACTCAGGGTATCCTAGTACATGACAACAGTCCTTGATGCTCTCTTGGTTCTGACACTCCGGGGGGATATTCTTAGGATAATTTACATTTTCTTTACAATCTGATTTGAAAGATTTTAATATAAGATGAGAATAAATAACTATGGTTAATCTTTGGGTGTTTTATATTGAAAATAAGGTTTCATGATATTCTCAAAATGATTTTATGACTATTATTACTCACACAATGATTTTTGGTTATAGTCAATGGCTGAATTCCAAGGAAGTCATGGTAACTTTGAGCATGATGTAAAAGGATTGAACGGTGGTGGAAAAGAGAAAAAAAATGGAATGTTGATTGGTTTAAATGATATCATGTTCATGTCGAATCAGTTTTACAAAAAATATGATCAACAACATATATATTAACCAATTCTCGGACTCAACAAAGAAGATAAAAGTGGTGAATGATAAGAGATCCAGTAGTGAAAACCATGGAGAGAAGAAATCTCATTTTCCATCATGTAGGAAATGTGGAAGGAGACACCAAGGAAGGTATCTTAATAAAATAAATAAATTATTTATTTGTTGGAAAGAAGGACATAATTTAATGGATTTCTGAGGAAAAATGAAGGGTACTATGGAAGAAAATACAAATGGTCCCACGAATCCATTTATAGTCATTTACCATAAATGTTGGGGACCTGGCCATTACCTGATTTAATTCCCTATTCTATAGGATATCCTCTTAGTCAAGGAAGAACCTATGTGGAATTAAATGGATGATGAAATGTTTAAAAAGTGTTAGTGCTCTTTGTTAATGAGATTACTTTGGAAGGATTTTCTCTTATAATTGTAACCCTGTAGTTGTCATGTGAAAATGATATTTGAGGAAGAATTATATTTTCTCTTGTGGATATAGTTATAAATAACAATTAGTTTCTATATGATCATTGTGTTTGAGGAAATTACATGTTATTAAATTTTTGAATAAAAATTCGAGGTATGAGATAACATTTCGTATCAAATTATGTTATATTTATTTTGAGGAATCTATATCATTTTTGGGAATATTATAAAATTATATTGTTTTTGAAAAAGTACAACACGCAGTCTGTGTGATAACCCATTGTGTCGGACAAATTTGTGGGAATCGAACCCACAAACATAGTGCGATTGAGATTTATCTCCTACCACTTGACTACGTGAAGTCCCTGGTTAGTGTGACTAATTATTTTTAGTTAAATGATTTCATTGATCAATAATAAGTTTATTTGAGATCTTATGTCTTAACAAATGGATATCCATAATATAGGAAAATTATTTGTTGATTAAGTGATAAATGTGATTTTAGAAGATGTTCACTCTATTGATAATACTATATGCCTATGGAAAATAGAATACTATGGGATTTCATTTTATGATTAATGGTGGATTTTTTAGCTAAGTTTTTGTTTTGGATTTATAGAAATTTGGGTTATTTATGTAAATGATTAACCTATCATAGAGAATATGTGATAAGGTTAATTACTTTTAAGTATGTGACTTTAAGAGTAGTCAATACTATTTGGATATACAATTTAACGTGGAAGAATACGTAAGAAAATTATTCTGAGTTTTGGGTTTCAATATTAGTTTGGATTATATTGGATGATTTTATGGAAAATTGTATATTGAATGGTATTGATTGAACTTTGAGTATTGTTGGTTTAATTTTATAAATTAGGATTAGTATTTCTTTCTCTGAAGTATTATCTTTTTTGGGGATCATCTGATCTTTTACTAACCATTTTGGTTCTCGTTAATCTCTAAAAAAGGAAATATATAGTCCATCTATTGTGGATTATGTGATTCTCACTAGTGCAGAAAACGTTTTTTACGTTGGTTATTTTTTATTATTTACGTTGGTTTTTAGGCGACGTTAATACGGACGACGTTATAAATAACGTTTTTTACGTCGGTTATTTAAAACCCGACGTAATATCCCTAACATCACGGTGGTTATCACGTCGGTTCATATAATAACCGACGTGATAAATATGCGCGGGGGGCTTTATCACGTCGGTTATTCCCTAAACCGACGTGATAAAACGCCTTGGATATCGTTTATCACGTCGGTTATGTCATAACCGACGTGATAAACCCTTCCCATGGCCTTTTATCACGTCGGTTTCTTAAATAACCGACGTGATAAAAAGGCCTGGGAAACGTTTTAGCACGTCGGTTATCCAATAACCGACGTGGTAAATCGATTCCCAGGCCTTTTAGCACGTCGGTTATATTAAGAACCGACGTGATAAAAGCCCCGGGAACGGTTTATCACGTCGGTTCTAGAAAAAACCGACGTGATAAACCCCTACCGATTTATTTACCACGTCGGTTATAAAATAACCGACGTGAAAGAAATTTTTTTTTTTTTAAATAATTGCACTGCTCTCACCAAAAAGCAACCAGAAACCAAACAAAAATAACCATGCCAGCCCTCCCCCAAGCCCCAACTGAACCCCACCCTCATCTATACCCACCTAACAACCTGGCCAGCCCTCCCCCACCACATTGGAGCCCCACCACAACCCTTGGACACCCCCCACCCCTTGGACAGCCCCCCACCCTCATTTACACCCCCACGACCCCTAGTACAGCCTCAAACACCCATTGGACACCCCTCCCATATCCCTTGGACACCCTCCACCCCTTGGACACCCCCCCACCCCTTGGACAGCCCCCCCACCCTCATTTACACCCCCACGACCCCTAGTACAGCCTCAAACACCCATTGGACACCCCTCCCATATCCCTTGGACACCCTCCACCCCTTGGACACCCCCCCACCCCTTGGACAGCCCCCCACCCTCATTTACACCCCCAAGACCCCTAGTACAGCCTCAAACACCCATTGGACACCCCCCCCCCACACCTTGACAGCCCTCCCAGACCCCTTGGACCCCCCCCCCCCCGACCCCTGGACACCCCCTCGAGCCCTTGGACAGCCCCAAACACCCCTTGGACACCCCTCCCATATCCCTTGGACACCCCCCCCCCCAAACCTTGACAGCCCTCCCAGACCCCTTGGACACCCCCCCCCCCCCCCGACCCCTGGACACCCCCCCGAGCCCTTGGACAGCCCCAAACACCCCTTGGACACCCCTCCCATATCCCTTGGACACCCCCCACCCCTTGGACACCCCCCACCCCTTGGACAGCCCCCCCACCCTCATTTACACCCAACCGGCCCCTAGGACAGAACTCCCACCTCATTTACACCCCCCCCCCCCCCCGACCCCTAGGACAGCCCCAAACACACCTTGGACACCCCTCCCATATCCCTTGGACACCCCCCAAACACCCACCCACCCCCTTGGAACCTCTCCCCCCCATACCAAAATCCAGACCAGAAAAACCATCAACAGTAGACCAAAACAAGAAGTAGAGAAAAATTAAACATTCACTTATATAACATTCAAAACTTACACTGTCAACTTCAAAAAAAAACTAAATCCAACCTAAACGACTAAGAAATACACAATTACATTGACAATATTCAAAATTACATTTTACATTACAAACAACTAAAAGTCAATCAAACCTGTAAAATAATTTGACCACTCCACTTGTAAGTGTTTGATATCTTCAGCAGTATAGGGTTGAGGGTCATCAAAAAGCTACAAAGGAAAAGGATAGTAGTCAACGTGTATAATGAATAAATCAAATTGAAATATTATGAGAAAGAGGAAATCTTACCAGGTCAAAACTCAGAACTATCCCAGTTGTTATTATTTCATACATAAATCTTAACATGTAATATCCGCATTCGATGATGCCTTGTTGCTCATGACATTTCTATTTGAATGAGTGTAAATTCAATATATTATTTTTATGTAATAAATCAAAATGTACAAATTATAAATGGATATTTACCTTCGCATGTACATATTTGATCTTGAAATTCCTTTTCTTTGCGCTTTTTCGAAAGTGGACCCATGCCCTGTTAGAAAATAATACGAATGGGGTAAATTTAAAATTCATTATAATATATAAAACTATTGTGAAATTGAAACTTACGTTTCCAATATATTCTTAAAACTTTCTCGCACATCAGCATGGAGAGAGCATATCCAATAAAGTGTTTTCTCCCTAGGGCAAAAAACCCCTAACATCCAATGATCCCTGATAAAAGGAAATTTAACGTTAGTGGTTTTTTATGTTAAAAGATAATTAACTCTTTGAGAGGGATGTGTTTCATACCTCTCACAAAAAGGCATCATCCAAAACTGTGTGATTACATTCTTTTCAAATCTATCAGCAATATAAAGCATTCTTTGTTCCTCATCCAATGCACATGCTTCAGGGGAAATCAATTGTGGGTCCACGAATCCATATACATCTGTCAGCTCATTCCTCTCACAAATTTTATACAGATACCTAATACAAAGCAGACATAAGTATACATGTTTAATAAATATAACGCAAGGAAAAGGTGTTAAGACTTACATGATAAAAATTTCCACCACGTTGATGCCCAACTTATCTCTAGTGACAAACTCCATGACATCAGTTTTCATAATCCCCACACATAGTTCACGTCCACAGACATGAGCTTCCATTGTAAAGTCATAATGATCCACCAACAAATTTGAATATCTTGACAATTTTTCAAGACTGCTAGTATCTGCATCTGATGTCATAGCTATCTGTCTTTGTTGTTGTCTATACAGTATTTCTTTACCTTTGAAGTATTCCTGTAAAAATAAATTGAAAAATATATTAGTTTTCAAATGATAAAACATTAATAAAAATATAAAATAAAAGATATAACATCCATACCTCTATGGTAATGAGTCGAAGAAGTCTGGATGGCCAAAGTAGAAAATGGCCGATACTATGTCCAACTGTCGTCACCTCATCTGTAGGTAATGGTATCCGAGCTGATCTATCTATAATATCCTGTACAGTGACCCTCTGATTCTCTACCTCTAACTGTTGATGATGAACTGTATCTCCTATACAATATACCATCCCATATGCAACTATATGATGTTGAGGATCATCAACATACAACTCACAATAATTAGGTAGCTGCGGCGGAGGAGGAGGATCAAAAATGGGGTCCGCAGGCTGAGGTGGGGGAGTGGGAGCTACTGGGAGAGGTGGAGTGGGAGCTGCACCCTGAAATTGTCTTTGCAAGTCTGCAAACATTAACTGCACCGATGCTCTAATCTTGTCCTCCATTGTCGCATTAATATTATGGACTTCAGCCTCCAAGGATTCTATTTTTTTTTTATAAACTCCCTCAACGTTAGAAGTTGAGGAACGTGGCAACACTTTTCTTACCGATACACCTGCCGGATATCCTCTTACACGGCCAGGATGTTCGGGCTTTCCCAATGCCACAGATAAAATATCTTCCCTCCCAGATGGTGTAAATGTCCCCTGTGAACTCTGCTCCTCAAGAGAGTCCTGTAATAATTAATTGAACATTTCTATAATTATTGGAAATATATGACGAAAATAGTAAACTCAAATAAATAAAATAGATATCTTACAATCCTCTCAACTACGAGTCTCGATTCTTCCGAAAGATATTGTCCTTTTTTGCCCTTCCGAGCTCTTTTCCATTTCTCATGTCTAGATGGAGGGGATGGAGGGGCCACCTCTCCAGAGCTTGAAGACTCAGCTCTTAGTTGTTGAAATTTTTCTGCCATCATATGTTCTTCCAATAATGCATACCCTCCCCGAGATAAACTATGAGGGTATACATTTTTAGATTGGATCTCTTGATGAGCTTTCCTTGTTTGCTGTAAATTAAGAATAAGTAATCATTAACAAAACAATAATAAGATCATTTATATAAGAAAGCTTATAAAAGTTTACATTGCCCTTACCAAAAATGATTCTTTTCTTCTACTTTCAAAAAATTGTCTCCATGTGTCTTCATCTATAAAAGGATATATACGACATGGATTCTCACGACTCCTATGACCATAAATGAAATCAGATGAGAGGGTTGATTTGAAATCCCTCCATCTCCTAGCAGCCAACGATAAGCATTTCTTCCTGACTCCTCCAGTGTCAGGAATATCAAATGTCATCTGATAAAAAAGAGGTTAAAAATATTATATATACTAGAAACATTTAAAGAACAGTCAAAAAATAGCAAAAGATCTTACCAAAATGGTCTCCCACATCTGAGAAATTATCGCCTTATCCACACTTCTCCAATCATCATAGAGAATGTTTACTTTGCTCTTAGCCTGAGTTGCAACAAAACCCTTAAAATATTTAGCATTTGGACCTCTAGGAAGATCATCATCATCAAACTCCACGACTATCCTCTCCTCCTTCGTACGGGCAAGTGATAATTTTGGTAAACGTGTGCACCCACGCTTACCAACCTTTGAACTCTTTTTCGTAATAGGAGCATGTGAATGTTCATCCCCAGATGTATGACCAATATGCTCATCTCCAGAATCATGTGGCTGATCAACTGATTGATCTGTCATTTTCCTTCAAATCAAAAAAACAAACATTAGTTCACAAATAGAAAAGTGTACTAAATTACATAATAGTAAACATTGGTAATATGGTAAGCATGTTAAACAATGATAAACATGGTAAACACAGGCAAAAGGTTGCCAAGGAGTTGGCCCAAGAAAGATGAAAAGTGGACTCACTGAGTCCACCGGTCCGCCGGTGTGAGCTCACCGGCCAGCCGGAGGACCCAGGCAGTAGACTTGCCCACTGCCTGGTGCCACCGGCCGGCCGCTGGCTCACCACCGGCCGACCGGTGGACCAGACAGCCTTCCTATCTGGACCACCGGCCGGCCGCTGGATCACCACCGGCCGGCCACTGGTGATCCAGACAGAGAGGAAGGCTCTCTGTCTGGTCCACCGGCCGGCCGCTGGTGATCCAGACAGAGAGGAAGGCTCTATGTCTGGTCCACCGGCCGGCAGGTGGTGATCCAGCGGCCGGCCGGTGGTTCAGACAGAGAGGAAGGCTCTCTGTCTGGTCCACCGGCCGGCCGGTGGACCAGACAGAGCTTTGTTCTGGACCACCGGCCAACCGGTGATCCACCACCGGCCAGCCGGTGCGCCCAGAACTTCTCCTCTTTACGGTTTTTATTGTTTTGTTTGATACATGTTTTAATAAGTAAAAAATTTACAGTATCTAACATTATATGAAAAAACTAAATGTAAACAAGAAATAAACTTGTGTTACCTGTAATTTTAGGAATGTACAGTTGGATTGTTTTCCCAAATTCCTTCGTCGTGATCGTTCCTTATGGCACAAACCATGTCTTCAACATACTCATCATTATGTTCTGTTAATCTTTCCATGGAAGTAGGGATCTCACATAAATCAGCATCTTCATCAAATTCATCCTCACCAACATATTGGTTTTTCCCTTGTAAAACAACAGCCCACTGCATATCTGATTGATCTACTGCATAGAAAATTTGTTTGGCATGTGTTGCCATTATAAAATAATCAGTTGTGTCTTCCAATCTATTCAGATTAACAAGTGTCATTCCAAATTCATCGTGTCTAACACTGTTGTTACCGATAAACCATTTACAGTTAAAAACGGGAACTTTAATTTTAAAGTAATCAGCCTCCCATATGTCTTCAATCACTCCATAATATGCACTTGATGCCGAAATTGAGTTTCTGTCCTTAGCACTCGAAAAATGCATTGCTTCTGCAAACACCAATACACCACTATTCTGAACTGCACTTCTGTTGTCCTGAGTTTTCGTATGAAATGTATAGCCATTAATGTCATAAGCGGACCATGTTATCACATTTAAAGATGGACCACCCACTATCCATTTTAATGTCTCTGATACATCTGATCTACCAAGCAAGGTCTTTTTAAACCATGGCAAAAAAGTTTTGTTGTGCTCATTCAAAATCCACATTTCTTTCTTCTTTGGATGACATTGTTTCAACTCATTAATATGCAATGTGATATACGGTTGAACATCAGCTATGTTATTCAAGATGTATGATTCTAACTTCTTCATATGTTCAGCTGACAGTGATTTGACTTTCAAGCCACGAATCCCCTTTCCCTCATTATTAACCCGTTCATGGCGAGATGGAGGCAAACCTATGTGTTGCGCCGTAGCCAAGTAGCTCGTACAAAACTCTGCTACCTCCTCAAAAATATACTTTTCAATAATGGAGGCTTCAGGTCGATATGGATTTTTAACATATCCCTTTAATATTTTCATATACCTTTCAAAAGGATACATCCAACGAAGATATACAGGTCCACAAAGCCTTATTTCTCGAACCAGATGAATCATTAAATGCACCATCATATCAAAAAAAGTTGCAGGAAAATACATTTCCAAATGACAAAGTATAAAAATTGCATCCTTTTCCAAAATGTTCAAAGCATTCACATCAATCGCCTTGTTGCAAATTGAATTGAAAAAATAACACAACCTCATTATAGTCTTTCTGACACGGATGGGCAATATTCCACGCAGTGCAACTGGTAGAATTTGTTGCATCATGACGTGACAATCATGTGATTTCATACCTATCAACTTCAAGTCTTTCAATGAGACAAAATTTTTTACATTTGAAGAATAACCTTGAGGCACTTTGATATCATGAAGACACTGACAGAAGCTACTTTTCTCCCTCTTCGATAATGTATGACAAGCCGGGGGAAGAAATGTTCGTCTTCCTTTAGGAGTGGGAGCTAACTCCAAACGTATTCCCATTGACAGTAGGTCTAACCTTGCATTCAACCCATCTTTTGTCTTTCCTTTAATATCTAGCAATGTTCGGATCAAAGAATCACAGATATTCTTCTCCACGTGCATGACATCAATATTATGTTTGACTTCATGATACCTCCAATATGGTAGCTCAAAAAATATTGACCTTTTCTTCCAAATATGTCTATCATTACCAGATTTCTGTGTCTTTCCCAATGTCACATCAAGGTTTTTCACCCTCTCAAAATACAATTCTGGGGATAAAGGTTGAGGAGCAGTATCAAATTCTTGTGAGCCATTGAATGCCTTTTTTAGTCTTCTATAAGGGTGATCCATAGGCAAAAACTAATGATGACCCATGTACACTGTTTTCCTCCCATGATGCAATTGACAATATGACGTCTGTTGTTCGCAAATTGGACATGCTTTATTCCCTTTAACACTGTATCCAGACAAATTTCCATATGCTGGGAAGTCATTTATAGTGAATAGAAGCATTGCATGCAGTTGAAAATATTCCATTTTATAAGAATCATACACCCTAATACCATCATCCCATAACAGTTTCAAATCATCAATCAGCGGTGACAAGTATACATCAATATCATTGTCGGGTTGCTTTGGACCAGAGATCATGATACTCAACATGACATATTTGCGCTTCATACAAACTTCAGGAGAGAGGTTGTAAATTACCAATAAAACAGGCCATGAACTATGTGTGCTACTGAGGGTTCGGTATGGATTCATTCCATCTGTGCACAAGCCTAGTCTCAGATTTCTAATTTCATTTCCAAATGTAGGGTACTGGGCATCAATTTTCTTCCATTGTGGACAATCAGCTGGATGACGTATTTTTCCATCACATACCCGCTCATCAGCATGCCATCTTAACCTTTTTGCATCATGTGAATTAGCAAATAAACGTTTGAAACGAGGAATTATAGAAAGATACCAAAATACCTTTGAAGGGAGCTTTGTAATCTCTACATCAGCTTGTGATTTTTCTTTCACCTTATACCGTGATGTCCCACATTTAGGACACTCTTTCAGAAATTCATATTCCTTCCTATATATAATGCAGTCATTCGGACAGGCATGTATTTTCCTGTATCCCAATCCCATCGGTCATAATATTTTTTTGGCCTTATAATGTGAATCTGGAAGATCGTTATCTTTTGGAAGAATGTCTTTCATCAATTGTAGCAGATCTGTAAAACTTCTGTCACTCCATCCATGTTTCGCCTTCAGGTTAATCAATCTTAACACCGCCGACAAAACCGTAAAATCTGTACAACCAGGATATAATGGTTTTTCGGCATCACCATATAGACGTGCAACTGTCGGTTCTATCTCAATTTGTTCTGCTACAATATCGCGAATCATTTCTTCAATTCCATCGGAGTTACCAGCTTGCGATTCATTATCATCAGTGACATTCTGTCCAGTTTCTCCATGCCAAATCCAAGGGTTGTAACTCGTATTGAAACCATGACAAATCAGATGATCTTTTATCTCTCTACTTTTCAACTTCTTCATATTCAGACATTTCAGGCATGGACAGAAAAAAATGTCACTACTTGGAACATTTCGTTTAGCAAATTCCAAAAAGGCATCAACACCTTCCTCATATTCATTGCTCATTCGATGTGCCGTAATCCAACTTCGACTCATTATTACCTATAACAAATAGCAAAAATATATATATTTTTTAGATAAGACAAATATATGTTTATATGAAAAAAATCATAATTTGAATGTAAACAATTTTGAAATATAAAACAAATCGATGTGCAAACCCCCCCGGACACCCCCCGACCCCTCTGGACAGCCCCCCACCCCTCCTGGACACAACCCCCACCCCCGACCTGCTTGGACACCCCCCTGGACACCCCCCAACCCTCTGGACAGCCCCCCCACCCCTCCTAAACACCACCCCCACCCCCTACCCCCTTGGACACCCCCCTGGACACCCCCAACGCCCACCCACACCCTTGGACAGCCCCCACCCCTCCTGGACACCACCCCCCACCCCCTACCTCCTTGGACACCCCCCTGGACATCCCCCAACCCTCTGGGCAGCCCCCCCACCCACCCGGACAACCCCAAATACCCTCTGGAGAGGCCGCCACCCACTTGGACAGCCCCCCACACCCATCCACCCCCTTGGACAGCCCCCCACACCCATCCACCCCCTTGGACACCCCCCTGGACACCCCACCGACCCCTCTGGACAGGCCGCCACCCCCCTTGGACAGCCCCCCACACCCACCCATCCCCTTGGACACCACCCTGGACACCCCCCGACCCCTCTGGACAGCCCCCAACCCCTCTAGAAAGCACCCCCACCCCTCCTGGACACAACCCCCCACCCCTGACCTGCTTGGACACCCCCCTGGACACCCCCCAACCCTCTGGACAGCCCCCGACCCCTCTGGACAGCCCCCCACCCCTCCTGGACACCACCCCCCACCCCCTACCCCCTTGGACACCCCCCTGGACATCCCCCAACCCTCTAGGAAGCTCCCCCACCCACCCGGACAACCCCAAATACCCTCTGGAGAGGCCGCCACCCACTTGGACAGCCCCCCACACCCATCCACCCCCTTGGACAGCCCCCCACACCCATCCACCCCCTTGGACACCCCCCTAGACACCCCACCGACCCCTCTAGACAGGCCGCCACTCCCTTGGACAGCCCCCCACACCCACCCATCCCCTTGGACACCACCCTGGACACCCCCCGACCCCTCTGGACAGCCCCCGACCCCTCTGGAAAGCACCCCCACCCCTCCTGGACACAACCCCCCACCCCCGACCTGCTTGGACACCCCCCTGGACACCCCCCAACCCTCTGGACAGCCCCCGACCCCTCTGGACAGCCCCCCACCCCTCCTGGACACCACCCCCCACCCCCTACCCCCTTGGACACCCCCCTGGACATCCCCCAACCCTCTGGGCAGCCCCCCCACCCACCCGGACAACCCCAAATACCCTCTGGAGAGGCCGCCACCCACTTGGACAGCCCCCCACACCCATCCACCCCCTTGGACAGCCCCCCACACCCATCCACCCCCTTGGACACCCCCCTGGACACCCCACCGACCCCTCTGGACAGGCCGCCACCCCCTTGGACAGCCCCCCACACCCACCCATCCCCTTGGACACCACCCTGGACAGCCCCTGACCCCTCTGGACAGCCCCCGACCCCTCTAGAAAGCACCCCCACCCCTCCTGGACACAACCCCCCACCCCCGACCTGCTTGGACACCCCCCTGGACACCCCCCAACCCTCTGGACAGCCCCCCCACCCCTCCTAAACACCACCCCCCACCCCCTACCCCCTTGGACACCCCCCTGGACACCCCCCAACACCCACCCACACCCTTGGACAGCCCCCCACACCCACCCACCCCCTTGTAAACCCCCCTGGACTCCCCCCGACCCCAAATCCATGCACTTATGCCATGGTTGTGTGTGAATAAAGTAGTAACAACTGTAAAAGGGCAACCCATCCAAATGGACACGCCCCAACCCTCTCGGGGATTTATAGAAAACGATGAAAAATTAGTGAAATCATAAAATTACTCAATATTGCAAGTCGAACAAATAGATCTAGGGATGATAAATAAGATTATGGTGCCAAAACGAGTTAAAAGGGTTCGCAATCGAAGAATCTTAGCTAGTTTCAACAAAAAAATCACAACACATATATATATACTATCTGCGAAAAAAAACGAACGAGTGGGAGGATTACCTGAGTGCTGCGAGTTTAGATGATTGATCCGAGGAGATTAAATATGAGAAACGATGATCGAAAAACGAATCTAAACCAATGAAATGGACGAGCCGATTCAGGTTTACGCGCGAGAGAGACGAGTCGCGACTGTCGAAGGAAAACTCGTGAATGACAATCCATGGGTCTGGGTAAATTTTTAAATGAGTTATCACGTCGGTTATTCAATAACCGACGTGATAATTGTTTAAAAAACATTTATAACGTCGGTTATTTCAATAACCGACGTAAAAACCTTCCTCCGATTCATTTTTTACGTCGGTTATTTTATAACCGACGTTATAAAGGGCTCAAAATCCGCGTTTTTTTACGTCGGTTATTCCATAACCGACGTCAAAAACATCTGCGGATTCTTTTTTTACGTCGGTTATTTTATAACCAACGTAAAAAAGCCTTCAAAAACCGCGTTTGTTACGTCGGTTATTGAATAACCGACGTAAAAAGGCCTTCGAAAACCGCGTTTTTTACGTCGGTTATAAAAATAACCGACGTAAAAAACGAAGGCGTGCGATTAATAACGTCGGTTATTTTTATAACCGACGTTAAAGGTGTACCGAACACAGGTTTTTACGTCGGTTAAGAAATAACCGACGTAAAAAACCTCGTTTTACATATTATGACGTCGGTTTTATATAACCGACGTAAAAAATGGTGACGTAAAAAACGTTTTCTGCACTAGTGTCTCTATAAGTTGATTCTATCACTTCAGGTGTGACCAAGTCATCCTTAATACTCATCATTTGGAGTGAAAGACGAGTTTGTTGTAAGAATTAGATGAAGGATAAAACTCCACTTGTCATGTATATTTTTGTGTTCTTATTCTATAAATAAATTAATTACTAAACTTTAGGGAAGTGGTTTTAAAACCAAAAATGTGTTATCCTGATGCTTTATTTTTTTGAACAGATGTTATTTTAAATCTTCATAGATCGGTGGCTTTGAGGCCCTAAATTTTACACTTGTTTGTGATTGATGACCTCAATCACTCCCTATATATATTTATGTTTTCACTCCAATTATGTGTCTCTAATTTCCACCAATTTTCTCCTAATCAAGATCATAATTTGGTGGTGACTTTTTCATCTCATTTTCCCTCTTATTAAGACTAAATTTTATTAACAAAATTTTAGATGTGGGTTTTCCACAATGGTATTTTTCTATATCTAACCTTTTATTTTCAAAGAATAATTTCAAATTGTGAGGAAGAAATTTATTAAAGGAGGGGAGGATTAAACACCCCAATATTTCTTAATAAGTTATTTGTCTTTAACTCAATAGCTTGCGCTACACGCAACACTTAGTTCGACCACACCACGACTTACCAAACTAGTCGTTCAAAAGAGGCTATGAATAGTATTAACTGTATTTTGAATTTTATATACTCCATATAATTTTAAATTATATATTATGTGTTTCATAGACATGTTATGAGAACAAATTCAATTTTTCAGAGAAAAAATGTATTTTTTCAAAAAAAATTCTATTTTACCACCTTTTATGGAAACCCCTTTTTAAATCCAATATTTGACAATTTTTCATATTCCTTTTGACAAAATAAAATTCTTCTTTAGAATTGGGACATAAAATTTTACATTGGATGAAATTTTGGTATTTTTCTAATAATATTCATTTTTTTATGAATAGTGTGAAATACTGTATTTTAATTCCAAACTACCTTTTAATATAATTTATTTATATGGTTAGATTATATTTTAAATTGTTTTTTTAAGTGTAATTAGATAATAGTTTTACCTTTTAATCCAATTTTGTTCACTATAATTAATTTCACTTTGAAACTATACATAAACAAGTGTCAATCTTTTAATAGTTATTGTTTCTTAAAAACCCGCTATTTATTTTAACAAAGTGAATTAATATTAAATTAATTAATCCAACTTATATGTTTTAAATTTGGAAAAAAAGAAATAATTTTTTAATTTGGAATATCAAATATAGGTTAGGCTAAATATTTGGTATTTTTCCGAAAAACATTAATTTTTGATGAATAGTGAAACCACTAAGTAATAGTTAAAAATCAGACTTTTTCATTCAAATGTAATTTTACAGCTTTCGTGAATTGAATTTCTCAAATCTGAGATACATGGTTTTTATTAGTAAGTAAAATGTTGTAAAATAAGATGAAAATAATTTTTGGTGAATAGTAACTTTTGAATTTTATTTACCACGGTTAAAGGTAAATATGGTAATTCAAGTTAAAAAGAATATTATATTAAAATAAAATTACCTTAACACTTGTCCTAACCATATTGGATGAGTAATTGACGACCATGGAAATCCTTGGGTTGATTTTGGGACCCCATGGAGCCACTTAAAAATGATGATGACACTTTATTTTAATTAACTTATAGTAAAGACAAAAATGACACTAACAAATATCTTTTAGTATATCAATTTTCAATGGGGTTATATAAGTCATCATTTCAACTATAGATAATAATTTGAAATCTAAAAATATTTCCTACATTATGGTAATTTTTTATAATTTTTAGACATCAAATAAATTAAATTATTTATAACACCATTGTGATTTAGTATTTACCTCATTAATAAATGATTTAAATAAATAAGATTATTAAAAATAAAAAAATATCCAAACCTATCCAATTATTATTGGATGATTTTATTTTGACCATTAGTCATCTTATCTTATTCTTTAATTAGTTTTGGACCTTTAGAAACTCAATATCACTATATAATAAAATAATATTTTCACACTTTCATAAAGAACCACTCCCGCCTTATAAAAGGACACCACTTATAACCCATTACACACACCTCTCAAGCCCCTTCTCTCATCCAACCCCTGCCCAAATAATCTCTCAAGATCCACCTCTTCCTCCTAGAATCCTTACCTTAGGTAGAAGGTACTTCAAGAAGTCCTTCTGGTTCAATCCAAATGAAGTTACCCAAATTAAAGGTAACACTTTCTCTTAAATTCTTTTGTTTTATTTTGTTTAATTTTACTTCTCCAACCCCCTAGACTCTTTTTATTCATTTATTTTATAGAAAAAAAAGTATCCTCAATATACTAGGATTTTTTCCTGAGAAGGATTCTAACTACACTTACACACACATCCGTCTAATGGGTGAAGAACATACTGTTTCTATGGATGACAGACTAATGCCTCATGAAACGATGATGGTTCGCTTTTCTCCTACCACCTCTCATGGTGGCCATTAAGATGGAACTGTATTTATATATGATATATATATATATTTTGTTTATTTTTTCTTTATTCTTATCTATTTTCCATTTATATTATTATTTTATGGTTTCCATTATGGGTAAAAGGTGATAACTTCTTTTAAGGAAGTGCAGACTACCACCCCCTCAAAATGATATGACTCGTTAATGCCTTATGTGGGATGTATAAAGGATGTATTTAATGATATTATACTGTAATTATAATATAACTATGTATCATTTTGTTTGAATTCCATTAAAATACAAAATTGAAATGAAAGTAGCGTTCATTCGTACGTACGACTTACTGTCTCCATGAATGGTCCATTTCATTTCTTATCTCCAAATGTTATGTACTATTATAAATACATATATATACTAGATATATAATATATATATATGATATATAAATCATTTATATCATTCCATATATAATGGAATTTTGACTACATGGAAAAATTGTAATTATAATAAGTTCATTTTTGACTCAAGTTCTGAACATCGATAAAATATCAAATATGAACTCAAATAATTAACTAATTGTTATAGAAAGGTAATAAGTGATAAAAAGGGAATAATAAACTTGAAAATGTTCTTAATCAATTATAAATTAAATTAAGTTTATTATTCAGGAAGAACAAGGAACATACAAGATAAGTCGGACTTGATGTAAGGGGTTTCTTATCTCACATTTAATTCCGTGAGATTTCTATTGTTCACCACTTATTTATTGCATGTGGTGTATTGTGTACTTCAATTTGATATATATAATCATGATTATATTTATATTTTGTGTATTTTGTGATCCATTTTATGGTTATTAACTTTTGGTCATAGGACTCGATTAATTACAACGTGGTAAGGAGTTTTCATCTCACTTCTTATTTCTATGAGATTCATGCTATATTGGACACTATTTCCTTTTGTGTGGTTTATGCACTGCTAATGATTGTATACTTGGTGTAATATACTTTAATTTATGGGTATTTACATATTCATTGTATGATCCTTCTTTCATGGGGTGTATGTTTCATAAGTTACCAAATCGGTAAGGGAATTTCAATTTTCAATTTCCACTCAATAGGCTTTGTGCATACTTCATTGATTATTTTACTCCAAGATTATGTGTGGAATCAATATTTATTATTTATGTAGTAATTTACACTCATATTTCTATGTATATACTTTTGATACACATAATCACTCCATTGATAAATTCTCAAGTCATCGATATGAACATGAAAAGAGTAATTTTAACTTAATCTCCATTCATTGAGTTAAACATCCAATGCATTGGTGTTGTTTTTACAAGAATATGTGAGAATGTTATCTGATTGATTTACAATGAATATCCAATCATACTGAGTGTATTTATATTTTTCACACATAATTATGTCATTGATTTATCCTTAACCTACAGATACAATCTTTATAAGGTATTTCATCTCAACTTACATTCCATTGAGTCTTTGTTGTTTTCATGCGCCAATTCATATTTATTTAGTGTATATACATTACATTGACATAGTATATCATGAATCCCTTTATTCTCATGATATTATAAATTTTTTATTACCTCTATTATTTTTATTCAAGTGTATCTCATTTGGTTTGGAACTCTAACTAAAATATCATTTTAAATGTTTTAATGATTTATTCATCTAAATATTTCTCATTAATGTCCATGTTTCAAAAATGGTTTTAAGGATTTATTGATGTGTACATTAATGTTTTCAAATTAAAATTCCTTTTAAAACTTTCAAATTGTTTTGGGACACATTGATTCAAAAATATATTTTAAAATACTTCTTGATAAATAGAGATACTTTTAAATGTTTTCAAGAAAAAGGGGGATATTTCTCACAAATAGTTTTGAGGATTTTTTTTCATCTATGTCAATATCCTTCATTATTCTTGATTGAGGTTAATCTATTATAATAAAATCTTCCATCTTTTATTGAATGAGTTATGTTTGACTGTGGATGTGCTATTTTTATAATATTCATGGTTTATGGATAATGTATTGACATATCGTATTCTAGTTATAATATGAATATTTATGTTACGTTTAAAACTTTTCATATAGGGAATGTATTGGACTTAGTAATTGATGGGTGGAGCCTGATATAGCTCCTCGGTGTATCGGTAGGTCTCATGAGACAAACTAGTTTCTTAGCATAAGGCCTTGAGAAAATCATGTTTGTAGTCTTGGAATGAGGCCTTGAATATGTGGTTATGATGTTCGACATTATTCATTAATTCATTATGAGATTACATTATAATATTTCACGCCATTATTAGACTATTAGAATACCCATGACTATGTTTTAATATGTGATTATTTACTTAGCTCATATTCCTTCCATAAAGTGCTCATGTTTATTATTTTTAAAGGCATGTGTTTTCATTTGTTCACCAAGAATAATGTTTATGTTATCTCCTGCTATATTTCTTACTCTTAATGAGCATTTGAGATCAGACCTTTCTCATGATTCATTTACCCAGGATATAAAGAAGTTTGTTATGAGTGAATTGCAGGAATAATCATGGTATCTTTGATGTTTTTAATGGAATAAATTAGTGTTGTTTTTCTTTTCAAGTTTTAATGTTGAAAATATGTATGTATCTTGTTTCCAAGACTACTAAACTGATCAGTCCTTCGGGACATGGTTACTTGTAATCATTCCAATGTATTAAAATAATGCACCGACTCTTGGATTCTGGGGTTGGGGCGTTACAACATTAACCAAACGAGTGGTCTTGTTTCATAGAAATTTTTATCTAAGATCCAAAATCTTTAAAATTTGTTGTTCATAAGAAATATATTTCTCTAGTGGTTTGAATTTTAATTTTATTACATATGAAGGATCAGGTATGTACTTTATTAGGAGCGATACATGGAATACATCCTGAACTTGATATAGATTTATTGGAAGAGCCAATTGATAATCTACCTTCCCAAAAGATCTAGAATTTAAAAATGACCAATACACCTAGGGATTAGCTAGCCATTATTTATAAATCTCATCACTCTCTTCTAGGGAGATTCTCTTATATATATACCTTGTCACCCACTTCAAACTCTAGGAATTTTCATCGATTATCAGCATAATGTTTTTTTGACACTGAGCTAATCTTATGGGTTATTGAATAGATTTAACCTTATCGTCCATCTCTCTAACTAGATCAAGTCCCAAAATATTTATTTCCCCAACTTCATTCTAGAATTTTGAAGTTTTTTACTTCTTAGCATATAGGGATTCATAGGGATCCATCTTAATACTGGAGTGAAATATATTTTTTTAAAACAATTCTACCAAAGGTAGGTGTTGATCCCAAAAACCTCTTAAATCAATATAGTAGGATCTCAAAATATCTCTAGATTTTGAGTTGTACTCTCAGACTGACCATCTGTCTGAGGATGATAACACTGGTGAAACCTAACTCTGTATCCAAATCCTACTGAAGAGTTCTCTAAAACATCAAGGTAAACCTTAGATCCCAATCAGATATAATGGAAAGTGGTACTCCATGGATTCTTACCACTTCATTAATATATATTCTTTCAATTTGATCAAGAGATAGGTCTGGTCTGATATAAATTAAGTGTGTTGAATTTCTAAGGCAATTAACTATAACCCATATAGAATTATTGCCTTTAAATGTTTTAGGAATTCTGAAGAAAAATTATGTGTTGATGTTTTCCCATTTTCATTTGTGTATGGGTAATAGTTGTAAAATACAATTATAATTTTTTCTCCCTACCTTAAATTTCTGGAAAAAAAACATGGAGAAACATACTATGTAATATCTATCATCATGCCATCCCACGTAAAATACTATTCTAGGTCCCCATACATCTTTTTTCTTCCAGGATGAATAGAGAATAATGAACTATGAGCTTTATCAAATAGTTCCTTATTTAATATTAGTATGGGGGAATAAAAACTGGGTTTATGAACCTTATTATTCCATCATAATCAAATTTGAACTTAGGAACATTTCTCAACTTCTGTTTTAGTTCTAAATCTTACTTTTATGCCTCCTTAGTCCTTACTTGTAAGTATGGTTGAATATTCATTTGAAAAATATAGTATTTCTCCCCTTCCTTTAATGTTTCTAGATCCATACTTCAAAAATCCATAAATATTGGATTTTTATCCTCATCGTAGATAGGATAGCATGGCTCTTTTTACTCAAAGCATATGTCACCTTGTTTGCTATCCCCTGGTGGCAATTTATTGAGTAATTTTAATCTTTAATAAACTCCAACCATCTTCTTTTTCACATACTCAACTAATTTTGAGTGAAAATATACTTTAATCTTTTATGATTAATATAAATATCACACATTTCCCCATAAATATAGTGCCTCCATATCTTTAATACAAAGATTCTCGTAGCTAACTCTAAATCATGAGTTGGGTAATTTTTCACAAGTATTTTCAATTTTTGTGAGGAATAATCTATCCTCATATCATTTTTTCTAAAAACACATCCCATCCCTTTCTTTGATTAATCACTATTCATCATAAAACTTTCTCAACTATAGGGTAGTGTGAGAACAGGTGCACTGACTAACCTTCTTTTTATCTCCTTGAAATTCCCTTCACATTCTTCCATCCATATGAACTTAACTCCTTCATGAGTCAATATAGTGAGTAGATTATATAATATTGATAAATCATTTACAAACCATTAATAATGTGTATCCAATCCAAGAAAACATTAGATATCATTTACCATTGTTTGTCTAGGAGAACATTAAATAACATTCTTCTTTACTAGATCCAAAAATATCCCCTCTTTGGGGATTATGTATCCCAAAAATGAATCTTTCTGATGCCAAAATTCACACTTGATAAAGTTTTCATAAATCTTCTACTTTATCAGGGTCTTTAGTGTGACCCTAAATTGATCATGATGTTCTTACTTTCTATTTGAATATATTAATATATTTTCTATAAATACTACCCCAAAACTGATCAAGATAGTCTCTAAAGACAATAAAAATTAAATCCAGGAAGATAGTGGGGGCATTAGTATAACGAAAAGGAATCACAATAAAATCATAGCGTCCATAAATTGTATGTAATGTTGTCTTGGATATATCCTCCTTTTGAACCCTTAATTAATGATATGTAGATCAAATATCAATCTTATAAATGTATTTATCTCTACATTGTTGGTAAAATAAGTCATCAATACATGGGAGAAGATATTTTTTGTTGATAATGATCTTGTTATGTTCTTGATAATCAATGCAGAGAATCATTGATCCATATTTATTTGTAATAAATAGAAAAGATGCACCCCAAGATGACACACTAGATAATATGAATCCCATCTCAAGATTCTCTTCGATTTTCTTCTTCAATTAATTCAACTCAATTGGGTCCATTATATAAGGTGTATTTAAAATAGTAATAAAAACTAATATGAGTTATATTGAAAACTCAACTTCCTGATTTATAGGAATACCTAGAAATTATTCTATAATGATATTAAAAAACTCTTTTATAATAGGTGTATCCTTAATGGTGAGTTTCTCCCCAACCATCAGAGATCGATAACCTTAATTTATAGGAATTAATACCCAAAAGATAGATGTAATTTCTCCTGGAAGTTCATATTCATCCTTGCATCGATAGATGATCATATATTCATTTGGAAAAGGAAATGTGACTTCCCTTTATCGACAATTGATATGAGATCCATATAGAGAAATACAATCCATTCCAAGAATCATATCGAATTCAACTAAATGAAGGATTGCAATATTTTTATGAATCACTTTCCCAGAGACTTCAACTAGAGAAGAGTTATAAACTTATGATGTGACTATTGTGCCCTTATGATTTTTCACAACTTACTAAAAATAAAATTGTTGTGGTAATATAGTGATACCCTTAAAAATTATTTATAAATAAAATTTTGGGTGGTTCCATAATCAAATAAAACTTTAGCTACTTTAGAGTGGATGGTAAGTGTACCTTTCACCACTTCATTATTGTACTCCACATCACCAATAGTGATCAAATGTGATTTTCTTATTTCCATGGCCTTAAGATATTAATTAATCAAGTCATCATTGATAACCCTTGAATAAGGGAATTGGTTATCATAAGGACCATCTTCCTTGAAAATGTAATACTGAAGTGATAGAGGTTCATTTTGTGCATCCTTTTCTCTATTTTCATCTATAGCTATATTTTTTCCAACACTTTAGAAGTTAATTGTTTTAAACCCTTCTATCCCACACATAAAACATTTAATAGTCCCCTTAAGAAAATTTCCTCCATTTTTCTTTCCACACTCCAAGCATAAAGGAAATCTCATATTCTTTTCATTATAGTTTTTATATTTTCCCTTTAATTTTATTTTTATCTTCTTATCAAAACCATAATATTGATGGGTGACTCTAATCTATAACTCAACCTTGAGATCACATCAAACTATTTACTCATATGTACAAAATTCTTTTATCGATACCTCCTTTATAAGAATTAGTTTTAAGCCACAGAATAATTGATCAACCTTACTATTAGGTATAATGATAATTCCAAAAGTGTGCCATTCAAGTCATGTAAAAACTAATTCATAGGTACCAAAAGATTCATCAACCTTCTGATTAAGCTCAAGTAACTCCTTTTCCTTATTTTTTTGAATAATAAAAGTAAATTAATAATTGAAAAATTCATTCAAGAACTCATCCCATTCTACAGAGTCAAATTAAAATCCTTGCCTTATATTCCTGTTGAGATTACACATTTGATCTGCTACAACTTTCAAATGATCAACTGCCAAAATGACTTTCTCATGTTTTGAACATTAGGTAAATGAAAATATATTTTTAGTGGTACCGATACATTATTCAGACACTAGTGCATCATAAGAACCATTGAATGAAGGTGGGTTCTGCCATATGAAGGACTCATCATAATGTTATTCCTTCATTTTTTTTGTTTTGAATTCTTGCATGATTCATAGCTTGATAATGTTATGTGAGCATAACAACAATATTTTTCATTCCATATCTCCTAACATTTAGTTTCTTATGAGGAAAATCTTTGCATTTCCCATCACATTTCTAATTAATGGGGTTCCTTCGGGTTTTATCCATTAACCAAAATCCAAAATCATAGTGTGAGAAATAGTAATCATAATGAAAAAACACATAATCAAGGAAAATCATATATAAATTTTTAATTTTGAACACCTTAAGTTTTATCCAAGGTTAATTTTTATCATCACCAAAACTCCAGGATTGTATACTATACATAGAATTATCCTTGTGGCTCTTAATAAGGATTTATTATCCTAGATTATAAAGGTTAACGAAACCATACTCTCATTCCAACTATAACATCACATACGTTACTTACACAGATATTACATCTGAATAGAAGAATATTCATTACATAACAAAGAAAAATCACTCCATAACCATATAGGTTTAGTGTATTTGGAAACTAAGAAATATAAACAACCAGTTTATAAAATATCTACATCATCTCCCACTTATTCCTTTACAACTAGAACCCATTTTTGATATATCTTACTTAATATGTTATTTCATATCCAGGGAAAAGAAACATAACAAAGGGTGATCTCAGATTCTCAGTAAGGGTAAACAAGAGAGATATCAACCATATCATATAAATAATAATAAGAACATAAGAACAAAATTTTGAAAATAATAACATACATATCTAATATCCTGATATCTTATCATGGGATAAATCACAGAAGTTCATAAATGATATATTTCATGAGATCATAACATAAGACATGAAATTGTGGAATACAAATAAGAACAGAAACTCATTTCCATATTAGTCAAGGCTCACTATAGAGACCATAATAGTGGATAAAGTCTTTTACTTAACTGGGTTCACTCCCCATTCCAGCCCTGTATTAATGAACCTAGTTTACTTCCCATTCCATCCCTGTATTACTGAACTGAGATTACTTCCTATTCAAGTCCTGTCTATATAATGAGATAAAAATATTTACCCAATGAATTAGAGGGAGATATAGGTCTCACACATCACATAATTAAATTCATACATATGTGTGCCACAAGAACATAAATCATTCAACATATCAGAACTAATGAAATGACATGGGTTTCTTAAGCAATATTCAATTATAACATAACCCATGGAAAAGAAATGGGTTTCATAGTTATCATTATATCTTAAACATAAAACAACCATAGTAATATTAGATATAGTATCCTCAAAACAATATCCACATTAAAACATGAGTAACATTAAATAATGTTATCGTAGATGGAATCTAATTTTGAAATATCACTTGTAAATAATTCTGTATAAAAAATTCAGTTTTGCTTTGAAAACAATTTATTTTATAAAAATGATATGAAATTTTAAAATAATATATTTTTTTAGAAATAAAATTATAATATTCTAAGGAAAGATTTAGGGGACGAAGGTTTCATAAAAGTAGAAAAATATGTTAATGTATTATAAGTTAAAAAAAGCATTCCTCTCATACTTTTGCCAAAAAAGCCAAAATGTACCTCATTATGGAAACAATAAAAATATTCCTTTAAAAAAAATTAGTAAAAATTCACAGATGGGTCAAAATAAAGTTACCAATTGAATAATAATATTAAAAAAATTTGGAAAACATTTTAAGAAACATGGACATGGAAGAAAAATATTCCTCAATTAATATATATAAACAATCTCGAATAATAATGAGATTGTAAAATTAACCCTTATGTTAGGTCTGATTTCCATCATACATATTTGAAACTCTTGTATAATGGAATAAATAATGTTATTAACTTATTAAATAACCATATTTTTATTTATTATATCATATCCGATCATATTATCACTCATTTTTCAATAATGTTTCATTATTACACTTATTTAAATTGTTAAGTGCTTTATTTTTCTATGCATGATTTCTCATATAAGACCCAATCACTGTGAATAGGATATAGTTCCGTCATTTAATGAATGATATTAAGGTAATATATATCTTAATTATTCATTATAAACATTTATATAATCATTTATTAATAGTAAATATGGAAAATAATGTGCGTCTTGTCATGGAGACAGTATGTCGTACGTAAGCACGAGCACTGGTATCATTCCTCTAATAGTAAAAGAGTAAGAAATTAGATGGTATATATTTTTTATAAAATGAATATTATGTTGTAATTATTATATATATCTATTATTTCCATCATTATACCCATCCAAATAATGTGGTGAGGAAAAATAGATTACACTACAACATGGAGATGGTAAGTCGTACGTATGCATGTGTGGTGCTTTTTTCATAGTAGGGATAAAAGGTGGAATATGGTTGCTCCATAATAGTAATAACACCTAATAAAATATATTATATTTTATGTATTACTTTTTAATGTAAACAACACAATAAGAGATTTTGGACAAAGAAATAATCTTGAAAGTTTCGGCAAATATGATTACCACTTCTATGGATAACTTTCATTAGACCTCTTCATAAGGACATTAGAGTCAGTCTTTTGAGAAGTACAAAACCTCTAGAATTTATATATAGCAGTTGAGAAGATATATTAGTACGAAATGATAAATATTTAAGGCTCAGTGTGATGTGAATAAGTGAGGGAGGGGGTGCCCTTTTATAATTGAGGTGAGGGGCACTTTCATAATTTTCCAAAAATATTAATTTTTAACAAATTCAATGTCAATAAAAATAACTCAAAATGTCCATGTATTAGAATATCGGAAGATATTAGGCTGTAATATCATCAAAAAAAATATTTTAGACAAGCTTTGTTATTATTTTAAACCTTATCCTTTTGATTAACCCTTAGTTTATGTATTTTAATTTTAATTAAGGTAACAAATTTTTCAATATTAAAAAGTTGTAATATCTACTAATGTGTTTAAAATTAAATAAAAAATGAAGAATTTATAATATTTCAGACCATGTTATATTTTTTATTTTTAAATATGTTTTATGATTTTTAAATAATTTATGAAAATATTATTCTGATAAAATATCAGTTGTGTCAATTTTGACATTATTCGTTACATAGACTTTTAAAAATATCAAGATAACAAGTTAACTATAAAAATAATATTTATTATATTAATAATATGTAAAGATAATATATATATTTTTTTGTCACATTATTTATAAAAAATTATATTTATTTTAATATTTAAAGTAACATTTATTTGATATTTCCATTAATAAAATAATTACAACATCAATATTGTGTAATTGTATAATATACTTACTTATTCACTAAAATATAAATCCTCAAGAATTAAGAATAATATTTATTGTCAAATATATATTTTGTGTAACCATATATAAAAAATGATATGGTATTTAAAACATGAATGTGATATATTTAAATATTTATTAAATAAAATATAATAAATACAATAATTTCATCTAAGTAACCCAAAAATTCTAAAATAAATTTATATAATGAAAATATGTTTATTATTTTAAACATTTACATTTATATTATTTCATAACAAAACTTTTTTCCCAGGTGGATACATAAGGGATATTAAAGACTAAAAAAGTGACATTTTGTGACTTTGTTTAATCTAAATATTATATAAGTCATTTTTATGGAAAAATGTATATTAAATAAATTAAATTATTTACATATGTGTTAAGGGTATATGTTTATTCATCCAATAAAATTTGGTCAGGTGTTAAAGTCATTTTATAATCTTTATAATTTTATTTTTTAACTAAATTACTCAATTTACCATTTGCATTGGAAACAAAATTTACCACGGTTACTATCCAATTTGGCCAAAAATAAAAGAGAAATTTTTAATTAATTTTGACCTTATGAATAAAAAATTGGAATACATTTTTAAAAATTATAAACATTGAATTTTCAGAATTTAATTTAATATAAAACTAGTAAAATACCATGAAAAATAGATTTTTGAAAAAATATACCATTAAAACATAAAATCTTTTAATAATAGATTCATGTATAAAATCATTTTAAACAACCATAATCATTTTATTTTAAATAAAAATGAACTAATTGAATTTTAAAACTAATAAAAAAAATTACCTTGTAAAGACTTTCAAATAAACTACAGTTTTCAATAAAAATTTGTATTTTCACTATTCATTTAAAAAAATATTTCAGAACAAATAATTTTAAGATAATTTTTAAATATTGAATTGAAAAATTAAATTAATTTTTTCAAATACAATTTCTATAAATTCCTAAAATTAATAAAAACATGAAAAACTTATTTTTGAAGAAAATATAATTTTTTGAAGAATAAAGTGATTTTACTGAAAATTGTGTGATCATTTTCAAAGCACTTAGAGATACATTCATATTGAGTTTTACCCTTACATTTTTTCATAAATTATTTATTCAATTAATTTCTTCTAATTTAATGTATATGTTATAATATTAATTTTATACTAATTTTGTATCGTGGTTATTTTAAACTCACAGTTTCATGCAATGCATGCTATTGAAGAATTAAAATTATATAAAGAGAAATATTTATTAAAATATTGACCTATTACATCCCAAGTATATTTTTTAAATTGATCACTATCCTATTCACATATTTATATATTTTTTGTTATGTTTAATTAAATAATAGGAAGGGGGTTGGTGTGTGATTAATCAAGTATCAAATAAAGAAATTAAGAAATAAACACTTCCAAAGACAGGCTATTTAACAACGCACAAAACAGGATTTAATATTGACTAAAAAGAATTGTTTTCCTAAAAGTCATTAAAGGGGGAAATTTATTAGCACTTTAGTTAGCACTAATAAAGGCCATACTGATGTAATGTGCTATAGAAATTAAATCATGCTATAGTAAATATAGCAATATAAAAACTCACCTGCATGAAAATTCACAATTTAGTTGAATTAAAACTATCATAAAAAATTCAAAAAATCCCTATATTACACACATTTAAAAAAAATTATATAATAACATTTTCAATTACTATTTACAAACATTTAAAAACATCAATGTTTCATTATCTTTGGCAACTACAACCCCCTCTCAAAAAATCTCGATCATGGTATCAGTTTCCGAAAAACCCACCTAAACCCAAGAAGAATAATCCACCTATATAAGAAAGAAATTATTATATTAATAATACTATAATTAAATAAATTAAACATAAATATAAAACAATAAATTAATGAAATGTCAATTTTAAATAAAATGACACACTTTGAGTCATACTAATCATATCTTTCTTCATATTGAGGTGGAGCTAATTCTTACACATCCCAAATGACATACGGATCATTTTCCTAGAGTATAAATATATTACACATCTGGTTTATTGGTTTTGATTTTTTCACTTTCCTTTTTACTAAAATATCATTTTAAACTCAAAACACAAATTTTGATTCATACCAATCTCAACTTGTGTCGGTTTGATATGATGATAATTCTTTCATTTCACTTGTGACTTATGATTTGTTTTCCTAAAGTATTAAGAAAATATGAGAACATTTTCTTGATTTTAAAATAGTGACACACATTTTGAAATAAAATTTCAATTTTAGAGTGATAACAAACACTTTGAGTCATACCAAGCACACCATGTATCAGATTGAGGTGAGGATGATTCCTACACATTGAAAATAACTTATGGATTATTTTCCTAAGGTATCAAAATAATCCGAAAATTTTTTTCGGTTTTGAGTATGTTGCTTGTATTTTTTACTAAAATGTCATTTTAAACTGGAAACACGTACTTTGAGTCCTACCGGTCACATTGTGTGACTTAATGACATGAGATTTATTACTACATGTCACAAATGAATTATGAATCATTTTCCAAAATAATCAAAATAATAAAAGTTTGTTTTCTCAGTTTTCAATAAGTGACACATTTTTTTAACTGAAATGTCAATTTTAAACTAATAACATACCCCTTGAGCTATATTAGGAACAACATTTATAAGATTTATGTGTGGATAATTCCTACATGTCAATAAATAACTATGGATCATTTTCTAATGTTTTAAAACAATATGAATGTGTTTTCTCAATTTTGAGTATACCACATGTCTTTTTTAATAAAATTAAAGTCAATTTTAAATAAAAAGACACACTTTGAGTAATACTAGGCACACTATGTATCGGATTGAGGTTTGGATGATTCATACTCATCAAAAATATCTTACGGTTCATTTTACTAAATTATCAAAATAATATGAATTTTTTTTCTTGGTTTTGAGTATGTATCCTATCTTTTTTATAGAAACTAATGTGAATTTTATGTAAAAAGGCACCCTTGGAGTCATACCAGTAACATCGTGCATCGTATTGAGGTGAGTCTAATTCCTGCATATAAAAATGACTTACTTATTTTTTCCTAAAGTATAAAAACAATCCAAATGTGTTTTCTCGGTTTTGATTATATCAGTTTTGTTTTTGAATAAAATTTTATTTTAAATATTAAACACACACTTTGAGTCATATCGATCACATCGTGTATCATTTTGATGTGAGACTGATTCTTACACATTATAAATTACTTATGAATTGTTTCCATAATGTTTCAAGACAATTAGAGAGTTATTTATTAGATTTCAGTGAGTGACATATGTTTCAAACTAAAATGCTAATTTTAAACTGATAACATACAATTTATGTTATACTGGGAAAATGGTGGATCATATTAAGGTGAATTTTATTCCTACACATCAAAAATGATCTATAGATCATTTTCCTAACATATCAAAATAATCAGAATGTTTTTTCCGGTTTTTTAGTATTTCACGTGTATTTTTTACTAAAATTAATTTCATTTTATATAAAAATACAAACTTTGAGTCATACTAGTATCATTGTGTAACAGATTGAGGCAAGGATGATTTATTCCAAAAAAATGGCTTATAGATTTTTTTACTAAAGTATCTAAACAAGCCAAATGATTTGTACTAGTTTTGAGTATGTCACTTCTGTTTTTTACTAAAATGTCATTTTAAACTAGAAACACACACATAGGGTCATAACAGACACATATTTTTTCAGTGTGACAAAATAATGATTCACATATGTCACAAATGACATAGTAATAAATTTCCTAAATTATAAAGGCAATCAGAGTAGGTTTTCACGTTTTTAGTGAGTGGAAAACTTTTTAAACAAATATAAATATTAAATTGATAACGAACACCTTGAGTTTTACATAGAAAACCATGAATTATATTGAGGTGAGGCTGATTCATACACATACAAAATGACTTATGGGTCATTTTTCTAAATCATCAAAATAATATGAATGCATTTAATTTTATTTGAGTATGTCACTTTTCTTTTTTATTAAAATTAATGTCAATTTTAAATACAAAGACACACATGGAGTCATACCAAGAACATAGTGTATCATATTGAGGAGTGGATGATTCATACACATCAAAAATCACTTATGGATTGTTTTCATAAAGTATCAAAACAATATGAATGTGTTTTCTCAGTTTCTAGTATGTCACTTGTCTTTTTTACTAAAATAAATGTCAATTTTAAATAAAAAGACATACATTGAGTCATATCAGGAACACCATGTATCTGAATTATGTGTATCTAATTCCTAAACATAAAAAAATATTTATAATTTTATTAACGTATCAAAACAATATGAATTTGTTTTCTTTATTTTGACTATGTCACTAGTGATCTTTACTAAAATGTTATTTTTAACTAAAAAATGAACTTTGAGATATACCGATCACATCATGTATCAGTTTGATGTGATTCTAATTCCTAAACATGAAAAACTACTTATGAATAATTTTTCTAAATTATCAATAAAATCATAGCTTGTTTTCTTAGTTCTAAGTGAGTGATGCACTTTTTGAACTAAAATTTCAATTTTAAAATGATAATGGGATCCTTGAGTTATACCGAGCACACCATGTATCATATTGAGGTGATTCTAATACCAAAAAATCCAAAAATACTTATGGAACATTATCCTAAAGAATTAAAACAATATGAATGTGTTTGATTAGTTTGGAGAATTTCACATTCCATTTTTCTAAAATTAATGTCAATTCAAAAAAATAGTGCATTGGGAGTCATATCGAGAACACCCTATATCATATTGAGGTGTGTATTCTTCCAAATCATGAAAAATTACCTATAGATCATTATCCTAATTTATCACAAAAATATGAATATGTTTTCCCAATTTTGAGTGTGTCCCTTATGTTTTTTATTAAAATGTAATTTTAAACTAGAAATGTGAACTTTGATTCATATTGGTAATATTTTGTGTTGGTATGATTTGATACTAATTCATACATGTATAAAATGTCTTATTAACTATTTTCCTAAACTATCAATACATTCAGATCATGTTTCACTACTATAAATAAGGTCTTTAACAATGCTAAAAATGGTTTTTATCAGCACTAGAGAAGTGATGACTACCAGAGAACAATTAAAATCCCTAGGATTTTATTAGTGCTAGAAAATAATTTATTAATGGGTCCTTTATGAGTGCTAAAAAGTGCTGATAAAGGACTCCTTTATCAGATCTTATAGAGGCATTGATAAAAGGTAACATTACTCAGTGCTTTTATTTTGCACTTATAAAGGGACCCTTTATCAGTGCTTCTACATGTTCTCATAAAGATACATTTATTAATTTGAAATAAAATAACTGATAAAGTGAAAATTTAGCAAAGCATTTAGAATAACTGATAAGGGAGCATACTATAGTGTTCTATAATAACCCACTACATCACCAGAAACTAGTCATGATAAAGAGTGTTATAATTGCACATTATAGAACCATAAATAGTACTAGAAATTAGTAAAATCATATTAAATTTCAAAATTTAAATGAACTAAAATTTACAACACAAAAACAAAAAAAACAATTATTGAGAAAAATAATGCACCTGTATGAAGAAAAAAACCACCCCTACTCTAGAAAAAGAACAAACCTATATAAGAAAACAATTATTATGTTAGTAATAATATAAAGATATAAATTAAATAGAAATTGTTGAATTTAAACTAAACTATGAGTCATACTGGGAACAATGTGTATCAGATTGAGTTGTAGTTGATTCTTCCATGTCACACAATTTATAGTTCATCTTCAAGCATCAAATATATGAAAATTAACTAAATAAGTATAAGATAAAAATGATAAGAAAAATAATTAATTAATATCATATAAAATAATAAGAAAACAATATAGGCTCATTTTCTTAATTTTGATGATGTGATGAACGTTTTAAACCAGAATGACAGTTATAAATTTAAAAGACACAATTGAAGTCATACCAGCCAAAACGTGCATCAAATTGAGGTGAGGATGATTACTACACATCCCAAATGAAATATGGATCATTTTTCTAAATTCTTAAAATAATATGAATGTGTTTTATCAATTTTGAGTGCATTACGTATGTTTCTTAATAGAAATTCATTTCAAAATGGAAACACACACTTTGAGTCTTACAGGTCATATCATGGGTAAGATTAATGTGATGCTGATTCTTACACATCAAAAGGGACTTATAAATCATTTTACAAAATTATCAATACAATATTAGTGTTTTTATCAGTTTTAAATGAGTGTATCTTTTTGGATTAATTTTTGGAATATTCCTTCACCTCAAAACATACTAATAGATCATTTTCGTAAAGTATAAACACAATTTGAATGTGTTTTCATTGTTTTGAATATGTTAGTTTTCTTTTTTACAAAAACTAATGTCAATTTTAAATAAAAAGATAGACCTTGAGTCATATCAGTCACACCATGCATCATATTGAAGAGACGTTTCTTCCTACATGTCCCAAATTACATATGTATCGTTTTACAAAAGTATCAAAACAATTTGAATGATTTTTATGGGTTTTGAGTACGTCAGTTTTGTTTTTATCCTAAAAAGTCATTTTAAACAGGCACAATTAAATTTGTACCATTCCGGTCAAATCGTTTTTTGGTTTTATGTAATAATGAATTATAGATTTTAAAAATTACTCATGATTGTTTTGATAATTTATAAATACAATCCAATATCTTTTTCTCATTTTTCATTGAGTTAAAAAAATTTAACTAAAATATCAATTTTAAACTAATAACTGGCACTTTGAGTCGATTCAGGCACATCATGCATTGGATTGAGGTGTGGATAATTTTTAAATGTCCAAAATGACTTATATTTTTTTAATAAATTATAAAAACAATCCTAATGTGTTTTCTCAGTTTTGAGTATCTCAATTGTCTTTGTTACTAAAATTAATTTCAGTTTTAAATATAAAAGATGAACATGGAGTCATACTGGTCACACCATACATCGGATTGAGATGTGGCAGATTCTTAAACATCCCAAATATATTATGGGTCCTTTAACAAAAGTATAAAAGTAATAAATATGTGTTTTCATGGTTTTAATTACATAATGTGATTTTTTCACTAAAATATTATTTCAAACTTGAAAACATTCACACTAATTCATATCGGTCACATCATGTGTCGGTATAACATGGGGACATATTCCCACATTTCAAAAATTACATATAAATCTGTATACTAAATTATCAATATGATATGATTGTGTTTTCTTATATTTTATTGAGTAAAACTTTTTGAACTTAAATTTTGATTTTAAAATGATAACTGACACTTTGAGTCATGCCAAGAATATAGGGTATAGGATTGAGGTAAGTTTTATTCCTAATCATAAAAAATTTCTTATGGATCTTTTTCTTAAAGTATCAAAATAATTTGAATGTTTTTTCTTAGTTTTGAGTATGTCATTTTTCTTTTCTACTAAATTTAATCTCAATTTTAAATAAAAAGATGCACTTTGAGCCATACCGGTCACAACATGCATCAGATTGAGGTGAGGTTGATTCCTACATATCCCAAATGAATTATTGATCATTTTATTAAATTATCAAAACATCCTGAATAATTTTTCTCAGTTCTGAGTATGTCCCTTGTGTTTTTTACTAAAATGTCATTTTAAATTGGAAACACGTACTTTGAGTATTATCGGTCACGTTATGTATCAGATTGACATGAGACTGATTTCTACATGTAACAAATGGTAAAAAAATGTTTTTATAAATTATCATGACAATATGAGTGTGTTTTATTAGTTTTCCATAAGTGACATTTTTTGAACGAAAATTTTAATTTCATAATGATAAAGGACAGAAGAGTGATGACTAGCATATCCTATATCTTATTGAGTTTTGTCTGATTCCTAAAAATCAAAAATGACTTAGGGATCATTTTAATAAAGTATCAAAACAATCCTAATTCTTTTTATTGATTTTCATTATGCCAGTTTTATTTTTTTCTAAAATTAATGTCAATTTTAAATAAAAAGATACATTCAAAGTCATATTGGTCACACTGTGAGTCATATTGAGGTGTTCCTAATTCCTACACTTCCCTAATAGATTTTTTGTTATTTTCTAAATGTATCAAAACAATATGAATGTTTTTCTTTTTTTTCAAGTATGTTGCTTTTGTTTTTTACTAAAATGTCATTTAAAACTGGAAACATGCACTTTGAGTCATATTGGTCACATTGTGTGGTAGTTTATATGATACTGATTACTATACATAAAAATAACTTATGTATAATTATAATAAACTATTAACACAATACAAGTACATTTTCTTGGTTTTCATGATGGTTATATACATTCTTGACCAATTTCCTTATTTTTGTTATCTCAGTTGCAGCCTCGATATGAAATCTCTTAAAAGCACGAGCAACCTCAGACAAACCAACCCAAATCATGAAAAATAATCCACTTATATAATAAAATAGTTATTATGACATTAACATTATAAGAAAATAAATTAAACATAAATATGAAACAATACATTAATAAAATGACGATTTTTAACTGAAACCACAGAATTTTAGTCATATTGGGTATATCGTGTGTTTCATTGAGGCATGATTGATTAAACCATGTATTTTAATCATATATTTAATTACATAATCTATTTCATCTAACAATATTGTAGTTTGATAACCCACAATGTTGAATTCATTGGAGATTAAAAACAATCGCATCATCAAGAGTGATTCATCCTTATTGGGTGCATGATCATAGTACAGGAGTGAATCATCCTTGCTGATGAAGTAATTTATTCCTAGAAAATTTTAAACGCTAGTGTAAACCTATTATAGTACATTAATTGAACTAAAATAAATATTTACATATGAGTTTTTATAGAACATAATAATATTTATCTTTCCCTTTCACCATCATAGAGAGTACAAAATCCATGATAAACATTTACATTATTTGATGGAAAAAACCATAGTGTGACCTATTATGTGTTTTTAGAAGACATTAAACCCATTATAAATTATTTTCCCATTTTTGTTAGTATTAAACCCCTGTATAACTTTATATAGCATCTAAATGACACTAAAATCTACTGCATCCATTATGTATTCCTAGATTGTGCTATATATTACTATATCATTTTCAATATTAGGGGAGATGATAAACTATAATATAACATCATAATCATTTTTTCATCAAAATCATAATATCCCTAATCTCATGTATTTTTCATTGATAATTATGTGGAGTTTTTTAAAAATTATCTTGGGAATATGGATCATTTTACATAATGAATGTGCACATGCATAATGATAATTACTTGTTTCGATTTCAAAATCATTTGTGATATTATATCATTCATATAATTGATGATCAAATAGACTAAATAATTCCACCACCTACCAAAGTGAAACCATTGTATTGTTATTTTCTAAAAATTCATGATTCAGTCATTGAAATTTTGTATTTCATTACTTTTTTAAAGGTTTTGGATCAAGCTATTATCTTATTTTTCAAAAGGGTGTTCATTTTAGGCTTTTGGTGCTTCATGATTTCATTTTATGTGGATTTTTCATTTTTAGGGATTTATTCATAAATAGTTTTCTTTTAATTTGATGTCATGTTTCATTTGACATCAGCTCTACCTAATGACCAAAATCTCCCAATGATGGTTATCCTCCAATAGTTCTCCCATACACCTACTAGATTCAGTTGTTGATTACACACATATTTATTCAAACATTTGAGATGTATTATATAAAATTTTGATGACCAGATTGGTGTTTTTGGACTCTAAAGTGTCCATTGACTCTAATACTATGACCCTTTCTTTGCATTATAGAGAATCCATTTGTAAGAAACTGTATATATTTTTTTACTACTATTCAATTTATTCTTGGTGAGGGGATAATTTCACAATTTAGTAATATTTGATAGTACATAGAATTTTCTAATATAAATTTTAGCATATGATAATTATCTTGATAAAATAATTGGTGTTAGTTTTGTTTTTGAAAATACAATTCCTCCGCTTAAATTATTTTACAAAATCACTTAAACAAGTGGTGAAAAACATTTTTTCAATAAGAAACCTGAAACAGTTTCATAATGTATCTTATATTAAGTGAAATGTTTTATGCACACATTTCAAAAAAATTTCTAAAATTAAATCATGTTATGATCCCCATTCTACTCCATTTACCAATAATTTTATTGTTTGCAAGCCAATACTTCCTGTCCTTTTCTTCCCCAGTCAACACCTATGTATCCTCCTCTACCTCGCTCTCCGACTCTGACTCCACCTCCTCCTTCACCTTTACCTCATCCTCTACCTCCACCTCTACTATTTCACAATAATTTTATTGTTTTAAATTCATCACTTATAAAAAAATTTATTTCCTTCATTATACTTCTCCTTTATAAATAGATTAAAAATAATATATAGGAGTTCTAAAACTAATGTTTCACAGTCCAAATATATTTCTCAGTTCATATCCCATACAATATCACAAACATATCAGGTAATCACCTAATTTTTTTCGACATAAATTCTGACATCATGCATGCTTCCCACTTATCTCTAAACAAATTTACATCTTATATTGAGTATTAAGATTGTATGTAATCTTGGTAGTAGTGAGAAAATATATAAAAACAAATGTTTAGTAAATATTTTTAATGAAATTCTAATTACATTAAAAAAATTACTTATTAAGAGATATTGGTCTTTTCCTGGTTCATGATAACTATAATAAATTTTCAAACATATTATCCATAATTTTTCTCATTATCTTAATTAAGTAAATACATAAACATTGACCAAAATAAGTATTTTTTATAGAAAAATATTTTAATATACACCTTAATTTTTTTTCATTTATAGTATTCATTGGATTTTTTTATTCACACATTGAGTACAAGAAATGGTTTTGCCTATATTTAGTGATATCCCTATCATAAAAAAATTATTATTAAAACACAGACTGAAATATATAATTTCAAGTTTATCTATAAAATATTGATTTTAATTTATTTAAAATTCACTATACACATCATGTGTGGTCATTTTTTTGGGATATCCATGCATTGGATCAAAAAAATAAATATTTTGGGTAACCAAATTTTCTAGGATCAGCATCTAGTACTTAAGAAAAACAAAAACAAATAATTAATACAAAAAAAATATAATTTATGTGATTATATTGTGAAGTTTTACTTCAGTGATGCAGGAATCAAAAATAGTATGCCATATCTTGATTTTTTCTCAAACATTTTGAGTAACTCGTATTTTTTTATTCTTAATTTCATTATTATCCAAAATAATTTTTTCCATATAAATGATATAGGGATTAATGTATCCAAATCATGCTTCACATGATTTTCCCTTTATATAATAATAATATAAATTCCTGTTGAAAATGTGAATAGTTATTAACTTTAATAAACATATTATCTCACTATTTAGAAATATGTATTATGAAAATGTCCCTTATTTATGTATTTACAACTAAGACTCCCTTATATTCAAGCTTGAGAATATCATTTATACTCTCAAGACCAAATATTTCTGTCATGAAAGATCCATAGATTTCTTTTCTATATGGAATTTATGATATATTTGAATCTTTAAATGTCGTCTCTCTATGAAGTTGTAAGGATAATAAATATTTATATAGAAATCATAGGGAGAAGGAACTCTCAAAAGCTGGTTTTGATTTCTTAGTTGATTCACTATATTATCTTGATCTTACCTTCCATTTCCCCCATTGATTAACCCCTATATAATATCATACCTCGCTTCAGACTTTTTTTCCAACTGTTATAGGTTTTTTATATGAATAAATTATTAGAGTTGGTGTCTTAGAACCAATTTTTTGTACTTTGATTACAAGGATATTTAATTTATTTAAATATTATTCATCTTATTACATATTTTTAATTGTTCGGCATGATATTGATGTAATAATGTCTTAGAGTATTTTTTGCATTGATAAGGTCATGGTAGTTCCCCTCCCTGATGAGGACCTTGAAATTATATAACAATATTCTTAAATATAGTTCTGTTGTTGGATGGAATACTATAATGGGACACATAGTATATAGGTCATCAGGTGTGATTACTCGTAATCATATGAGACTTCCTCTCATGAAGTTCGTACATGGAAATCTCTAAGATGGGAGATTATGAAAATAGACCCGCTAGTAAGAATTCGACATTTTTTGGTGTCATCGGATATTCCTATCTATGAGCATGTGTAATAGTCCTTAAAATTTAAGATTATCATTAATACATGTCACGACTCGCACACTTTGATTTACTAACAAAAAATGTCATTCCATATGTTGGTGGGAAGTAGGGTATGTTGGGTGTGTCATGAGTGGCATGTTATTAATGTATAAGTCAAGAAAGTATTTGTCCCTTCTATTTATGGAAGTTTATATCTCGACCATTTGATATAAATAGAACCGTCGTGTGAAATTATATGGCCATGATGTAACGATGAGTTTATTTTAGGGAGTTGAAGAATGATGTATCAATCACAAAGGTTGATGACACTATCATGAAACCTACATGATGATATATTGAGAAAAGGTGATTATATTACATAGTGAGCATTCATATGTGGATGTCACTGTTGTGACTTTATGTTCTTTCTCTCCGATTACTTGACCCATTTCTAGGTATTACTCTTAGAATTTAGGAAATACAACCTAATTCCAATGAGAAAGAATCCTAGAGTGTGAGAAACTAAGTGTTTTTGGTGGTCTTAGTTAAATTCTATATGAATTTAAGTAATGGAATACATATTATTCTCAAGCCAGTTGAATAAATTTATTCAAGTTAAAATTATTTCATAAATTAAATCCATATTTATTCACCGGATTGTAGGTAAAATATATTTTTTCATTTTATTGTACATTTAATAAATATTTGTTTACTATTTTGTAAATAAAATATTTATTGAAGATAAAAGATTATTTATTTATTTATTCTGGTGTTCAATAAATGAAAGTGGAGTTCGAGTTGACAAAGGCCAATCCAGTAGTAAAATAATTATTTTCAAGATGGTAAATAATTCTTTAACTAGTTGTCACAAGTTAAAATAATAATAATGTAGCTACAATTTTTTGATACAAAATTTAATTTATAATTACATTTGGCTCAAGTTGGCACACCATAAATAATGATGTGGTATTATTATTAAAATCATGGGTTTCTCTAAAGATTTGAATGTATTTAATTACAGTTATGCAATTAAATTTTCAAACTGTAGCCCCATGCCAATAAATAGACACGGACATCTATTGGTCCTTGTATTGAACAACACGCCCAGTAAACATGGAATTTTTGAGTTAAATTATTTCTCTCTCGAATCCCCTCCCCCTCTTAATAAGGAGACATAGTCTTGAAGACCATAGAACAAGTGATCATAAATGAACAACATAAGACACTCGCTTATATACTCTATCACCCAGAGAACAAGTGGTGTCAATCAGAGGCCATCAGAGCACGTGTGGTTCACCTCTTGAGTGATTCTGGTTTGGATCCTTGCAAGTAGAATGAGACAATCTGGAAGGGTCATTTTGTACAATCAACATCATCAATGAAGAATGTATCGAATATCAATGTATTCGTTTCATTATGAAATTAATTATAAATATAATGTTCTAGATCCTCAATAAAGGTTTTGGTCTACTTCATTCTTTATCTAAATCCTTGATTCTATTCTGTGGAAACTAGCATTCATCATCCTATTGTCCCAAAATAATCAATGTCATGTTAAAAAATTATAGTTTTGTGTCATTCGAACCACGCTTCTGCTATGCCCAGAACCTTCTAGTGTTATCAGAGTTGTCACATCATAGTTTTTAATTATTTAAATAATTTTTTGATGATTTAAAGTTTAATAGTTTAGTTTTTCAATTCATGTTAATCATTCTGCAAATATGAATCTTGAGATCTATTCCTCCTCTTTTGTTTCTCGTTAACCTTAATGAAATGATATTTCCATTTAAATTTTGATTAAAATAAAACATAGGATCTCATCTAGGGTGCTAAAAGTTCTTGCCTATACAACACCGGAATACACGGCGTGTAGTTGTATTCAAACATCATGTATCAAAGTTCAATGCATCAGAAATGGTTCACCAAACCAATACTTGTCATTGCAGTATGTCTAAATCTTATAGACTCTGTGTGTTGGATAGGAATAGGTGGAACAATGTTTCTGGATTACATGCCATGTGGCCTACAGGGCACGGTGTGTAGTCCCTTAGGGTTAGGAATGGACCGTTTACCTGTTACATGGCTTTCCAGGATAGAGACCATGTAATGCGGATTCTACATGGTGTGTGGCCCACTGTACACTCTGTGTACTCCAAGGATTTCCAAAGTACATATACATTTAGTATCATTGGGTGCGTACTTCAGATGGATGGTGATTGATAGTACATGTTGTATTGTAGGAACGACACACCGTGTACTCATCCAAATTACGTATATTTATTAAAATTTATTATTATATTATACAAACCCTAAATATGTGTACCATGGTGTAGGTGTGAAGCTATAGAACATCACGTGATAGGTGTTTTATATATGTGTGTGTTTAATTTAACATATGTGTAATGTTCATTCCTACTCATTGGGTAGTTGTGAACATAAATTCAACAAGTTACCTCCATGGTACAAGTTATATAAATGAATATATTTTTTTAAATGAATATATTTTTTTAAAATTTTGAGGGATGATAATCTCATGGAAATTCAAAAAAGGGTTTAAGATAAAAGGATTGATTAGTTAAAGAAGATAATTAATTGATTCTATCGTGATTTATCATAAATAAGAAATATTAATGAATTTAATACTAGTTTTATTAATTGCATAACTAACTACATGTATGTGATTGATCATGGGCTAGACCAAGACCTTTTTATGTGATTGGTTTTCTTTTAATTTATTTATTGAATTAATCGTTGGCCTGCGAGCCATCTCTCCTCATTAATATGTAGGGCCTATGTACCCATGGTTTGTTTTATGTATACCCTCATTTTTACCTGTCACATCTGTGTGAGTTTAAAATCAAATGTAATGGGTGGAACTCGCAATCTAGTGGAGACGGTTCAAGTTAGAGCCGAGATAAAACCAATCCCAGGAGTTACAAAGTTGGACAGGTGGAAAGTTCTGACCACAAACCCAAAAGGATCAAGGAATTTCTCCCCTCGGTCGGGGTTATTTTATCATCCTATAGATAAACTAACCATTATAAAATCTTAAAATCTTGCCCTTTTCTTTATTTTATTTTTCTCAGTTTCATGGTTTATCATTATGGATGTGTTGTCACGATCACATAATTCATAAATTATACAAGCATGCAAGATGGAACTAAAATAAACTAGGATTATTCGTAAATATTATCAAGACATGGTTAATCACTTAAGTAAGTTCCACTTAATATTAATAAGAATGTGATAATGATAAAAATCAATTCATGCTTAAGAGATAAGATTCCTCAAATAAAATATTAAGTGAGACCAAGCCTTCCATTACATGATTAAGGGAAAAACTCAATAAAACTATCTATTTGACTAACCCTTGTTAGGACACTTACATTTATATAGGAAGCCCTTATGAAAGGTTTAAGTCAGAATTAAACATATTACATGAAGAGGTGTACTCCATTCTAGACATGGTACAATATTGGAGGTAAGATTTGAGGAAACCCAAATTCAGGATTTCAGGATTGGGGTGTCCACTCAACAGATCAAGGAGCTACAAGCCTGCAGTTGGAAAAGAACTTCCTACATAAATACCTTCAACTAGATTGACCAACCCATGTTGGGGTTATATGAAGGGAATATGGATCATTTACACTAGAATTTCATAGAAACTGGACATGCTGAGTTCAATGGTGAGGGCCATTGGGACTTGAAAAAATACTGGGATACATAATAAAATTAATTTATTATTTATCAAAAAATGTAATCAAGAAAGTACTAATTATCTACACTTTTAATAGTAGAATAAAATGAAAAACTTTTCAAACACTATCCCTATGATCAATTCTAGATAATGACAGAATCCTCACCGGTAGTAACTTCTAGGAATGGTTTAGATGCCTTTGGGTTATTCTACACCATTAATGGAAGTCTTACATGCTAGATATAACATTACCTGATCCGCCTACCCAATAGTTGAGGGACAAAGAGTTCTTGGTCTATGAAAATCATATGATCGATGTGGTCGATGTTCAATGTCTAATTCCATCATCAATGTCTAGTGAGCTCATGAAGTCTCAGGAAAACATGGATTACTACAGCATGCTTGAGCACCTTTGTGGTCTTTACCAAGAGAGATCTAGGCAAGAACAGTTTTAGATCTTTGAGGTACTATTTCAGATTAATCTTGGAGAGGGTTCTCCATCTGGGCCTCACGTAATCAAGCTCATTGACTACATTGAGTGCTTGGAGGTTCTAGGGTTTAAACATCCCAAAGAATTGGGTACTGATCTCATTCATGCATCACTCACTCATATCTTCTCCATATTTTTAGTTAATTTCAATATGAACAACATCAAGAAGTCTCAATCTGATCTTCTTATCGTCATTTGCGAAGTGCACAAAGATATGAAGTGTGAAAATCCTTTTATCCTTATGGTGAATAAGAGGAAAGGGAAGGTGAAGATCATTAAGTCCAATTATTCTTCATACCCTTATATGAAAATTAAGATCAAAGGGGAGGCAAGGTAACAAGATGTTTTTTGTTTTGAATGTGGCAAGAAGGTCCATTAGAAGAAGAACGACACCTAGCCTAAGAATCAAGGGGAGGCTTTTGGTTCATTTTTTATCGAATGTAATCTATATTATCTACTAATTGGGTATTGATATAGGTTTTGGTGCTCACCTATGTATCCAAATATTGGATCCCAGAAGATTTATGAGGATTGACTGAGGGGTGGTAGATCTATGAGAAGAAAATGGATCCAGACTTACTGTTGTAGTTCTTGGGGACTACCACCTCACGTTTCCAAATGGGATGATCTTGGTATTAAAGGGTTGTTATTAAGTTCCCTCTGTTACTAAAAACATTATTTCTGAATCGAGATTATATATAGATGGGTTTGCCTTCAAGTTTGGAAATGAACTTTTCTTCTTTTACAAAGATTACATTTGTTTGGGTATGGCACATTTATGCAACAGTCTTTACATGTTGGACTACACAAAGAAACTAATGGAAATCAAAAACAAAGATACTTCACATGACTCATACAACACCCAACTTTGGCATCACCAGCTAGGTCATGAAAATGAGAAATGCTTGACAAAGTTACAATAAGATGAATATTTATATTCTTTCGAACTAAAACCACTTGTCGTATGTCATGAATGTTTACAAGAAAAAATAACAGAAGCCTCATTTACTAAGAATGGTTAAAGGGATAAAATTCATCTTGAATTAGTTGGTACTGATATGTGTGGATCATTTCCAGTTGAAGGAAGGGGAGGGTACTCATACTTAATAACTTTTAATGATGATTTTATTAGATATGTATATATCTACTTAATGAGGTATAAGTTGGATTCTTTTAATAAGTTCAAAGAATAAAATATTGATCTTGAGAACCATATTAGTAAGAAGATTAGGAAACTCATCTTAGATCGTAGTGGAGAATATCTTAATCAAGACTTCCTTGATTACTTACAGGAGTTTGGGATCCAATCCCAACTTACTCATAATTACACGTCCTAGTGGAATGGTTTGAGATAAAGGAGAAGCCACACCATTTTGGACATGGTGAGATCAATGATGAGTCGTGCAAGTATTCTATTATCCTTTTGTGGATATAAGTTTCAAAATTCAGGGCACATACTAAACCAAGTACCAAATAAATTGATAAATGGCATTCCATATGAGTTCTGGAGTGGAATGAAATCCATGTTATCGAATTTACATGTGTAGGAAAGCGATGCGTTTGTTATGGCCAATTTAGGTAACAAACATTCACCTATATGAACAAAGTGTACCTTTATAGGATACCCCAAGGGAACAAGAGGATATTACTAATATAACCCCTCAAAAAAAGTTATAGTGGAAAGACACATCATATTCCTTGAGAGGTATCACATCTCCAAAAGAGATAGTGGGAGTGAGATAGACTTCGATGAAGTCGAGGCTCAACGTACACAAGAGTTGGTATAGGAACAAATTCCACAAAGCCCCAGGGAAGAATGAACTATTCATGAGACACAAGAACTGCATAAGAGTACAAGAGAGGTTAGAGAAATAGAATGATATGGTTTTCTAGTTAATAAGGAAGAATACTCATTATTAGTTGATAATAATGATCTTGTAACCTACAAGGAAGCAGTAAGTACCACATATGTTGCCAAGTGGAAAGAGGTCGTGAGTTCTAAAATGTATTCCATGTACCAAAACCAAGTCAGGATTTTGGTAGATCCTCTAGTTAATGAAAATCCCTTTGGTTGAAAATGGTTATTCAAGAAGAAACTAGACATGGAAGTATAAGTTAGTACCTATAAGGCCTGACTGGGTGCGAAAGGGTTCAAGAGGAATCAAGGCATTGACTATGATGAAACCTTTTCACCAGTATCAATGCTATAATTCATCATATTTCTATTGGCCATTGCCTCTTACCTTGACTATGAGATTTTGAAAATGCATGTCAAAATAGTCTTCCTTAATGGGAACCTTCTAGAAGATTTAGACATGACACAACCCGAAGGGTTTATGACCCCAAAAGAATCCAATAAGGTATGAAAGTTGTATAAATCCATTTATGGATTAAAAAAAGAATCCAGGTAATGGAACATTCATTTTGATAAATCCATTACGAAATTTGGTTTTATCAAGAATGAATGTGAGACTTGTTCCTAAAAATGGTTTAGTGGGAGTTCAGTCATTTTCCAAATAGTATATGCTGATGACATTTTACTTATTGTAAGTGAGATAATATTATTATAGTTAGTTAAGGTATGGTTGATTAAATTATTCTCCATGAAGGACTTGGACGAGGTAGCATATATTCTTGGGATCAATATCCATCGTGATATATCCAAGGGATCGTTGGGCCTAAGTCAAAGTACATACATTGATAATATACTGAAGAGATTCATTATGGAAAAATCCAAGAGGGGATTGTTTCTAGAATCACATGGCATTCATATTTCCAAGAAAATATGTCCTCAGACACATGAGGAAAGAAAGATAATGGCAAAGAATCTACATGCATCAGTGATTGGGTCAGTTGTGTATGCCATATTATGTACTATGATGGATGTCACCAACACATTGAGTGCGGTAGGAATATATCAAGGTGACCCTTGTGACCGCAATTGCATGGAAGTCAAGACTATCCTAAAGTATCTAATTCATACAAAGAATTTGTTCCTTGCTTATGTAGGAGATGAGGAACTAGTCATCAGAGGATATGCATATGCTAGTTTCCAGAATGATCAAGATGACATGAATTTACAAACGGGATACATATTCACTTAGAATAGATGTGTAGTGAGCTGGAAGAGCTCAATTCAGAGTGTGTTCGTAGATTATATAGTAGATTCTGAGTATATTACATCTTTTAAGGTAGCTAAAGAAGCAGTTTGGATGCAGGGCTTCATCCTGAAGAAGGATGTGATACCTAGTAGTAAAGATCACATCTTATTGTACTGTGACAATACCACATTAGTGGATCTCGCAAAATAATCAAGGTCACATGAGCGGACAAAGCACATGCTTAGGAAGTATCATCTCTTGAGAGATTTTATTATAGAGGTGAAGTTTTAGTGAGTATTATTTTCATGTAAGACAATGTAGAAGACCCCTTGAATGAAGTCTTAACTCAGAAGAAACATGATCATCATGTGAGGGCTGGCGGACTGAAAGTCTTAGGTAGTTGGCTCTAGTCCAAGTAGGAATTTTTTAGAGTAGGTGTCATAGAACCAACTATTTTTACTTTTATTACATGGATATTTAAGGTATTTAAATATTAACCATCATATTACATATTTTTCATTATTCTTCATCACTAGGATGTAATAATGTTCTAGAGTATTTTTTGCATTCATAAGGTCATTGCAGTTTCCCACTATGATGAAAAATTTGAAATGATATAACAATATTATTAAATATATTTATTTGGTTGGATGACATACTATGATGGGACACATAGTATATAGATTTATAGGTGAGAGTACTCGTAAGAAGATGAGACTTCATCTCATGAATTTCGTACTTGGTAATCTCCAAGATGGAAGATTATGATAATAGATCTGCTCATAGAAATTCCACATGTTATGGTGTCATCAGATATTCCTACCTACGAGCATGTGTAATAGTACTTAGACTTTAATATTATCATTAATACGTGTCATGACTCACACACATTGAATTACTGACTAAAACTATCATACCAAATGTTGGCAGGAAGTAGCGTATGTTGGGTGCGTCACAAGTGGCATGTTATTAATGGACATGTCGAGGAAGGATTTGTCCCTTCCATTTATGGAAGTTGATATCTCAAACCTTTGATTGAAATAGAACCGTCAGGATAAATTACATGGCCATGATTTAATGATGAGTTTATTTCAGGTAATCAAAGAACGACGTATCAAGAACAAAGGTTGATGAAACTATCATGAAACCTTCTTGTTGTGATTTTGAGACAAATGGGTTATATAACACAGTGAGTGTTTATATGTGGATGTAATTTTAGTGAATTTAAGTTATTTCTCTCAGCTTCCTTTACCCGTTTTTAGATAGTACCCTTGGACTTTAGGGAAGTCATTCTAATGCCAATTAGAAATAATCATAGAGGGTCACACACTATGGGTTTTTTGTGGTCTCCGTAAACTTCTATTTGAATTTAATTAATGTAATAAATATTATTCTCAATACAGTGGAATAATTTTATTCATGTTAAAATTATTTAATAAATTGAAAAAATATTTGTTCACTCAATTTTGTATAAAATATATTTATTTATTTTATTGAACATTTAAAAAATATTTATATACTGGTTTGTAAATAAAATATTTACATAAGAGAATAAATTATTTATTTGTTTATTCTATTTTTTAATAAATATAAGTGGAGTTATAGTGAACCAAGTTCAGTTCGGTAGTAAAATAATTATTTCTAAGATAGTAAATAATTATTTAACTAGTTGGAACAAGTTAAAAAAATAATAATACTTCTATTATTTTGTGATTCATAATTTAATTTATAATTCCGTTTTTCGCAAGTTGGTGCACCATAAATAATGACACTATATTACTATTAAAATCATGGGTTTTTAAGGTTATGAATATATTTAATTGCAATTGCGCAATTAAATATTGTAACTAAAGCCCCATGTCGACAAATAGAGACATACATTTATTGTGTCTTGTAATGAACTGCACGCCCAGTAAATTGAGAATTGTTGAGTTAAACGATTTCTCTCTCACATCATCTTCCCACCCATCTCAATAATGTGAGTCATTCTTCAAGGCCAAAGAAAAAGTGATCAAGAATGACTGACACAAGACACTCTCTTTTCCATGATAGCACCTGGAGAACGAGTGGTGTCAATCAAAGGCTATTGGAGAACATGTGGATCACCGCTAGAGGGACTCTGATTTTGATCCTCACAAACACAATGAAAAAATCCATAAGGGTCATTACAAATCAGCAACATCGTCAACGAAGAATGTACCCATGATCCGGGTTTTCTTTTCATTATGAAATTAACTAAATTAATTATAAAGTTGAGGTAAAAGATCCTATCTAATTGTTTTAGGCCTCTTCATTATTTATCTATATCTTTGATTCTATTCTATGGATATAGGAATTCGTTGTCGTATTGGTCCTAGAATAATCAATTATCATGGTAAAAATTATAGTTTGGCGTCATCCCAACAACGCTTCCACTACACACAGAACCTACAAAATTTTGTTAAATACATACCTCGTGAATATATGTATGATGAGAAGGTCATGCAATAAAAGTGAATATATCATTATTGACCGTTGTAATATCTGAACCAATAAGTGGAATTGGAAACTCAACAGTCAGCTCATTAACTACCTAAATCCATAATCTAATGTGATATTTTGGGAGTTCTTTCTGTTATATCTTGTCTACTGGGATATTATCCACCAAACCCCTTGCAACAAGGTAGTGCATGGGTGTTGACATATTTAAATGTCATACAACTTCACCCTATATAATTTTATTAATATAAAGTTATCAAAAGTTGTTTTATTCACATTTAAGAGAAAGAGTAATAAAAAATTGATTACATCATGTAAGTTATGTTGTTGTGGAAAATGACTAGCCAAAAATCTAGTGGGGTCATTTGGTTCATTTGTTGATCTTTCTTCCACTACCGGTTCACTTTGATCCTTTCTCAAATATTGGTCTTCAATACCAGACCTAATAATAATATCTTGAAAAGAATAAATTTGTGCCTAAAATTCTTTAACCATCTTATATGTATCTTTATGTGGTTTTATCTTCTCAAAGTATTTTCAAGGATACAGTCTAAAACTTAATCCTCTAACATGGCTATATTATTCTAATCACTTCAAAGCTACTAAATGTTGTTTTTATTCTGGTACGGTCACTATTTATTATTGTGTCTAAATTGTATAAAAAATATAAACATAAATATATATTTTAATGAAATACTGTTATAAAGAATAATGAATTACTATTATGTCATACTTACACATGTTTCCCATACAACTTTTTTCTTTTCATCAACTATTGTACCTTCCTTATTTACACAAGCCTCCTTCTATAGCACATAGTAAATGATGGAAGTGGGTTTCGATTTTGATTCATTAATCTATATATAAAAAGAGGAAAATATGTTCCTTCATTTCACATAAAACTTTTTTTTATTTAAAATACATACCAATTATTTTCAATTGAAGTGTACTCTATACATGCTTTTCTATAGGGGTACATTAGTATGGATGCGCATTGTTTATTTTCAGTAATATTTTTTTATTTAATAAATTAAATTTTTGGAATCAAATTGGATAAAATAAATAATTTAAAATAATATATTATCAACCTAAAAGCACCTGAAATGATTTATCATTGTGATGATGAGTTTTCACAACAACTTTTTCAAGTTTGGTTTATATTCCAGTTTGTTTGGAATCCCTGTATTTTCTCAGGTTTTGAGAGTGAATTTTGTTGATTTTTGAAGTTCTTTATTTTTATATTCCTTCCCTCATGGTTGATACTTGGTTTGTTTGGGTTTTTTTTTTGAGAAAACATGGAAATATGGCTTGAAAATACCTTGTGTATGGTTTGACAAACCATACTAACAATCCCAGGTAACTATGAGGTAGGTATATAACCTACTGCTTAGTTTATGCATGGTTTTGTAATCGATTAAGGGTTACCATATGGACAATCCCCATGGATTTCACACAGTTTTCACATGGTTTAATAAATCGTGCGTTCTAACCATGCAGCACTGACCAGAATTTAAAAAAAATATGTTTTTCTGAAACTACACCCTCAAATTTTAGACCCAAATCCACCTAAAAATAATTCCCCTAGTTATTCTAGACCTTGGGAGGTCTATACCTTACTTCACAATCCATTAATCATCCTCCCATGGTTTAGATCTAAGAAACCGTCAAGGTGGGTCTTAATTCTCAAGGCAGTTTCCTTCCCCTTTCTCTCCCCTATTTCATATTCTTTCATTTTTTTCTTGGTTTTATCTTCTATGCTTGTCATTCTCGACCTAGGGTTCTATTCTCCCATTATTTTGAATGTGTTTTTGGTTGTTTAGGGTTTTTCTTCATAAATTTATGGTTTTGGAACCCTCTTGGAGTGATTTTAGGTGTGTGTTTCCATTCCTTCATGGATTTGAGGTAGCTGATTCCATGATTAACCATTTTTCAAAAATTAACTATGCTTGATTGTATTTTTTATATTCTATAATTTATGTGTGAAGTATGGGAGTGTTTCTTGGAATGTTTTGATACCTATTTGGTATGAAAATAATTTTTCCATGTTAATGTGATCATATTTTGTGTGTAAAAATTGTTGTGCTAATTGGAAGTGTTCTATATATTGTCTAATTGATTTATTAAATTATATAAAAGGTTTGAATCATGTTTTGGAATGGTTGCGATTTTTGGTTGGTTTTAAAGTGGTGCTTTTATAGGAAATTTTGTATTTTTTTGGGGTAATATTTTGTGGTGATTTTTTTGAATTCTTTATAAATTGTTCAAATGGTTTATTAAATTATTTTTCTGGTGTGAAAGTCGTATTTGCTATGTTTGAGTATGTGTTTAATTTTTAAAGTGGTAGTCTTATCTGAAATATGGTATTTTTCATGTGCAATACCTGTATTCCATTTGATTTCATTTTTTAAACATATAATTGGTTTATTAAACTATGTGTGGGATGAAAATTGTTTTTTGATATAGCATTGATGTGCGGTTGGTTTTTAAAGAGGTTTTCAGGTGCAATTTTAGTGTAAAATCATTTCAGGTGTATATAGAAACTATTTTATAAATTTTTATAATGGATTATTAAATTATATAAAAGGTGTGAAGCATATTTTGGAAATGTTTTGGTGAGAGTATATTTTAAAAAAATGGATTTTTACGTGTAAGTGGTGGATTTTAAAATGAAATTCTTAGATTGGTTGATGAATTGTGTAAGAAATATTTTGTGCTATGAGAAACTTGATTGACAACAAAATGGGAAGCTTGGGTATCTATGTAGTTAGACTAAGACTAGTATTCTAGTGATTTGGAAGTGGATTTGTCCTAGTTTCACCTAGAGGGGTTGATGATGACAACACTGACTATATATGAATGATGATTTGAGACCACTATAATTTTGGATGTTTCCCCTCTCTAACGGATTGTGCATGAGAAAAATGTTGGTCATTGTTTCTATACCACACTCCATCGAGATACGAGGTACCAAGGTCCCCATTATTTCTAGTGCCTAGGCGTATTTCCCATGACTAGTTCTCATTTCCTATATCACACTTACAATCGTTATACAATAAAAATAATTGGGAATTTTAAATGAAATAGTGTTTTATTTAAAGTTTCTTTCATTAAAAACGTTTTCCATTTAATGTTTCATTTATTCAATGTTGTCTTCTTTAAAGTTGCTTTCCATAAAAATTTTCTTACAATTCATTCATTATAAAATATGAATATTTATTTTTTATTTAATATTTAGTGTCTGGAATTTTTTATCTAGGTGTCATCCAACTAGGCTTTGGCTCACACCTATTATACACCTTTTGGTGTATGTAGACCTTGTTTTTTATTTGTTTTAGGTTAAGTAAAGACATTTAGTGTTGGAAGGATTGAATTCTAGTGGCTCTTGTGGTGGATATTAGTGGTGGTGGTTTGAGGAAATGCTACTTTTTTGGCATGGAGGTTTGGGAAAATTTCTGGGTTTTCCCTTTTTGTGTATGTCCCCTTTTGGTCAGTTTTAGTTTGTAAACGTAAAATCTAATAACTATTAAGGGAGGTTTTGGTTGAATTTTCAGATCTGAATTATTAGTTTTTTTGGGTGATTTTAATGTGGTAAATTTGTGTAAATCACTACCTCTTGTTTTATATGATACTCGGGCACTTATACTAGCCCATGGAGATAGGGAACGCCCATTGGGCCTTTCCAAAAATAGGGTCGGGCACCAGGTTGGATGGAGACCCGGCTTAGTTCATGAAAAAATGGTATCAGAGAAAGTCAGATCATAGTGGACCACACTTTTCATAGTTCCCTTTATTATTTGGGTATTTCATGGTAGATGAATTGGCATTTTCAGGAATCAAGGGGTAGGTGCGTGTAATAAACCAGTTTTCTTGAGCCCTTCCTTTGTGGAAGTCGAGTATTGGAAGTGTTCTTAGGGGGGTTACGTGGCTTCTTTCTTGGGAATTTTTCAAAAACTCAGTTCCATAAAACGGCTCCACCGAAATGGTGGCACCGGTCACGACGACACCATGACGATGACACCGTGACGGCGACACCGTGACTGCGGTACCATGACAGTGGCACAATGACAATGGCACCTTGATAGAGGCACCATGACGGTGCCACCGTTATGGAGACACTGTGACGGTGGCACGGTGATGGCGGCACTGTGACGACATCACCGTAATTAAAAAACTGTGACGGAGGCACCCTGATAGCATCACCATGTTTGAGGCACCGTTATGGTGGCATTATGATGGTGGCACTGTGATGGCCGCACCTTGGCGGCGGAACCTTGAAGGCAGCTCTGTGACTGGGGCACCGTGACAGCGCCACCATGACGGAAGCACCGTCAGGGTTACACCATTGTGGTCACACTTTGAAATAGTGGAACCGCATATAGTGTATCACCAAACCATTGGAACTCTTATGGTGTCTCACCAAATGGTGTCCCACCCTTTGCCAAAAAAAATTTCCCAGTTCTATGTTTTTTCCAATTTTCACCCCCGGTAATGTATCTTTTGACATAAAAGTGTTTTAATACCCTTTTCAAATCCATTTAAAGCTAGTAAAATATGTTTTAAACCCCAAAGAGTCTGGATACCCTTCAGTTACCAAAACATGTGGTTATTTTTTCTTGGTGTCACACATTTCCCCATGAATTTCAACTTTTCCCCTATTATGTGGTTTTTTCTCTATTTAGAAGATATCTATGAACTCATAGCTGTTATCTCCACTATATCTAAGGAGAAGTATTAAATGATAATTAATCCTGACGTGTGAAACCTCCCAACCGCATGGTCATGCCTTGATACAGCTTCAAGTACTTCGAAAATGTCTCCTTGATTTTAGGATTGGGCCTCTTATTAAGTTGAAATCCTCTCTTCATAATTCCTTTTAGTTCCCTTAGTGTTCCTAGAGACATACCCCACTATTTACCCATGTTGGATCTATTCCCAATCAACCTTGTAGCCCTTGTGATTTCCATTCCTTCAAGTTGTGCATCCTCAGTTCTTGATGCAAGGATAAAAACTTCATACCTTCATCATTTAGGTATGGGGTTTCCTTCATCTCTCTTTATTGAACATTATCTAGGGTGCATGTGATAATGTTTCTTTAGGATGTGGATGAAACCAAACATTAATGAAGATAATAAACATACTTTTAAAGAATAAATGGGGTGTGAATGATGATTATGTTGTCTTGTTATACCTTATTTATGTTGTGAATTGTATGTTATTATGTCCATTGTAAATCGTGGCCTTTGGTGGTCCTTTCTTACGCACTAATGAACTTCTGTTTTTATGGATATTTTTGTGATTGAATGGATATAACATAGAAACTTGTTAAACACATAAACTCAGTTGAATAAATGGATGCCTAATGAATAAAAATCATGGTTTCCTTACCCTAGCTATCCAAACATAAAGAAGGAACATAATAAATAATTATGGATAAATATGAAAACATCATTTCTCTATTCTGGTGGTATATATTGTTGCTCTCGTTGATGCTTGTTTGGTGATGTGGATGGGGATGGGATCTCATTTTGTTTAGTAATTGGTTTGTGGATCTGAGGCCCTATGAAGCCTCTATATGGGGGCTTGGTTTGGTTCCAGTACTTCGAGGGATCTCACATATCACTTTTGTCATTATGACATTATAAGAGGACCATGTGTGAATGCGTAAACTGTTTCATGTCCATTTAATTCTTCAGTCCAGTGTTGTTTTTGTTCTTGGTTGTGCCTATTAGTTTCCCGATTGTGGAGAATTATTTTCAATTGAATAACCTGAACATGAAAATTATATCGGGTACAATGGGGGATTGTTTTCCAGAAATGGGTTGTGCACTATTTGTAGCTGTTTTGTATTTCTGCATGTAGGGAAAAAAGTGAGAGTGGTTGTGTATGGGTTGGTTTTCTATTTCAGAACCCATAGGTTGGGATGAGTTCTTGTTTACATATCTGTATAAAATGTTGTTCATGTTCTTATTATACGTACCCCACCCATGTTTAGCACTTTATACTGAACACCCCCATTTCATGGGGGAGAGTTTTTTCCCAACATTCTTATGAGTGGATGGTTATTAGCTCATTTTTTCTCCCTCTCCCAAGTATCCCAAGATTCGCCAGGCCCATTGTAATGTCCAAAAATTCATTATGGACCAAGACTCATTGGGTTGGGTGCCTTGCGGTGGTGGACCCAAGTGTGCGTGGGAGTTTGGTTTACAAAGTGTCTTTGGGATGCGGCACAGGTGTCTTCGAGCATGGAAGTGGTTGTTCTGGCCAAGGTGTCTTTGAGCATGGTAGTGGTTGTTGTGGACCAAGTGTATCCAGGCTGAGTCCTGTGTGGTTGTGGTGGCCTAGGAGTCTACGGGAAGGATGCTTGGTTATTATAGCCCTTAGGGTTGTTTTTGGGGTGGCAGTGGGACTATAGAGAAACTTATGGGGGATGTCTGATGCGTAGGATGTCCAAAATAACCAGTGTGAAAGCAGGGTGGGGTTACCAAATATTTAGGTGTTATTATTATTAATTTACCTAACATACATTATCTGGGGAGTATGCCTTGGTGAGTCTATGTGGATAGTTTCATTGCAAGGTGTTTTTGTTACCTCTTATCTCACAGGGCATTAGAATGTCTCCCCACTTGTGCAAGATATCTTTTGGTTTCCCTACTAATTATACCCGTATACTCACCCTACATATATAAAATTGCTTTCAGGTTTCCAGGAAGACTTTGAGGCCCCTTTCGGACCTTACTAGCTTCTGTATCAAGTGTTTTGGTTTCTGGTTTTATTTATTTAGTTACTTTTCATCTAATTTTTCTTGTACTTTGTATCACTTTATTTTGGACATGCATGTGGGAATGGGTTGTTGGGTTTTACTTTTACTTTCAACGTTTGATGTTTTTTGGGACATACTATCCTATCTCCGAATATTTTTTTTAAAAATAGTGTATTTCCTTCTATATTATTTGTGATTCTATACCTTTGGTGCTAGCCACCACTTTGGGGACTATTGAAGGTGGGAATCATGGGTCATTTTCTCTCCTTCAACTTGAAGAAGGATGGGTCTAGTAGTTTGTCGTCCCATCCCTCATCTTGGTGAAGGTGGGTCATGAAATAATGGAATCAGAGCATGATGGTTCAGAGATAGGATGGTGTTTGGGGTTATGAATAGTGATAATTTCATGGGATAGTAGGGAAGTAGTGTTAGGAAATCATGGTGTGTGAAATAGGCTAGAGAAGACCTTATAAGACATGGTATTTTAGCTCCCCCCCCCCCCCCCCCCCCCGTGATCCGATGCAAGGACTCTGGACCTACCGAACAACCAAGTGAGGCTACATAGATTACAGGGTAGAGACCCTAGGAAAGGTAAATGCATCATGATGACTTGTGTTATTACGTATATTAGGTGTTTTGTTGAATTCAAAATGAATAAAAAGTTTAAGAAAAATTTAAAAGAAATGTTTTACACTACTAGAGCTTAGGAATTCCATGTTTACCTTGAAGTGATGGCACCCAAATGACATGCATGAGTAGTGCGGGTGATCGAGGTCCAGAAGGCTGATCTGTTCAACCAACAGAGGATTTACTAAGAGGAATAGGATGACAAGTGGCAGAAAAATCTACATTCATTCCAGTGACAGACCCTCAAGGAATATGAGGGCAGTGTTTCTGACTTGGAGACCAAAGGCTGGCTTGAGGTTTTGGAAATCACCTTTACCTTGATTCATTCTCTGAGGGAGTACTGGGTTCTGTTGGAAGTCTTTTAGATGAGGGGAGTAGTACATCAGTGTTGGACGCTCTACCTCAGATAGTGGATGGAGACTGAGGTTTTGTAGACTGACTTCGAGAAGGAGTTTCGGGTGGAATCCCTTTCTTCTACAATGAAGGCTGAAAAGAGGCAAGAGTTGATCTCCCTATAGTATGGGATTATTCCAGTAAGGGAGTTGTGGATCAATTTCAAGGATCTCCTTCATTTCACTCCAAACCTATTCCCAGAGGAGGATTCACGGGCAAGGCAGTTAGAGGAGGCACTCTAACCTTCCCAGCAGTATGTTGTTACTCCTGTCACTCTACTAACATACATTGAGGTTTAGAAGAAGTCTAAAGTGGTGGAGAGGATGCACACACTGGGAGGTGTGCTACGAGTTGGGAGCTAGTTGAGCTTATTGAACCAGAATGCTATTAGTAGCAGGCCCCCAACCTCAGGGCCTTCCATGTTTTGGTAGACTGGGAGCATACCTCAATAGTTCTAGTTCAGATCTCATGGCCCTCGCCCTTTCTCTACAGGCCTAGAACCGAGATTCTTTATCTATGGAAGTTGTCAGAATCATTTGGAATCATTTCCTAGACCGAGTGCAACACAGTGGAGGTGGGAAGGTTCTGTGCCCACCTTAGCAGCAACAGTTTCCAACCAGACCATTTTAGAAACTACATTAGCAAGGGAAGTGAGCTTTCACTCCACCAAGAGAAGTCATTGTAAGAGGAGGCCGACCTCAGGGTGCTCCTCAAGGACATCGTCCTGGGTGTGGTTGGGGAGGCGGTTAACAGCCAAGTGGAATCGGAGCAGGTCATTGGAAGTTTCACATCGTAGAGGTAGTAGTTCTGGAAAGGTCGGATGTTATTTGAGGTATGATCATCTTGTTTTGTACTCTTGCATGTTCCTTGTTTGATTCATTAGATTCACACTCCTTTGTTTCATCCGGTATATCCCATTCTTTGGGTCTAGATGTAGAGAGACTCTCCACACCCCTGGTGTTGAGTACTCTAGTTGGAGATCGGATTGGCCTATTTGACATTTTTTGAGGATACAGACTGATGTTAGGGTTGCATTAGTCTCGTGGGGGTCTTTTTATGCTGTAAATGAAGCCATACAATTTCATCTTGGGCATCAAATGGTTTTTTTCCATGTATGATGTTATAGACTTCTTCTATAGAATGGTTATGCTTTCAAATATGGGCGGCCAGGGTGTAACATTCATTAGAAAGAGGGGTTTCCAGGAGGGCAGCCGGAGAGTGGAGCTCCTTCTTTCCTTGTTAGCTAAGTTGTCAATGGAGTCAGCAGACATAAAGAAGTTGGATGTCCTGAGGATCATCAGTGAGTTCCTAGACATCTTCCCTAGAGAGGTGGTGACTCTACCCCCTCAATAGGATGTTGACTTTGGGATAGAATTGAAACCCGATGCCCATCCAATTTTGATGGCTCCCTATCAGATGGTGCCTTATGAGTTGTGGGAGTTGCAGATCCATGTTGATGACCTAATGAAGAATTGTTTTATCTGAACGAGTGTAAAGAAGGTAGAAAATGGTCTCAGGCTGTGCATAGACTACCAGAGACTGAATATGGTGACGGTCAAGAACCGCTACCCCTTCTAAGGATTGACTACCTTTTTGACTTGTTGAAGGGGGAAGGTTGGTTCACTAAGATCGAACTATGGTCTGGATATCACCAGTTTAGAGTGAAAGTGGGTAACATCTCCAAGACTACCTTCATGTGAAGATATGGGCACTTCAAGTTTGTGGTCATGTCTTTCGGCATTATGAATTCACCATCCGTGTTCATGGGACTCATGAACTCCATCTTCCATGAATATATACACCAGTTTGTATTTTTTTTTCAAAAAAGACATAATGATCTACTCAATATAATATGAGGATCACTCTGAGCATCTGAGGATACAATTTGAAGTCCTCCAACACCACCAACTCTACAGGAATTTGTCCAAGTGAAAGTTCAAAACAAGGGCGGTGCACTTCCTTGGACACGTGGTGTCCCAGCAGGGAATAGAACTGGACCTGGTGAAGGTCAAAGTGGTTGTTTCTTGGGAAGCACCTAATAACCTGGCAGATGTTCGTAGTTTCCTAGGACTTATAGGTTACTACTGGAGGTTAGTTCTCAACTTCTCTCAAGTTTCAGTGCCTTTGATGGACTTGAAAAGGAATGACCAGGATTTTATTTGGAGAGAGAAGTTCCATAAGAAATTTAGATATCTAAAGGGTAAATTGGTCAGTGCCCTAGTATTGTGGTTTCTGTAGGACGGGGTAGTGTTTTAAGTGTTCTGTGATGCTTCCTATCTAGGCTTGGGGTGTGTGGTGATGCCGCAACATGGAGTAATTTCTTATGTTTCTAGGAAGTTACATCCTTAAAATGTATCTATGCCACCCATGACCTAGATATTCCAGTAGTAGTGTTTTCATAGAAGTTGTGGCAGCATCACCTCATCGGAGAATGCTTCTGGGTCTTCATAGATCATAAGAGCTTGAGGTGTTTCTTCTCCCATTGAGACCTGAACTTGTGGCAGTAGAGGTGGATGGAGTTTATTCAGGAATATGATGTCAATATCTCATACACCTCAAGAAATGGGAACTCGGTGACCAATGCCTTGAGCAGGAATTCACATGAGGATGTTGTTCAGAAGTCAATAGCTTCTTGGAAAGCAATGGAGGATTTTGTTGCTTTACAACTGAGAATGACAGTGGGGGATGATAGAGGTTGTCTGATCCATATTATAGTCTAATATTCCTTGGTATAGTAGGTGGAGGAGTCTCATTGGGGGGACGTAGAGGCTGAATAGATGCATGATCGTTTTAGCCAAGTTAATGCTCCAGAAGGATGGTTAGAAGATGGTCAGAATCAGATGCCTTTCCGCAAGAAGTTTTTTGTCTCGGAGATGATGTGAAAGAGAGTTCTCGGTGAGTTCCATAACTCACTACTCTAAGTACATATAGAAGTTTCCATGATGTACTGAGGCTTTAAAGGTTAGTGTTGGTGGACTAGAGTGAAATAGGTAGTGGTAGAGTTTGTGGCAAAGTGCCTCTTGTGCTATCAAATGAAGGCTGAGCATCATGTTCTGGGCGGTCTGTTGCAGCCCTTAGATGTTTCTGAGTGGAATTGGGATGAAATTTCAATGAATTTCATCATGGGAATACCTAGGGATGAGGGATGTTTTGATGTTGTATTGGTATTGGTGGACCAGCTGATGAAATCGGCTCACTTATTAGCAATTAAGGAGTCGAGCACCGTGGATTCCTTAGCATAGAAATCTGTGGGTGAAGTTGTGTAGCTACACGGATTTCCCAAAACCATCATTTTGGATCAGGATAAATTCTTTACATCATAGTTCTAGAAGGGATTTTAGTTTTATTTTTGCTCCCAGCTATGACTTAGCACTGCTTTCTACCCCCAGATGGATGGTTAGACAAAGAGGACCATCCAGGTGTTGGAAGATATGTTGTGAGCGTGTGTTCTGGACTTCTGAGTATCATGGATATGAAAATTTACACTGGTAGAGTTTTCCTAAAAAAATATCTATCACTCTACCATTTTCATGGATCCTTTCGAAGCCTCATACATAAAACTGTTTTTTTTTTTACCCGTGTGTTGGGTAGAGGTTGGGGATGCAGTTTTTCTTATCCAGAAGGTGGTTCAGTGCACTACGGAGAAGGTTCAGCTTGTGCGTGAGAGGATGAAGGTGGCTCAGGACCGGAATAAGTAGTATGTCAATCATAGGACGAGACCCTTGGAGTTAGAGGTTGGGAACCACATGTTCTTAAATTTCTCCACTCAGTGTGGGAATCAGAGTTTCGGTATGGGGAGTAAGCATTATCCTAGGTTCTTCAGACCCATTGAGGTGTTGCAACGAGTCAGCGAAGTGACATATCAACTTGCACTACCATCGCTGCTACTGAGGGTCCACGGTGTCTTCCATGTGTCTCAGCTTCATCAGTATCTACATGATGACTCGCACATCTTCAACTGAGGAGAGATGGATATCGAGGATGATGTGACATTTGTGGAGTGGCTAGTGTGGATCAAGGTTCGTGAGAAAAAGGTGTTTCATGGTCAGACCATTCCCTTGGTCTGCATGTTATTGAGGCATGGTGTCCTCGAAGAGAGTACCTAGGAATGGGAAGCACAGATATTTTCCCAGTACCCAGAGCTATTTTAAATTTTAACACCCTGACCCTAGTCACCTAGAGTCGGTGCATTATTACATAAAATTTGAATGATTACAAGGAATCAAGTTCTCAAGGTCAAATCAGTTTATCATTCTTTGAAAATATATTATATATATGAACTTCACATTGCAATTTCTAACATAAAATACAACATAGATAATCCTTTGAGAATTATATTATTCTCTAGGATTAATCCTTCATATAAAACATAATACACTTCTTCGAATCCTGAGAAAATACAACATAAGAAAGGGGTCACCTCAGATACTCAGTAAGGATAAACAATATATAGGAAGCTATCATAAATAATCATAAACTTTTATGGCAAGATGTAAAATTTAACCACAAACCCTTTAAACATAAACTTCAATATAATATGGAAAAAATAAATCAAATAATTCCATTTATTATTCACATTGATACTCTACAAGTCGAATAATCACATGTAACATCAATAACTAATATCATAATGATGGAATGCATAATTTTGGATATCTTAACCACAAATTCAAGGCCTCGTGCCAAGACTCTAAATATAAATTTTGTCAAGGCCTTTTTCCAAGACACTGGTTTGTCTCATGAGACCTACCTATGTATCGAGGGTCTATATAAGGCCCCACCCATCACTTACTAAGTCCAATTAATTCCTCATATGAAAAGGTAGAAACATAATCTAAACATTTCTATTAAAACTAACATATTAAATGTCAATACTTTAACCACAAACAATGAATGGTATAAAAATTACACATCCACAGTCAGGAATAACTCATTCTATACAATTTATATGATTTTATTTTAATAAATCAAACTCAATCAAGAATAAAATAAAATGAAGGATATTGACAAAGATAAAAATAATTAGTAAATTTATTTGAGATAAATATCCATTTTTTTCTTGAAAAGATTTAAAAGTCGCACTATTTATCAAAGAAGTCATTTAAAAGAGATTTTTGAATCAAAGTTCCTCATAACACATTGATACTTTGAAAGAAATTTTAATTATAAAAAATTTATGTCAATATAAATAAATTCCTAAACCCATTTTTTAAATATGGACATTAATGAGGAAGATTTAGAAGAATAAATCATTAAAACATTTAAAATGATATTTTAGTTAAAGAGTTCATAAAAAAATGAGAGATGCTTGAATACAAATAATTGAAGAATAACATTAATCAAAAAATTATAATATCATGAGAATGAAGGGGTTCATGATATAATATGTAAAAGGATAGTATATACACCATATAAATTGAATTGGCGCATAACAACTAAGAAGTCTGAATGGAATGTAAATTGAGTTGAAATCCCTTATAAAGACCATATCTTTAGATTAAGGATAAATAAATGACATAATTATATGTGAAATATATAAATATTATCAATATTATTGAATATTATGTGTAAATCAATCATATGAAATTCAAACATATTCTGGTAAAAACAAAACCAATGACTTTTATGTTTAACTCATTGAATAGAAATTGAGTTAAGATTTCCCATATCAAGTTCATATCAATGACTTGAGAATTTTTCAATGGAGTAATTATGTGTATCAAAATTATATCCACACAATGGGGAGTGTAAATTACTACATAAATAGATAAATATAAATTCCACACATAATATTGGAGTAAAATAATCAATGAAGTATGCCTAAAACCCAATGAGTGGAAATTGAAATTAGAAATTCACTTACCGATTTGGTAACTTACAAAAAATCCACCACATGAAAGAAAAATCATAAAATAAAGATGTAAATACCCATAAATAAAATTATATTACACAAATAATAAAATCATGTGTAGTACATATGCCACACAAAAGGAAATAGTGGAAAATATTGCATGAATCTCATGGGAATAAAAAGTGGGATGAAAACCCCCATACCTTATACATTCATTTAGTTGTAGATAAGTTTAAACACTTTTATAATGGTTAAATAATTGTTATTAAATTATAAAAGAACCACATACAAAAATATGATACCATATATGATCCTCTACTATTTCTTTGTTAATAATATTTCAGTAGTATCATTGTTTTGGGTGTAAACTGATTTGTTTTCCTTTATATGTTTTTTTATGTAAGTCATGTTTTTTATGGATATGAGGTATTTTATTCATATACATGATGATATTATTTTCTTAAACATTATTTTTTAATCATCAAATGAAAATTATTCTTGAATGGTTACAATGGGTAATGAAATCTCACCACGTCATGGAGACAGTAAGTCGTACGTACGCACGAGCGACAATATCATTATATAGAAGGTGAAATCGTATGTAATTGGATGGTATATTTTATATAAAATATCATTGAAATGTTATATTTATTATTTACATCAATTACACTCATTATTTTACCCATCCAAATATTGAAGTGTTGAATAACAAACTACACCACGACTTGGAGACGGTAAGCTGTACACACGCATGCATGGTGACTGGTCATTCATAGGATGGATAAAATAATTAATATAGTTGTACCATATTTATAATTAAATATAATTTTTTATAATGTGCTTTAGTTATTATTTTTTTATTGAAACAACAAAGAAAGATTTAGTGGAAGAAAAAAAGAACATTGAAAGATGTGATGGAATAATTACCTCTTTTTCGGGTGCTTCAATTTTGATTTGTACGAAATGGATCATTAGGATAGATTTATAATAAAATTAAGGCTTATAAGTTTAAGTGGGGTTAGTTGGGAGAATAATTTATTATGTTTTGTCCAAGACAAATGTCTTTGGAGGTGTGATTTTGAGAGAAGGGGAAGTACCATTTTATAAGGGAGGTGAGGGGCACTTTAGGAAGAGAAAGAAATATTATTTTATTAAAAATTCATATTCAGTTTCTAATAGATACAAATGGATTTATTTATATGATAAGGTGGTTATGGGTCAAAAAACTCTCAACCAATAGGTTTTAATGAAGTTTAGGTCAACATATTTTCCTTATCTTTTAGATTTAACTCTTAGTTAAATAGTTTAACTTTTACCATTTATTCTTGTATTATTATAATACATGGTTAATAAACATACTATAAAATTCTAAGAGAGTCTCAAGTGGTTCATTAATGACATATATGTAATTATATAACTCATTTGGTAGAACCATAGATTTTTAGGACTATTATATAATTTAATAAAATAGTATTTGGTTTAAAAACTCATTTATGTCAATTTTGACACTATTTAGTATTTGGTTTTTTTGAAAGGAAAACAATCTGATTTCTTTGCAAAACAATACATTGAATAAACCCAAAAATTTCATATTAACCAAGAATATTCATTTTTTGAATCAAAAGCTTCAATTTACATTTATTTTAATATTTATAATATCAATTATTTTAATCTTTCATTAATAAGGTAATTATGGCATCATCATTGTGTCATAAATAAATTTCATTATATAATGTATAAAAATTATAAATAAAATACTATGATATAGTAAATCCTTTAATATTTATAATTAATATTTATAGTTGAATTTATCTTATGTATAACCCTATATTAAAAAAGTTTTAGTTATTAATATTTCAATTTAACACTTTTAACTCTTCTTTAAATAAAATATAATAAATGTCTTAATCTAATCAAATATAATAAAAATGAATCATATTTTTTTTCCTAAGGTTTATTTAGGTATAAATACACTTACCCAATAGAATTATGACTAGTGTTGTGGTAATTATAATATCATTTTTACCTTTAATTACCCTATTTACTTTTAATCGTGGTAAATAAAATTCAGAAGTTACTATTCACCGAAAATAAATTTTATCCCGTTAAACCATATGTTACTTATAAATGGAAACTGTGTCTCTTAGATTTTTTAAATTCAATTCACCTAAGTGGTAAAATTATGTTTTATTCAAATTTTGCAAATGTGCCCAGAAGGAGGGTAAAAGATGCTAAAAAGTTCAATAAAATTTTATATTTCTAATATTATTATAAAATGACTTAAATGAATTAAATTGGACTAATATAAGTATTATTTAACTATTTTGAAATTAAAATAAATTTAAATTAAAAATAATTATTTAAATAAAAAGTCGGTTTTAAACAATAACGCAATGTTTTTCACTATTCATCAAAAATTGTAAGTTTTTTGAAAAAAAAAATAAACCAAAGATAATTTTGATATTTCAAATTAAAAAATTATTTCTATTTTACCAAATTCAAAACATAGAATTTTTATTAATTAATTTAAAAACAATTATCGTTGTCAAAACCAGAAAGCCGATTTTTGAGATGTAAAAACTATCAAAAGATTGGTATGTGTTTATGTAAAATTTAAAATGTAAAATTACTTCCATTGACCAAAATTGGATTAAATGATAAAAATATAATCTTCATATACATAAAAACCATTCAAATGTCTAATTTTAAACTATAAATTATTATGATTAAAAAAATTGTTGTCAATTAAAATTTAGTATTTTTCACTATTCATCAAAATATGAAAGTTATCCGAAAAGCACCAAAAATTTATCCAAACTAAAGTTTTATGTCCCGATTCTAAATACAAAGTTTATTTTGTCAAATTGAATATATAAAAGTGTCAAATATGGAATATAAAAAGGGTTCTCTAATACAAGGCCGTAAAATCGCATTTTTTGAAAAACACTTCTTTTATTTGAAAAATTGAATTTGTTCTTATATTTTGTATAAAAAACACATAATATAGATGTTAAAATTATATGGAGTATATAAAATTCAAAATGCATTTAATACTATTCATAACTGCTTTTTAATGGCTATTTTGGTAAGTCGTGGTTCGCTCGAATTCAGTGTTGCATATAGCGCAAGCTATTGAATTACTTTAAAAAAATAACTTACTATGAAATTTTGGGTGTTACATAAATTTTTTTTTGTTTTGTACTTTACTGTGATGTAATGCATGAAATTTTTATCTATGAGATGGGTTTTTTTCCTTATTCTCTAAATGTGTGTGAAAGTATCGACTACGGGGAGGGGAGGACTTAGTCCCTAACCAAGACGGATTTAGGTGGATGTGATTAAACCCATACAGGTGAGTCAGTGCTTCCCAAAGAAGATTTTATCTTGACCTGATAAAAGGGACTCCCTAATCTATAATTTTGGGCACTGTGACCTTATAAGTTCATGTGTCCACATAAGGAATGGGAGCTGTAGTGATTCTACAGTTGATCGGTATAAGGGGGAGGTGTTACTAGATGTCAAGGAGGTGTTATTGTGAAGACTCGGTGTTTCTCCAGTTGTTCAGGTGATGTTATTATTAGTATCATGACTTATTAATACTCCCTTTACTGATTCTATATGAAATTTTCATAATTTGTGTGAAATATTAATGTTTTAATACTATGTATAATTTTTGAACATTTTTAGAAGTTGTCCAATTGAGTCATTTTACTATTTTATATATAAGTCTCACCATAATGATCAAATTTGTGTGGTTCTTATTTTTTATGATTCCTTATTCAATATAAAACATTTCATTAGAAGGGATCATGGGCCAATTCTTCCATTTGAAGGTCCATATGGACCACACAAGAAGGCCTACAGAATCTGTGAAAAAACTGGACCAACCAAGAAGATTTAATTTCTAGGATCAATTAAGGAACCCAAATTCCATTATGCTTCTCCAAATTTCAAGGCACAATATAAGGATTCTTTGATAAAACTTTTAAATCCCAACTCCAATGAAAATGGGCCCAAATTATTCATTTTAACTCATCCCACCATTAGGGCTGGGAAATAAAATTAGTACAGTATACATGACATATCTCATGATTTAATCATCCAAGCAAGCTGAGAATTTTCATTGTGAAATAGGAGATATAGGCATCCAACTTTGTGGAAGAAGGAATTCGGATTTGAAGGCATCTTCTTATTCCAAAATCCATTCACATTTTTTCCATCAAAAACACATGGATAGAAATGAACAGTTTAATATTGTTTATTGAAACTACCATAACATTGGTTCTATAAGGCCAAATGCCACAAACCTATTATAGTACTCAGGAAACATTATTATCTACAACATTGAAGAAGGATATTACTCATGATTCGGCTGTCTGGATGTCCAAATCGTCGAGCCAAGTGGAGGGACAGATTGGGAATGCAAATAGTTCACTTCCTTGGGCTATAAATACATCCCCCTCCTCTCTTTCAAAGGAGTTGGAATTTCAGAAAAGAGGAGCACATATTGGCACAACCAAAGACTTTAAAAATTATTAGGAGTACCTTCCATACTCATGTTTTCACTTGAGAGACCTTTCCTCCTCTCCTTATATTCATTTACTTTTGTGTTTTTCATCGTTTGTAATTTCACAAGTTTTTGGATTTATAATTATGTTTTAATGCAATTTTATTCTTTAATATATGTCATTCTCTCCCACCTTCTGTAGTTTAATATTAATGTTTTTAAAATGGTTTAAAACAAGTTGAATCCCCTTCCCTTATTATGCTTTCAAATTCAATATAAAGTTAGTATTTAATTCCCTTCAATGATTGTGTGTTTGTGTTCAACAGACAAATATTTTATCATCCCTTTATTTTCCTTATATTTATAATTCATAATCATAAAAATTACAACCAGATTATTAACCAAAACAATGGCTGAGAAAATCTACCATTGGGGTGAGTTATAGTTTTGGTATGTTATGTGATTGAGAGCATTTTCTCAATGGATATTCTTTAAATTAACATTGTGTATGTTAAACATAGAATGTTGTGGATTAATAACATAATTTGTTAAATGTGTGGTTTCCATGGATTATTCGAACCATAAATACACTGACATAAAAAATATCTAACTGAGATTAGAACCCTAAGATAATTTAAGGCTTGAATTAAAGCCTTAACACTTAGGAATTCCAATCAACCTTATCTTGTGAAGTGGGTGTTAATTTAAATGCAATATAAAGCAAAGCTCAAGGATATAACAATATAATTACCTAATAATGAAATCAACCCAATATTTATCAATTTTTTAAATCAAACATCATCCATAAATTATTTCAAAAGCTCTGCAAACAAACCTCCCAATCAAAAAAACAATCGACTAAAAACAACGGACTATTAAAAAAAGTATCATCACTGAGGATTCGACCCGAGTGCTACTATACACATTAGCAGAGTATCAGAACATTGACCAATCAATAGATGACAATATTCCACACTTTCATCAAGAGATAAATGTCAAAAAGGTTTACCCATGAGAGGTATCTTAAGGATGGGTTTTCAGACCTCTTTTCTTCTGGTTGAATTTTAATTCTTGAGTACGAGATTAGTTTGAGTGGTATCTGATGTAATAACCCACTTTTCCTGGTACCTTCCTTTGTGGATGTCTAGTGTTGGTAGTGTTCTTAGTGGGTTCACGTGGCTTCATGCCTGGGAGTTTTCCAAAAACTCAGTTCCACTGAAACGACGACACCTTTAGGGTGACACCGGTCCTGGTGAAACCATGAGAGTGGCACCATCATTGTTGCACACTAAAATAGTGGAACTGCTTACGGTGTCTCACTAAAATGGTGGCACTGTTATGGTGTCTCGCTAAATGGTGTCCCCCCTTTGCCAATTTTTTTCTCAGTTCGGAGTTTTTTTCTTGTTCCTCCCCGGGTAATGTATGTTTTGATGTAAAACAGTTTTAATACCCTTTTCAAATACATTTAATGCTAGTAAAAATGGTTTATACCCCCAAGATTTTGGTAACCCTTTAGTTACAAAAACACGTGGTTTGTTTCCTCGGTTTCACACCTTTTCTGATGCTCTCCAACTTCACCCATGTCACATTGTTTTTTCTCAGTTTAAAAAATATCTATTAAAAAAATTTCATTATCTCCACCATATCTTGGGAGGATTATTAAATGAAAATTAATCCTGATGTGTGAAACCACCCAACCACATGTTCAAGACATGATCTGACTTCAAGTACTTCGATATCGTTACACAAGTTTTAGGATCTGGACTCTTCTTAAGCTGAGATCTTCTCTTCATAATTAATTTCAGTTCTCCAAGTGTGCCTAGAGACTTACTCCATCGTTCTCCCATTATGGAGCTCTTCATACACAGCCATGAATCCCTCCAGTTTTCTTTTCCTGCATGTTGTGCATCCTCAGTTCTTCACACGAGGATAAAAACTTCAATCCTTGATCATTCAGGTAAGGGTTTTTCCTTTGTCCCTCTTTACTTTTCATCATGTGTGGTGGGTGTGATAATGTTTCTTCAAAATGTGGATGAAACCAAACCTTACTGATGATAATAAATAGACATTTAAAGAATAAAATGGGTGTGAATGATTATGATTTTTTTGTGTTATACCTTGTTTATGTTGTGAATTATATTGGATTATGTCCACTAAAAATCGTGGCCATTGGTGGCCCTTTCTTGCACACTAATGAACCTTAATTTTTATGGATAATCTAGTTATTGAATGGTTGTAACATGGAAACTGGTTAATCATGTAAAATTGGTTGATTAAATGGATTCCCAATGAATAAGAATCCTAGAGTGGGAACCACGGATAACCAAACAGAAATAAGGAACTTAAAAATGGTGATTGCTAAATCTAAAAACTTCTAGGCTCTATTCTGGTGGTATTCATGGTTGCTCACATTGATTTCTGTGGGGTGACATGGATGGGGATGAGATATCTTATTGTTCAGTGGTTTTTTGTGGATATGAGGTTGTGAAGAGCTGGTATGTAAGGGCTTGGATTGGTTCTAGTACTTCGAGGGATCTCACAGAACTCTTTTTGTTGTTGTGGTTTTACAATTGAACAGGGTGTGAATGCTTAAATTGGGGTATGATTGTTCCCTTCATCAATCCAGTGTTGTTTTGGCTTGTGGTTGTTCCTATTAGTTTCATGGTAGTAGAGAATAATTTTCAATGGAATCACTTGAACATGAAAATGATAACTGGTACAATGGGGGATTGTTTTCCAGAAATGGATTATGCCTTGGTTGTGGTTGTTTTGTATTTGTGCATGTAGGTTTTGCAGTGAGAGTGGTTGTATAAGGTATGGTTGTCTATTTCCAAACCCTTAGGTTGGGATGAATGCTAGTTTACCTAAATTTATAAAATATAGTTATTGGGTTTCATATATTCACCCCACCCATGTTGATCACTTCATGAAAAACACCCCCATTTCATAGAGGATGGTGTTTTTTACAAAATTCCTATGAGTGTATGGTTATTAACTCATTTCGTCTCCCTCTCTCCAGTAGCCCGAGACCCTTTGGGTAGGTTTTGATGACCTAAGGTTCATTATGTCCCAAGACTCTTCGGACAGGGTGTGTTTTGGTGGTTGGCTCAGGTGTGTGTGGGTAGGTTTGTTACCCAAGTGTCTTCGGGATGAGGCCTAGGTGTCTTCTGGCGTGGTATTGGTTTTTATAGCCTAGGTTTCTTTGGGCGTAGTAGTGTTTGTTGTGGTCCAAGTATATGTGGGTGGTAACATGTGTGTTTTTGGGGTCCCAGGTGTTCTCGGACGGGATTCATGTTTGTTATATCATGTAAGGTTGTCGTCGGGGTGGCAGTGGAACTGCTGTGGAACTTGTGGGGGAGTTCTGATGCGTAGGAGGTCCTAAATAACTAGTGGGAAAGTAGTGTGGGGTACACAAATATCGATGTGTTATTACTATTACTTTACCTGACTTTCATTATTTGGGAGTATTCCTTGGTGAGGCTGGGTGGATAGTTCCCTTGCTAGGTGTTTTGGTTACCTCTTATCTCATGGGGTAATATAATGCCTCCCCACTTGTGAACAAGAGCTTTTGGTTTCCCTAATGAGTATACCCGTATACTCACCCTGTATATATAAAACTACTTTCAGGTTTCCAGGAGGACATTGAGGATCGTACCAGACCTTACTAGCTCGGGTTTCGGGAGTTTTCACTGCTGCTTTTCTTTCTTTTGGTACTTTTCATCAGAGTTTTATTATACTTTGTATCACTTTATTTTGGATATGCATGTGGTAATGGATTGTTGTGTTTTACTTTTTCTTTCAGCTTTTGGAGTTGTTTGTTACCTACCATCTTATCTCCCGATCTTTTTCTACCAAAAGTGTAATGCCTTCCATATTATGTGTGATTATATGACCTTGGTGCTAGTCGCCAATCTGGGGCCTTTTGAAGGCTGGACTCAGGGGTCATTATCTATCCTTAAACATTAAGAAGGAAGGGTCTGGTAGTTTTTTTTCCCCTGTCGCATATTGGTGACGGCTGGTCGTGATAGTGTGGGAAGAGTGTCACAGACTCTTACTCATTTTGATCCTTAAGTTTTAATTAGAAGTCTAGTTTCCTTAGTTTCTTGGGTCTTTGTGGATTGTTTGGGGATTGGGATACGACATAAGGAGTTGGTACAATGGTCACTGAGAGATCGTAGGGCCTAGAAAGGGCATGTGAATCCAGGGGTATGGTCTTAGAAGGCTCTCCATGTTGATGGTGTGTTTGGTATATAGTTTCCAACCATATAGTCAAGTCACCCATAGACACTAGTTCCCTCTCGTGGATCTCCTTGATTATTATTGAACTCTAGAAATTGCCTTTAAAAATCCTGGTGTGAGAATTGTAAAAATTGGGTTTTAATGGAATGGTGGGATTTAAAAAAAATATAAAATGGATTTTCATGATTTACTTTAAGATATTTTTTGGAAATTTGGGATTTCGTGAAATTAGTCTTGGGTTAAATTGGAAATGTTTTAATGGGATTGGATTTCTTTAATCAAAATATACGGTTTTCTGAAATAAATTATTTGGAAAGCATGGGTTATTTTTAGAATCATGACTTGTTGAAGAGTGTATGAATCAAACAAATAGGTTTTGGAAAAAAAATTTGAACAGTTGACTTTTTTCTGAAGTTCTTTCATGCAATTTAAAATGGGTTTTGATCTTTGTGGCTATCAGGTTATGAAAAGAAACCTGAGGGAATTTTTGAAATATAAAAGTATTGTTTGAATGGGTATGGTTGATTTGGAATTTTTAAATTTAAAAGTTATGGGTTTTAATCAAATATTTTTGGTTAAATGAGATTTGTCGAATTTATGGAAAATTGTTTTTAATTAGAAGAAATATATTTATGATGGAAGACTTTGGGGACTCATTGTTTATAGCATGGTAAAATGGTTTGATGTGTATAATCTGAAAATGGTTTTTGACTTCGTGTTTAGTGTGTCTTGGGAAGGTACTTGACTTTTGAATTTAGTTGAATGGTTTGTGTAAGAAAATGAGGCTGTTTTGTTTTAAACCTTGGGTATTTTCATGAGTGCTCACATACATGGTTTTACATGGAAATGTGGATAGAAGCCTGGTATGTCATGGTGGAAGGATTCCCAGGGTGTTATGGAAATGTGCATGTGAGTGACACTCGATGAAAAACCATTTGTGAGTTTGAAAATCCACCAAGTTTGATTTGTTCAATTTTTCAAATGTGTTTTATGCTAGAAATTTTACTGTTTTTGAAATCCTATAGTATTTTTTCTTGTTTTCCTATGTCTTAGAAGTGTTTTTTATTCTATGTAATTCATCACAGCCTGGAAGTGATAATCCTATAATTTCTCAAGATGGAATATTGTTGCTGGTTCAATTTTGGACCAGTGTTCAATTTGTTTCTATAAATTTCTTTGGATATTTGATCTGGTTTTACTATATGTTGGAATTCATTCTTTGTGAAGTTTTGGGTTCATGAGATGGTTTTGATAGATCCTGTGGTTTCCATGTTTCCTTGTGTTGATCCCCCTTAGAGATGTGATGGATGTTTTAGTATGGCTATGAGTGGATCTCCATTGGTAATATTTCTATTTGATCAACCTAAGGAATTCATTTATGAGTTTTAGAAGGTAAATCCACCTCTTTAAAGGATTCCCCAACCTATCTTTTAGAACTACGAGTTGTTTGGGCTTCATATACAATGATTTATTATTTTAGTGACTCCATAAATTATCACAGTTGTTCTCAATGGTGTTTGGTGGGTTTAATTTTAATTCTAGTTCATTCTACTCCACATTCAAAGTGAGAGATAATGGGGTTGTATATCTCTAAGTTCCTATTTGGGTGAAGGGTATGTTGTTTAAGGATGTGAGTTTTGTGGTGTGTCATAATCCTTTCTTCTATTTGGGAGTTTATGTGGATTCATGTGGCACTAAAAGAAAGAGTTTCAGTTAAGGTATTAGCAGCTCCATACAACGAGGTAGTAGATGCTTCATACATTAGAGTTCCAGCCCTAGGTCCCAAAGTGATGTTGGTACGTAGTGAGGAACCTTGGGAGTTTTATTAGTTTCCTAAAGTTTGTTTCTTTACCAATTTAATAAGGAAATTATAGTGTTTTTTGTGGTTTATCATCAATATGAATTTCCTCTTATTTCAAAGAGCAAGGTGGAATTACCCCTCATGTAGTGTCTCTGGTTATGCCTTCTTGGATGTATGTTCCCGATCAGTATTCTTGTGTAGACTTCCCATGTGAACTGGATAGAGTATTGGATTTTATCCATACATAGGATAAATGTTTTGGGTAGTTGTCGACCATTGTTTCTATGGTCAAACCATTATCCCCCTTCCCTCCCCTACCTGAGTGGTGGGGTTTTGGGTCTGTGCGGGGAGCATCAGTTCAGTTATTTTCTCCTCCATTCGGGTGTGGGTGGAATAAATTTTCATGTTGTGTTCCTCTTATCTTGGGTTGGAAAGTTGTTATGGGAGTTTTTTGGTTGGAATGTTTGAAACATTCCTAGTTTTAATTCTTGTCAAATCCTAATTTGGTCAGTGTTAGATGGTTCTTAATGGTGGGGAGACCCACCTCGAGTCTTTTTGGGTTTTCTTTTAATATTTTTTTGGGTGCTAGTTGTTTTCTAAAGTTGTGGAGTCTTCTCGGTCCTCCCCTATTCCTGAGATTTATTTTGGGTTTTGGTTCGATTGATTTGGTTGATGTGGATTATTTAAAAAGATGCTTATTTATTAGTTTCTTTTTTGATTTTGGTGAACATTGGGTTTCATAGGAGAAGGCCCAATGGTCCAGTTATGGATTGATTGTGAATGTGGTGGATTGATTCTTCTATTCATTATAAGAAAGTAGTTGTGGGTTATTATTTTGTTTTAAACAAGAGGTTTAAGTTCCCTTTTTTGTGAGAGAAATGTTCATGAATTAAGAGGTTGGATTGTGTTTATGTGTAATCCTTAGGAATTTATCAATAAATTATAATTTGTAATGGATTTTTGGAGGTGTTAAGCGTTAATGGTTGGGATAATTGTCACACCTTGTTTTTTTAAGTTTTGTTTATGTTTCAGTTTATTGGGAATACATTTCTTAACTAGGGTTTTTGTTGTGTTGGGTGATTAGTTTTGAATTTTTTTCTTTTTATATTCCTTACCTCATGGTTTATTCTTGGTTCATTTTGGAGTTTTTATAGAAAACTTGTAAATTTGGCTTCAAAAGACCTTGCACGTGGTTTGGTGTACAGTTTGATAATCCTTGTAGCCAAACCCAGGTAACCATGCGGTAGGTATAAAACCTACTGTATGGTTAGAGCATGTTCATACGGCTAATTAGGGGTGACCATGTATTTGGACTTCGTGTTTGTCGCATGTTTTCGGCATAATTTAAAAAAATATGCAGCCTTACCATGCAACACTACCCATAATTAAAAAAATTGTTTTCTCTAAACTACCCCCTTGGGATTTTAGACACAAATCCACCCAAAACTGCATCCCCTAGTTCATACAGACCAATAGAGGCCTCTCCCTTGCTTTTGAATCCCATTCTCCTCCTCCCACAGTATAGAGCTAAGAAACCCTCAAGGTGGGGCTTAATTCTCAAGGAATTTCCTTCTCCTTTCTCTCCCCTATTCCTTTTTCTTCCATTTATTTTTCTTGGTATTCTCTTCTACCCTAAACATTCTTGACCTAGTGTGCTATTTTCCCATGATTTTGATTGTTGATTTAGTTGTTTAGGGTTTCTCTTCATAAATTTAGGTTTTGCAACCCTCTTGGAGTGATTTCAGGTGTGTGTTTCCATTCCACCGTGTATTTGAGGTAGGTGATTCCATGATTAACCATTTTTGATAAATTAATTGTTCTTTCTTGTATTTTTTATGGTCTATAATTTATGTGTGAAGTGTGGGAGTATTGTTTTTTGAATTTTTTGATGCACATTTGGTTGGAAATTATTTTTCCTTATTAAAGTGAGCATAATTTGTGTGTCAATTTTTTTGTGCTAATTGAAAGTGTTCAATAAATTTGTTAATTGATTTATTCAATTATATAAAGGGTTTTAATAATTTTTTCCACGGTTGTGATGTGTAGTTGGTTTTAAAGTGGTGTTTTTATATGAAATCAGGTATGTTTTTTGTGTAAAATATTTCTTCACCATTTGTGAATGTTTTATAAATTTTTCAAAGGGTTTATTAAATTATATGTTTAGTGATAAAGTGGTATTTGGTATGATTGAGTAGGATTTAAATTTGTAAAGTTGTGTTTTTATGCTAAATTGGGTACTTTTCATGTGAGAACCCTTGTGGTCCATTTGATGTCATTTTTTAAAAGCATGTAATTGGTTTATAAAACTATGTGTAGATTGGAAATTGTGTTTTGATATAGCATTGATGTGCAATTTATTTTTAAAGGGAATTTTGGGTGCACTTTTTGTGTAAAAGAATTTGGGTTTTTTATTGAAATTGTTTTACAAATTTTTATAATGGATTATTAAATTATATAAAAGTTGTGAAGGATATTTGTGAAATTTTTTAGTGTGAGTATGCTTTCAAAAATGGATTTTGATGTGCAAGTGGTGGCTTATGATATGTAATGATTGGTTTGGTTGATGAATTGTGTATGTGGTATTATGTGATGTAGGAAACTTGATTGAGGAAAAAAGGGGAATCTCGGGTATCTAGGTGGGTAGACTATGACTAGTATGCTAGTGGTTCAGAAGTGGATTTGTCCCAATTTCTCCTAGTGGGATTGACGATGACAAGACAAACTAAATATGAATGATGATTTAAGACCACTATAATTTTTTATGTTTCTCCTCTCTAGTGGATCTTGCATGATAAAGATGTTTCTCATTGTTTCTATACCACATTCTACCAAGATAAGAGGTACCTAGGTCCCCATTGTTGCAAGTGCATAGGGGTATTTCCCATGACTAGTGCTCATTTTCAATATCACACTTACCAAGGGAATATATAATGGTTGTTTGCCAATTTCAAAATCAAGGGTATTCTATTTAAAGTTACTTTATTTAAAATTAGTTTCCATTTAATGTTTCTTTTAATTAAATTTTTCTTGCTATAAAGTTATTTTCCTTTAAATTGTTCTATTAATTCTTTCATTATAAAACTTTCAGGTTTATTTTTCATTTAATGTTTAATTCATGGAATCTTTTATTAGGGTGTTATCCTTATTGGATTTGGCTCACACCCTGTATGCACCTTTGGGTGTATGCAGACCCTATAATGTATTCTTTTTAGGTTAAGGTTAGACATGTAGTGTTTATTGGTTGGGCTTATAGTGGATAATGTGGTGTATTTTGGTGGTGGAGTCTTGAGGATGTGCTCCACTTGTTGCATAATGTTTTTGGGCAATGTCCTGGTTTTCCCTTTTTTCATTGTCCCTTTTTGGTTTGTTTTAGTTTCTAAACATAAAATCTGGTAACTGTTAAGGGTACATTTGGTTGAATTTTCAAATATGAATTATTTGTTTTTTATGGTGATTTTAATGTGGTAAGTTTAGGAAAATCATTCCATCTTGTTTTATTGGTACCTGGGCACTTATGCCAGCTCGTGGGGATCAGGAACGCCCTTCAGGCCTTGCCACAGACCGGTTCGGGTTCTAGGTTGGATGGAGACCCATCTTGGTTCGTGACACAGATGAAATCATTCCATGTTTAAGGATTTATAATATGTGCATAAGTAATTGGTGGGAGGGTCTTTAAATTCCCCTCAACATCCCAAAGATGTAACATGGAAAGAATAGTCTGGAAGCCTATATGTGATTTTCTATCGGCTATTAAGAAAAATTTATTACAGAAATATTCTAAAATAAATGAACTCTGTAAGGAATAATGAAAATTAAATCAGTGTTTAATTATATAATTTTGTGGTAAAATAGATAAATTATATTGTAACATTACCGTTATATCTTTCCAAAAGGTTCCCTTAATTTTAGGCTCGATGGGGTGACATGATCTAATATCAATCATCACATTCATCATCATTATAATCAAAACATAACTAAGGAACATTTACATTTGGGGTTAACAAGTTGTTCTCATTGATTCCAACCAACCTCAAATTTTAAACCCTTAATTCTTTACTTGATAATTTTATTCAACATTTTGATGTTGTGTCATTCATGTATTTTTTATCACCATGTTATTGATCCACTAATAATTCTACAATTTCAGTATCAATAGTTTTTTCTTCCTTGAGATTTGTAAAATCACTATGTGCATAAGACATTATCTATATGAGTAGTAAAACATTTAATTTGTATTGAATAAAAATATGTTAAACACAAACAAAGGATTTTAGAAGGTTCGTATACGTAATCTATTGCAAAAATGATAAACTCTTTAACTCCATTTTCACACTCTTTTTTCAAATGATTAGAATGAATCCATTTTGTATGAAATGGGTAATTGAATTTAAGAAAAGAATTACTCCACTATGGTAGGTGTTATCCTCTGAATTCATTTAATAGTGAAAGTTATAGACAATTGTCATCCTCGTCAGCTTTATCTCATGAATAGTTATTATTTCATTTTGTTTCTTGAGAATCATCCTCCATATCTTCAAGACATGCACCTATTTTTCTTGAACTACTCTGAATAGTAGTAATCCCATACTGGGCACCAATGATCATTTTGGATGACTACTCCTTAGAGTCAATAAACATAGAAGATATGGGGGATGTGTATCAATCAACAAAATGTAATAATAAATGTTTGCGAGATGAAGCTAGAGGGGATAGAATTTGTCTCCATATAACTTTTTAAATTCCTCATATTAATTTCAAATTTCAAATCTCATCTAAAAATGATAAAAGGAGTCTGACACTACCATGAAAACATCAACCAGTATTAGAAGTATGTGATTTTATTTCAAATTAATAACGTTGGTTTTTTATAATTTGATGCTGATGGTTTGAGAAATTAATTTTTGGCATCATTTTTCCTAAAAACCAAAGCCAAAAAATTTTATGAGTGGTTTTGGCATATGTTTTTTGTAAAACCAACTCCAAGAACTCGAATTCCATGATTTTTTTCATTGGTTTATGTTAAAATTGAAGACAAAATAAAAAAAAGAACATCTTTTTTGGGATATTTTTACTAAAAACCGATGCCATATTTTTAATTTTCGATGTCGGGTTTTTGGAAGACTGACATCAAAAATAAAAAAAAATGAATACTTTCAGCATTGGTTTTTACAAAAACCAATGCCAAAAGTAAAAAATATATTATTGACGTCAGTTTTTCTCAAAATTGATGGTGGAAATTTTTTGTGTATCAGCATTGGTTTTAGTAAAAACTGATGTCAAAAGTCATTTAAAAAATGATGAGATTGGGAAACCCTCATCTTCATCGTTCATTGAAACAGAAAATCACGAAAGCTCTTCTCTACTCTCGATGACTTCAAATCTTTATTTTTGATCTCCAACAGCCATTTTTTATGATATTATTCTATTTTCATGATTTGTGGTCTACTTTCTTCATTATAATTCTCTTATTTAATCTTCTATAGATTATTTGTTCTTCTAAATGCTATTTTTAGAGACTTTAAACCATGGTTTGATTTTAGGTTATAGTTTATTTTTATTTTACATTGTTGCAATATTTTTTTTCTATATCTTGTAGTGATTAATTTTCTAAATCTTTAAATGGATCAAAGTTCAGATTGGGGATCTATTTTTATGTTGAACTCCAAATTTTGTAATATTTTTTTTAATTTTGAAGATAAATCATTGATCATTTAAATTTAAATTTAATTTTCATCAAATATTACTTTATAATTTATTTAATATCTGTTGGAACATAGTTAATAGTAATACCTAAGACTGATTAGTCAATGTTCTTGATATGGATTAGAGTTGTGTGATTTTAGGGTATGAATTTTTATCTAACATTATTTGTATCTGACATTGTGTGATTTATGGTTATGAATTTTTATCTAACATTATGAATAAATGTATTAGTTAATTTTCTTGAATAATTTATACCAAAAACTAATTGAATTGTTTTTATCTGAAATAATTTTTATCATACATTATGTATAAATGTATTGGTCAATGTTCTTGACTAAATGTATTAGTCAATGTGTTGAATTTTTTTATCTGATATTATTTTTATCTTGACCAATTGACTAAAAATGTTATAACATTATTTTTATCTGACACTATGAGTCCTCATTGGACTGAGAAAATACACTTGAGAGGGGTGGGGGTGGGGGGCTTCAATCAGGTCTACATAAGTTATATAAAAACCAATTGAATTATTTTTATACTTTTCTACTACTTTGATCCATTGAAATCCTATGTTCAGTTATGACATAGATAGATATTTTTATCTTTGAACCAATAATCCACAACCACAGGTTCACTAAATAATCTATGTATATACTCATTAGAACATGCAATGGATCCACAACCACTTATTATTCCTCAAATGATTCTATTGTTCTCTGTTCCAAATGTGTTGTAAGATATATCAATTTAGATATGTATCTAATTTAATATTTAATAATTTCTGGAGTATTAGGAATTATTTAACTTATAATTTGAACATTTAATCTAATTATTATTTCATATTACTAATAATAAATAAATTTTCTCCATTTAAATTAATGAAATATTCAATACTTTTGACACATGAAACATCAAAATAATGCAACAACTATGTAAAATGAACTAATAAATTTTAGAATATTGATATTATAATTTAATTTTAATATCAATATAATACATGTATATAATATGAAAATAAAATGTTTACTATTTGTAAATGTGTTTCATATCTGATGTTTTATATCTGATTATCAATTGTTTTTATTAAATGTGTTTTTGTTTACTATTTATTTGTATCTATATATATATATTTAAACATTTATATGTTTTAATATATTCACCAATTATTTTTTGATATCAGATATTGAATGGATCGTAATTGGATACATTTAAAAAGAACAACTACTAAATATGTAAATGGAGTTGATGAATTATTGTAATTTTATAAATGACATCTTCAAAAAATTGATTTGATTTTTTATCCATGTGTAAAGTGTATAAATATGATAAAGTTAAACTCCATAGAAATCAGGGACCATATCATTTGTTATGGTTTTAGCATTAATTATACATGTTGGATCTCGCATGGTGATTGAATTGAAAATTCAACATCCATTGATAGTGAAATTATTCATAACAAGGTATAGGATAATATTGAAGAATTAATTCAGGATTTAGGTGATGAAACCATAAAAAATAGAAATTTTTGAATGATTTTATGGTGATTCAGATAAACCATTATTCCGAGGATGTAGTAAATATATAGTGTTATTGGCAGTTTTGGGATTAGTTAACTTAAAAGAAAAAAATGGGTGGAATGATTAATGATTCTCTAGCTTACTTAAGAATTTAAAAGAGCTACATCCAGAAAGCAACAGGCTTCCAGATTCAAATTATGAGGCGAAGAAAATATTATGCCCATTGGGAATGGGGTATAAAAAGATACATGCTTTCCCCAATGATTGTGTACTCTGTAGGAAAGAAAATCAATATTTATCATGTTTTCCTACATGTGGGACATCACGCTATAAGATAGATGGGAAAGTCAACTCAGATTCATTCTCACGTGATTTCATATAACATCATGAAAAATAATTTTGTACATTCCAATGATATCATCCAATATTTTTTTCATAGAATTCTGATATTTCAATTCTGACTCATTTTTAGGCACGAGAATCAAAAATCATGCTTAATAAATTTGGTACCTTCTAATAATTTCCCATTTGAGGCATCTATTTGCATATTCAATTGACATAAAAAGGTTAAGATGGTGTTCAGATGAGTGCATCTCTGATGGTAACTTACGTCACCCTACCGATTCACAACAGTGGAAGAGTTTTGATAAAAAAAATTCATGATTTTCGAAGTGAAGTTAGAAATTTCAGAATGGGATTGTGTACAGATGGAATGAATACATATTGGAGCCTCCGTAGCCAACATAGTTCATGGCCTATTTTTCTAGTAGTTTATATCTTTTCCCCACATCTACGTGTGAAGAAAAAATATGTTATGATGAGATTGATGATTTCAATACCAAAACAACCGAGAACTGATATTGATGTGTATCTTTCACCATTTAATGATGATTTAAAACTACTATAGGAGGAAGGTGTTAATTTTTTTTATGCATACCAGAAAGAGTATTTTATTTTTTGTGCTATGATAATGTTCATTATAAATGACTTTCATGAATATGGAAACTTATCTGGATATAGTATTAAGGGACATAAAGCATGTCCAATTTGTGAAGAATATACTGCCTATTTTCAATTGTAGAATAGAATAAAGATAGTGTAGCTGGGACATCGAAGATTTTTTCAAATTGATCATCCTTATCGTTGATTGAAAAAAGCGTTTGGCAGATTATAAGAATACAACCTTCCCCCTTGACCATTGTCAGGTGAAGAATATTATTATAGGGTGAAAGATATTGATTAGACATTTCGAAAGAAAAGAAGCTCTGGTATTCAAAGAAATATCTGGAAGAAGGAGTCTATTTTTTTCAAAATACCTTATTGGAGATTTTTAGAGATAAAACATAACATCGATGTTATGCATGTTGAGAAAAACATATGTCACAGTTTGATTGGAAATTTGTTAGACATAAAAGGAAAGATAAAATATAGATTTCATGCTATATTGGACTTGATATTAATGATAATACATTTGGTGTTTTCTCCCACTATTAAAAAAACATAACATATTTTCCTCTGGATTCTCACACATTAAGCAAGATTGAAAAGATAAATTCCTGTCAATGTTTTTATGGTATTAAATTACCAAGTGTGTTTTCTTCAAATGTGAATAATTTGGTGTCATTTAAGGAATTTAAATTAATAGGTATGAAATCTCATGATTTCTATGTGCTGATGCAACAACTTCTACCAGTAGCAGTGTGTATTATATTGTCGATAGCTATTAGAAAGACTATAATCAGGTTATGTAATTTTTTTAATTCCATTTTTTTCAAATTTGTTGATCCAAATTTGTTATATGTTTTGGAGAATGAAGAAAAACATATTCTTTGTCATCTATAAATGTATTACCCACACACATTTTTTGATATAATGGTTCATCTGCTAATTCATGTGGTGTGTGAGATAAGAATATGTGGGCCTATTTATTTAAAATGGATTTATCCTTTTTCCAGATATATAGAAATTTGGAAGGGAAATATTAGAAATCCTTATCAACCAGAGGCCTTTATTGTTCAAAAATATGTATCAGAAGAGGTGATTGAGTTTTTTACTGATTATTTGTATGAGGTGGAGCATATTGGTCTTCCTGTATCTTGACATATGATAGTTGATAGTGCCAGTAGAGGGGTTCAAGGATTAAAGGTAATGTTCATTCCATGCGATGAAGTGATGCAGGCACATTTATAAAAATTGAACAACAAAAATGAGGTTCAATCATATATGTCCTCACATATTGCTGAATTAAAGTTATGATATTAGAAAATAAAAGAAAATTGGTTGATTATTGTGCATACGAAGACATTTGTTTCATGGTTTAAAGAGAAAGTCACCCCAGATATATCTATATCAAAAACATTTTAGTGTTTAGTAGGGGGACCATATCTTATTGGGATCACATGGTCTAGTTTTGAGATCAATGGCTACACATTTTATACAAAAAAACTGGATGATTGGAGTACTTTTCAGTAAAGTTGTGTAATGGTTTTCACTGAGGTAATGCATTTTTCAATTTCCAAAGATAAAAACCCAATTTCTGCATCAAGGCCATATTTTGGAGTTCTAGAAGACATATGGGAAACTGATTATATTAAATTTTGAGTCACTGTTTTTAGTTGTAATTGGGTTTATAGTAATAGTGGGGTAAAAATGATGCATATAGTTTTAAACTGGTTGAATTGAAAAGATTTAATTATACCGAGGAACCATTTATCATTCTGACACATGAAAAACAAGTATTTTATGTCAGTGATCCATAAAAGGATCAGTGGTCAGTTGTTTTTCAAGGGAAAAGATACCATTTGGGTGATGAGGATGTTGCTACTGATGTTAGTGATTTATATAATCTATATTCATTTGTTATGCAATTTTCGGATGATTACAGTGAGTATAATATATACACAGTGCATGTAGTATGTAATGATCATGATGAAGGCATGTGGAAAAACACTAAATTAGTCTTTTAATTTTTCTTGTATGTATTTATATTTTTTCTATATTTTTGAAACATACAAATGCATGCCTATTTTTATACTAACTTATTTTTTTACTTCCTTGTTTCTAAATATTTTGTTTTCTAATGATAGGAAGGTACACAAAATTTCATTACAATTTATATTAGTAATGTCATATATAGATAGAGAGGATTATTTACTGAGATATATCTATTTTTAGATATTATTAAATATTTATAAATATACTTATTTAATGAAATAAAACTATTAATTTACAAAAAAATGTAGGACTTTTGATGTGTCCTCATTGGAGGAGACTTCTCCTATTATTAATAAAAAATCAAGTTCTCATGTTGGTAAATTTGGTGTTACAATTTTACCAAAACTATCACTTACTCATGATGATGACAGAGTACACATCCATTTTGATGGTGATAATAATGCAATTGGCCCAAATGCAGTTCAGTTTTTCAGTTATATAGTGATGCAGAGCTGTTGTAAGATTAGTATTTTATATCCTGAGTGGAAGTCAGTGGAGAGGATGGAAAAGCAACATCTTTGGGAGTCTGTGATGGTAAAATATCTTAATTGACTTCTTTTGTCTCAATTTTTTTTAATATTATATATTTTTAATGACATTCAATTTTGAAGAAACCAAATAAATTAAGAAAAGACATCTATCTTTAGTAGTGGTTCGATGGAGACATTTTAAAATAAAAATCAAAATAATTTTGTTTTTGGAAAGATAAGGTTTGAAAACCCATGCCTCAAGTATCTATTTATAGATGAAGATACATGGGTGCAATTTTTTGATAATCATAATGAAGAAGAATTTCGGGTATGATAATTTTATTATATTGTAAAATTTATTATATATTTTTCTTCTTACTTAGTAGTTTATTTTTATGTAATAGGCATCTAGGAAATCTCATCAGGAGATCTAGTTAAGAAATGTATACCCTTATAGTTTATCACATGGAGGGTACTTATATTTGGAGCATAAAATGATTGAAGAAAATTTTGAAGTACTAAGAGCTCGATATAGTAGTGGTTCAGAAGAGGACAAATTTGGTCGTTTGTCTCCTCCCACTCGCAATGAAAAATGGAAACTAGAAAGAATAATGAAAAATGAACAGTATCTTATGGAGGAATCTAAGTAAGTAGCTGATAAAATCGAAAGAAAATATTATTTATTTGTTATAAATTTTTATATTTTTTAAATTATAAACACTAATACAACATTTTTATTTTTCATTTTAGGATGAACTTTAAGAGAAGGAGACACATGTATCTTTTATCCATGGAGGTAGGATGGACATCCTAGCCACTACTTTAAAAAATGCATAACACCCTGGCCATGTTAGAGGATATTTGGAGTGTGTTATAATCACTAATATAAAATTTTCATTTTTGAGTCTTCCCAGCCTGCTCACCCAGACTACCCTGCCCCATATTCCTACCCTTCCTCGTATGAGCATCCTTCCCAGGTATATTATTTATTTTTCATCAATTTTTCTATTTTATAAATTATAAACACTAATATAACATTTTCATTTTTCAGCCATCCCAGCCTGCTCACTTGGAATACACTACTCCATCTGCCCACCCCACCCTGTATGAGCATCCTTTCAGGTATATTATTTATTTGTTATCATATTTTTTATTTTATAAATTATAATCACTAATATAAATTTTTCATTTTTCATCCTTCCCTTTCTGCTCACCCAGACCACCCTGCCCCATCTGCATACCCTACCCCGTATGAGCAGCCTTCATAGGAATATTATTTATTTATTATCAATGTTTCTATTTTATAAATTATTAACACTGTTAAAACTTTTTTATTTTTCAGCCTTCCCATCCTTTTCACCAGGACTACCCTACCCCGTCTGGTTACTTTGATTCTCTACCACCTCAGTCGGACCAAAATGTATATTGTGAGTTTTTTATTAGAGATCCTCACATACATATTATTGTGTTTGGACTCGTGCATTTTTTGGGGATTCTTTACATCACCAACCTATGCAGATGGGTCAGGTTAGAGTATCAGTACTTGTTATTGTAGATCCTAATGTTCTATTACCATTTCCTACCACAGAGATCACCAGAGCTGGGGATTGTGTGGGTCATTTTTTACTTTGTACAACTGGTATTATTCGTTATATATCATAAAAGGTATGTGTTTTTTACATATTAATTTCAAACGATTCAAATTAATTATAATGTTTTCTTACATTTAACTTATATAGGATTATCTAAAATCAAAAGAAGATGCACAAATGAAACAAAATGTTCAGGAACAGTCGACTGTAGATAATTAAGATATTTCTCATGGGATACAAATATTAACTCAGGATTATTCTTAATTGAATTAATATATAAGTTTCAGATGATGAACTATATATGCATAAGAGAATATCCATTGAGATTTCTCAAAGAAGATATCATACATCTAGTATATTTTGAAGAGATCATCCTAAATGTGATGTTTTTGTTTAACATGTAAGCAAATAGACATTTGAATTTGTATTTATTTAATAAAAGATGATTTTAATTTGACTCACTATATATTCATTTTAAATTAGGTATCTATGCATGCTTCTTCTACAATATGAAAGTATAAACATTTACAGTTTTATAGATCCAGAATTCATTTCCATATAAGTGCAACATGTGACGAATTCTCATAGAGTTGCATATATGTGTGAGAGATTATCAAATACGAAGATTCAGTGCTGTTTTATGCCATTTATTGATATGTAAGAATAGAAATTATGAACTAATGATCATTATAATGTCATTAATTGTGAACTTTTTGTATTTTAGGGGGCATTGGATGTTAGGTGTATTATGCCCATGTGAATACACCATATATTGGTTTTTCTCTTTATTAGGGAATGTTCATAAAAAATACACTTTATTTGAAAGGTATGTTTTTCTATAATCTCATTATGTTTTATTCTCATTGTTTATATTTGTATTATTAGATCATATATATGAAAATTCATTTCATGGAAAAAATTTATCATGGAATACAAATCGATAAAGATACCAAATAAAATCAAATATGTGAAAGTACAGGTAATTAGATTTTATATTATAATTTGTTCAAATTTTTTGTTATATATTAATTTTTATTAATATTTTAATATTTTATAACTATAGTGTCATCGTCAATAAGGAAGTTTTGAATGTGTTCATTATATTCTATTATTCATGAATGAGATAATCACAACTGGGGAAACTATTGAATTTTTTAAGGTTAGTTGTGTTAATTTTTTTATATTTTATGCCATATTATTCTAGTTTTTATCTCATATTATTCAATGTTATTGTAGGTATTCAATGATTCACAGTCTTATTCCCCAACTAATATGACGCATATTCAATCTATTTTTGTGAACTATTTGTTACGTCTGATTGGGATTTGAGGTATGTATATTCTAATATTTATAAATAATATTACATATGGGTTAAAAAACAAAATTTTTCGATAAATTAGGTTTTTGAACCTACTAATAATGAAATTAATGCTTAAACAATAACCAACAATGAATATGCCATAAATTTCAGGTACGTGTATTTTAATTCTACTTTATTTTGAAAGTTTAATATTCTGATTTTTTTAATTTGTTTGTAACTTTTGGTGTATGTTTTTTGTTTATGCTTGGTATATGAAAGAATAAATAATCAATCGACCATGTTCTGAGTGGCTATGTACTATCCAAGATGAGATGAAACCATGTCCTACCTGATACAACTCCTTGACAAAAAGATAAAAATAACATTACAAGTTAGCAAGAACAATCCAAAAGTGCCTTAATCATATTAAATGGTATACTTAAGGCATCGAGTATTGAGTTAGGCCACAATAATGATGAGTGAACATGTACTTGATATATAAATTACATCAATTTCTTGCATGGTACATGGTATCCATAATGGATTGAATTTTAGGTCTATCCATTGGCCAATCATAGGTACATCATAGTTATTGTATCATGTCAGGTCAACCACACTGGTATAATCATATCATGATGGTTCACTTGTTCCAACTACAAAATAATGCTTCCTTAGGTGTGGTAATACATTCAATAAGAAATATCATTAAAGGATGCATAATACATATCATCATGAGATATATTGATGCATTGATCTTTAACTATAATTCATTGAGTTCTCTTAAGTTCCTCTGCAATGTATTTGTCTAATTTTTTATAAGATTTATTGATGCATTGATCTTTAAATTTTTCAGTGACTCAAATGTATTGAATGATAAATACTGTTTGATTTTTCTATATTGTGTTTTTATAGGGGGTTTGATTTTATTGGAATTGTTTCTTTTTAGAATTTTCTAAATGAAATTTGACTTACTACATCTTTTATTTCAAAAACTGGTGCCAATATGTTTTTTTTAAGGCTTCTCGGGGTCAGTTTTTTCCAAAACTGACATCGTGAACCCGATCGTATTTGGTATTCGACATTGGTTTTTAATAAAACTGACACCAAAAATCAGTTATCAACATCATTTTATTAAATAAACTGATGTCGAAACCCTGAATTAAAATACTATTATTAATGCCACCTTTATAGACGTCAGTTAAAAACCGACATGAAAAATTAAAAAAACGATGTTAAAATTTGTTTCTTCACTAGTGAACTCGTCTCCACTGAGATTCTCGACTCTAATATATGTTACTATTGCTTTTCCCTTGCCTATATCTCAAATATAAGAACTCTATGTCCACTGAGGTTCATATACAGGGTGTGAGTATAAAAATAAAAACGTAAATACAAACAGGGTCCCTAAAATATGAGACAATGCATATATTTGAGTACACGTTCAAAGTAGTAAACCTCAAAATGAACATGTAAGTTAAATAATTGTATACTAACTAGGAAACCATGATAATAAAATGTACGTACTTCATTTTATACCAATGAATTATACCAATCGTACCATAAGTTTATACCATATTTTTTCCATGACATTAAAATAATTTCACTAATAAGATGTTAACATTTGAATTATATGAGGAGAAAAAATTATTTATCTCCCTCTGGAAATAACCACATCACAAGTACCATAATATTTTACCTCATACCCCTATCATACTAGACTATCCCTCAGGGATAACCATCACATGTACTTATTGCATCCAAATCACGAAATGGGTAAAACATATACATTTTTCTTATGAAGTGAATTTAAAATATGGTGAAGTATTAACATAATTGGTTCCATTAGAAATGAACCACACAATGGGTTCCAAAATATATTAGTTAAACCTAAATTATAAAAAACCATAAAGAGGAACAAAAAAAACACAAATATCACATCACTCTCACCCTAGCCCTCGATGAATCACTAAAATATCTATAGAAACTCACATTCTAATATACCATACCTAGCCCTCACATAATACCCATCATATTCTAATATATGATACTAAAATATCCGAAATCACATGAATTAGTCATCATTATCAAGGATAACTCTTTAGATAATCTCATATTTTGTAGGCCTTAATTGGTCACTCACACACCTCAAATATCAAGTCAAATTAAGCTATATGATCAACTAATCCATCCAACCCACTATTGGTAATCCTGAATGGTTTTAAGGGACTATACTAGATTTTATACCACATATATAATCCCAATTAAGGTGACTGGATAATCTCTCTTAGCACATCACTACCGTATGAAAAAGAATTAATAAAGAAAATTCATAGACTATTCTACCATTATAGGCCACTTCTATTAGCCATTATTACCCTTATGTTTCTCTCAGAACATCACTACTGAAAAATTTATTTCATGAAATTGGGTGTGGTGAGATAGAAACCACATTACACATGTTGTTCACAATATATATCTATTCTTGGATTATTATGTAAAGTCTGTCAAACATGTTTACATGTTTTAAAATTATTAATTCTATGAAATTAATGCTTGGGCTTGTGTTACTTCATTATTTACATTCTTTCATTTATTATATTTCAAGCTTATAAATTCTATAATATCTAAATAATTTTAAGATCCATAAAGGAATGTATTTATCATATGTTTGGTCCATCCAATTGCATCTACCATGATTGAATTCTACCCAATTTTACCTTGCCAAATCCAAGTATTGTAACTTGTATGAAAAATATAAAAAAAATAAATGATCATTAATTTATCTACTTTTTAACTTTTTTCTTATTTAAACATTTCATCCATATATAGAAAAATAATTCATTTTTTGGAACATTCTGTTTTGAAAATTCTAAAAATCATCAACCCTTTCATCATATTCATCACGTTTTCATAGTGTTGTAATCCAACTATGATTCATTATCACCTATAATAAATTTCAAGTACTAAATTTAATTTTTTAAAAAATTTAAATTTAAATGTACATTTACAAATAAAATAAAATCAAATAAATGAGAAATATTTCACAAATAAAATAAAGGCATCATATTTTAAAAAAAGGGTTGACCATAGACTTATTCAATTATAATCCATTGGCAAAATATTCTGAAAAAAATAAATTTTAACATTGATTTTAAAATGTTGAATAAAAATAAAACTCAAAATTTATTACTTTTCATTATATAATATGGTAATTATTATTTTAAAAATATATAAATAAATATAAATTATAAAATAACATTATGACTAACATATTAGTGATGCAAAAAATATCGGAAGTAATAAAGATCCAAAAGGAGGAATACGATTTCAAGCATCATATTGAAAATGAAAAGCTCACTTCATGTATTAAATATGAAGTGATATATAATATAAACATGATTAAATAGGGAGGAAATTTGATTATTATTTTCTAATTATATTAACAATAAATTGCAATCATTTTCTCCTTATCATATTATTTTAAAAAGATCAACATATGTGTACTCTATGACTATTGATGATGTAAAAAGTAACATTAGAGAAGTGATGATGTTTTTTGATGAAATATTTATAGTACCTGATGAGGGTTAAGTAGAAAAATTACCAAATGAATGGAATATAAATATTAAACAATAGAATGGAAAATAAATGGGGGATAACTCTAAAAAAAACTATTATATTGATTTTGTGTTTTTCAAACAGAATTATGAACTAACTTCTCTTATACTTAAATTATAAAATACACACAATAAAAACATTCCCAAGATGATCATTTAAATATATATTATCAATAATTCATATTCAAACTCCATTATCCATTTTACCTTCAAAACACCAATTCACAATGTAAGAAAAAACATTCATTAATCATCCAAACACTCATTTGGTAAATTAAACAACCCTTAAATGTTGTAAAAAGACTAATAAGAAAATTAAACATACATTAAAGGTTGTGAAAAGGAATTAGAATATTTACAAGACACCCATTCATCAAAAAATAATTCCTCAAATATAACGTTGGTTCAATAATCATTTAACAAAACTAAACAAACCTTAGTTATTCTGGCACTCATTAAATATTCATTCAATCAACGAAAGAACCTACTATACATACCTTAGACACCCATTTATAATTAATTAAACATGAATTATAACACCCATTCATCAAATAATCATACATTAAAACCACAACCCAAAAAAATATCAAGTAAAACAAAACTTGGATGTGTGAAAAAATTAAAACTATGATTAAAACCCATGGAGAACTATCAAACAGAGGTAGTGGTAGGGGATGAAGAATAATGGGAATATTATAATGATAGTGGTGATGGAAATAGTGATAGAGCTAACAATGGAAAGAGCCATGAGTGAAGGTGTCGATAAGAATGAAAAAAATGAGGAAGAATGAGAGAGACAAATCATGACTAGAGTTATGGGAGAAGAGAAGTAGGGCTCTCTATGGTTGAGAACACAGCAATAACACAAACTATGGAACCTAAACAGATAATAAACAAGTGATGAGGAGAAAATTGCATGCCTTGGAATCTAGACTTTATTCGTTATAGAGAATGTAGAGGAGGACCACTAACAGTAGGGGAGTTCTACAAAATCTAGAGAATCGTGACTAAATCAGTCACGGTTAGAGATCTTTTAAATAGATTGGAGATACCTTTATCAATGCTTCATAAAAAGTAATGATAAATTTACATTTTATCAAAGCTAAATTAATAAGTCTGAATAAAAGATATCTTTATTATCACTAAAACATTAGCGCTTATAAAGTATTTATAATTATAATTATAAATAAATATATTGTAAATATATTTATATAATTATATATATTAATTTATATATTATAATTTTATAATTATTTAAATATATAATTATTTATTTTTAATTATATAAATAATTTTTTCTATAAAATATATTTTTTTATAATTATAAATACATAATTTTATAAATATAGTAAATATACATTTATAAATATATTTATAAATAAATGTATTTGTAAATATCTTTATATTTATTTAATTATAATTATAAATGTATTTCATAAATATATATAAACAAAAATATAGTAAATATATTCATTTTTTAAATATATTTTATTATAATTTTATAATTACAAATATATTTATATCATTATATATAATTATATAATTATATATATATATAATATAAATATATTCATTATTTAAATTATTTACTATAATTTTACAATTATTTAAATATATAATTACTTATTTATAAATATATAAATACTTTTTTTAAAAATAATATTTATATATTTATATCATTATATATATTTATATATATATATATATAATAAATAAATATAAATTTAAAAATCATAAATATATAAATTATTTAAATAATTTTATTATAATTTTATAATTATTTAAAAATATATAATTATTTATTTATACTTATATATATACTTTCCTTAAATGATATTTATTTATTTATATTTATAAATGTATAAATATAGTAAATATATAGAAATTTATAAATATATTTAGTTATAAATATTTATTTATAAACATATTTTTAAATTTATTAATGAATATATAATCTTAAATGCATGAATCTTAAAAATTAGTGACATTGAATAATAAAAAATGATTACACTTTAAAAATATTGAAAATATTGAATCACTTTATTAAATTGATAAAAATTATTAAAGAAATGTGGATATATATTGAAGTAAACATGAATATGTATTGAAAATAATAAAACATAGTAAATATATATAACAATAAATAAGAAAATGATTAAATTCAAAAAAAACTTAAAATTGATTAAATAATACATAACTGTAATAATATTACAAATAAATAAATAACATTCACCAATTAAAAACATAATATTTCAAATGTATCAAGCATGTTATAATGAAATTCTAAAATGAATAATAATATTTGAATAAATTACATAAATATTAGGTGGATGTGTGACTATATTGGATTTCATTAATTGCATAAATATTTGTGTGAGTGTGTTTTATATAAAAATGAATTAATTTTGTATATTTATTTGAAATCAATGTAACACACAGTTGATATTTTTTTAATTAGAAAATAATACAATATTCAATTATGTACATTGATCAATTTAATTAGTGTCGGGCATGTATTGTATCAACAATAATTTAAATTAAATGTTGATTTTGATGTTTAAAAATGCCCTTATTTGTTTTCTAATGACGTTATGTTAAGAATGTTTCAGGAATATATATCATGTTTTTATTTTTATTTTTTAGGGAATGTGAGCTATGGGATATGTTATGGAAACACTTTTCAAACCCTATGTTTGGTAATTTAATGTATGGTTCATCATCCCTACGCTACACTATATTTTAGGCATATAGAGTGACAACCCTATGTTCGGCAGTTTGAACGTATGGTTAATCGATGCAATGTTTTGATTTTTATGCTAAAAATTATGAATGTTTAGATCATCATCCATTTGTTACTTTGATCCCTATGTTACGTTCAGATGAAATTATTGTTAAGTAACGATACATTGGAAGGAACCCTATGCTACATAAAGGAACCCTATGCTATGCAATAACAATAGAGTTTTAAAACAGGTATTTTATCTGAGTTACTTGTAACAGTCTTGGAAATATATCAGGATGATTAGAATCTTTTATTTGACTAATTCAAATATCATTATGATCAATTCAAAGAACCATTTTTATCATATAAAATCACTCATGTTTTTAAGGGAAGTTACGACTCGCTTAGATAATTTAGATTTAAATTTCCACGTTCTACAATAAAACGTTCTTAGATCTAGAATATCGAATAAAACATTATGCTTTATATATTCTACAAGTATATCTTTTCTATCTATGGATATAAAAGTCACATATTATCATATACGATTACATTTGTGTAAAAATATTTCACATTGTTTCTGAAACGAACGATCGACTCTAGAAGTGACTAGAATTTGGAGACATACATGTTTAATCTCATAATGCTATATGTTTACTACTATTCTGTGTTTCTTTCATTTTTTAAGATCATTTGAAATCAGGATTGCTTCAGAATCATTATTTATTGAATAATTTTGTTTCTGAAGTGGAAGATCCGTCTACTATAAGTTGTTACTACAACAACTGTTAATTTCAAACTAAACCAATAAATAAAATTCTTTTGATTTATTGGATTATCAATTAATTTCACTCATTTGTGGTGGAGTATCAGCTTCTTGGTTTAAGTTGTTGATAATCTGTTCTTGGTTAATGAACTATAGGGAATTTTTTTAGCTTTTTTTAAGGGTGTCAACTGCCTACACTCATTTGTGAATTTGTGTTCTTTCGATAAGAGGACCATTCTAGTGAAATTCACCAATATCGTTGAGAGAGTTATTGGTGGAGTAGATTAGGGGATATTTTTTCCCCTAACCAATATAAAAAGTTTTGTTCTTTCTTTCTATTTATCTTTTGCTTATATTTTCATTCTGAAGAAAAACACTGCATATCCAAATAAATCACAAAATGTTTCAAAAGAAATAATTGTGGTATTTTTTCAAAAAAACAAAATTCACCCCCCTCTTGTGTTACATTGTATTATTATGACCTAAAAATTGGTATCAAAGGTAAGCTTTTGGATAGAGCTATAGTAAGCTAAAATGTTTAAGTTCTATACAAATATTGAAATGGCTGATCCTAGAGAAGGAATATCTATGGTACATGCTATTTTATTTAATGGTGAAAATTATGGATGCTAGAAATCTTGAATGATCATATACATGAAGAATCTTGGATTTAGAGTCTATTCAAAAAATCAACACTCCTTATAAGATTTATGAAAAACCAGAGACTTGGGATGTAGAAACATAAGATGAGTATGATATCAATTCAAAAGCAGTGAAGGCTATTATCTATGAACTTGGTTCTGATGAATTTAATTTTGTATCACAATGACCTACATCCTATGAAATGTGGAAAAATATTACATTTTTTTATGAAGGAATAGAAAATTCTATACATATGAGGTATGCTATAAAAAAATATAAAGTTTGACATCTTTATAATGTTTGATGGTGAAAGCATCACATAGATAAATGGAATGATTACAAAAAAATTCAACATTATTATAGTCTTAGGAGAGCCCATAAAACAATTGGATCATGCTTTGGATGTACTTGGACTACTACCTTCAAAATGGAATAAAATATCTACTTCTATTCACCAATAATCTCCTATCAAGGATATGAAAATGAACGAACAAATTGGGACACTAATAATATATGACTCATAAATGAAAATTTTATCAAAAGATCATAAGATTTTAGTGAAAAATGAAAATACTTATATCAATGTGACATCTCAGAATCATAACCAAAAATCAAAATAAGAAGTCAAATTTGAGAAAAAATTAGATTCCTCAAATTCTGAAATAGAAATAGCTCAGCTATCTAGAATGTTCAGTAAATTATACAAGAAGAAAAGAGGCTTCAAAAAATACTTTAATATGTATGAGAACGAAAATAGAGAATTCTGATGTTGTGAATGATAAAAATTAGGTCACATCAGACCTGATTTCCATTAATTGAAATATCAAAGAAAGAGGTCATAAAAGAAATATAAGTAGAATTATAATTATGATCATGAAGTAAAAAAAAGAAATGAGAGCAACATGGAGTGTGTCTGAAGACTGGAGTATCCCCTCACAATCTAATTCAAAGAAATAACCACCAAAACTACAATCCAACATGTCCATTATGGATAAAGATGAAGAAGAGGTACAATCTGATTACTCTTCTAATTATTGTACTGATAGTTTCTTGAGTGGTAAATTAGATTCATATTTTATGATATTAGAATAGAAATATGATTCTTTTTTTAAGAAAAATAAATCATTTAAAAATATTCACAATGCTATTTTAGGAGAAAGGGATACTATACTAAAACAACATAAGGATTTAGTTGAATATTTTAATTCATCTACATCAAACTGTATTGATCATAAAGAAATAATTAAAGAATTTGAATATGGGGTAGAATCATATAAGAGTACATCAATTACTTTTACTAAAGGTGAATCATTTTTAAATGAATGTCTTATAAAAATGTATTTAAAAGAGAAATATTTAGAATAGTAATCAAGGGTGAAAAATCAAGATTATATAATATTTATTTTTTCCCCAATTAAAAAAATTCTACTTGTTATTTTTGTGGAAAAAAGTCATTACAATAATAATTAATATTTGAAAAATCCTCAAATTAATAGTATTAATATAGATTCAATTTCTAAAAAAATTATGAATCAAGTGATATGAATTATGGAAAACTAAAGAAGTTATATATTCCCAGATCATTTCTTGCTAACACTATAGGACCCTGGAAAATATAGGTACCAAAATAAATACACATTTAATTACTTTTATAGGAAATAAGACATAGGAATAGAAATTATATATGAAATACAGACATTACCTATTCTAGGGACATGAGTGGATACTCAACAAAATTTCACAAATTAAATCAAATGAATTGAGGACTAGTTAGTTTCATAAAAAATGAGAATGAAAAAATTGTTGGAGTTTGACATTTTGTAAATCCAAAAACTATCTCAATCAATAAATTATTGAATGTTCAAGGGATAAAGCACAACTTGATAAGTATTTCTCAACTTTTTTATGATATATTTTTTTTCTAAAAACTAATGGTTTGTGTTTAAAGATAAATTTCATAAACTTAGATCACCTAGAACTGATAATGTTTATACTTTGGATTTAAATTCATTATGTAAAAAGAAATTGAATTATTTAACAACTAAGAAAAATGACTCATGGATATGACATAGAAGACTTGGACACTATAATATTTATGTTTTACATAAATTTCCTAATAAATAGAAAGATCAGGATTTATCTAGTCTTAAATTTTACAATGATAGATTTTATGATGCATAGAAAATTGTCAAACAACACAAATAATGTTTCAAATCTATTAAGAAGATTACTACATATAAACCATTAGAACTTATTCATATGGATTTTTTGGACCATCCATGGTAGAAAATTTGGATGGTAAATTATATTTTTATGTTTTAGTGGATGATTATTCTTGATTTACTTAGGTTTATTTTCTAAAACCTAAAATTTAAGTTTTCATTATTTTTTAATGTATTCTTAAAATTGTTCAAAATGAAAAAGATTTTAAAATAATTTCATTGAGAAGTGATAATGGTGTAGAATTTTAGAATAAAGAATTTAATTCTTTTTACTAAAATTTGAGTATTAAACAAACCTTCTCTGCACAAAGAATATCTCATCAAAAATGATTTTTTGAAAGAAAAAATAGAAATATTCATGAAATGGAAAGGACTATGCTGAATGAATATAGTCTTTCTACATATTTTTGGGAAAAATCTATAAGCACAGTCTAATATATCATGAATATTGTTTTAATAAGACCTATTTTTAAAATAAATCTCTTTGATCTTTGGAATAACAAAAATCCTAAAGTAATGTACTTTAGTGTTTTTTGATGCAATGATTATATCATAAATACTAAGGACAACCTTGGAAAGTTCAATAAAAAATTTGATGAAGGAATATTTTAGGAATATTATACCACTTCTAAATCTTATAGAGTGGTTAATAAAAATTCAAGTATTGTAGAAGAATCAATTAATGTTGACTCTGATGAAACTGTCCCTTTTATTAAAGAGAAAGATAAAACTTGTGAATTTAATGACTCTTTTGATAACATGAGACTTGAAACCCCTAATGATGATTTTGAAAATGATATTAATAAAATTCAGTCCAGTTCAAAAGAAAATGAAACTAAAGAACCTGAAATTTTCTGTTCTTGATAGTCTAAAACCTTAAAGAAACCTCCTCTAGAAATTGTTATAGGAGACCTACACACAGGAATTAGAACTAGAAGAAATGTAGGAATCCTAGATGAATTCTCTTACTTTCTATCTTAGTTAGAACCTTAAACTATTTAAGAGGCATTAGAAGATAAATTTTGGATTTATTTAAATGAAAGAATAACTAAAATTATTTAGAAGGAATGTAGTTTGGTAATTAGTATAAAGATCATCCAATTATCATGTTATAGGAACTAAGTGGGTCTTTAGAAATAATAAGTATGATCAAGGGATCATAACCAGAAATAAATCTAGATTAGTAACTAATTTATATAATCAATAAGAAGGTATAGAATATGATAAAATATTTTCCCTGTATCTAGATTAGAATCCATTAGAATCATTTTATCTTATGCATCACATGTTAATTTTAAATTATATCAGATAGATATGATATGTTCCTATTTAAATGGTTATTTAATGGAGGAAGTTTATGTTGAATAACCTCTTGGTTTTGAAAACCCTCTTAATCCAAATTCTATTTTTAAACGTACTAAATCACTCTATGGACTCTAATAAGCACCTAGAGATTGGTATGAAATATTATGTTCTTTTCTTTCGAAAAATAGATTGACTATTGGATTGGAAGATCAAAAAAATTTTATGAAAAGTATTTGTCTGAAAATTTTATTAGTACAAATATATATTGATAATTTTATTTTTGGTTTAACAAATAAAAATATTTATAATTATTTTTCAAAATTAATTCAAAAAGAATTTCAAATGAGTAATATTGGATAACTAAATTTATTTTTAGGACTTCAAATTTATAAAAAAAGGTTATGGAAATTTATTAAATCAAAGTAAATATATTTTTGATTTATTGAAAAAAAATCATACTTGAGAATAGAAAGACATATACAACTCCTATGTGTACCAATATAAAACTTCATTTAGATATAGATAGAAAACTTGTTGACAATATGTTAAATAGAGGTATGATTGGTAGTTTGTTATATCTTACTACTAGAAGACTATAAATTATGTTTTCTGTATGTTTATGTGCAAGATTTTAGTTAAATCCAAAATATTATTAACTTAATTCTATTAATAGAATTTTTAGATATTTAAAAGGATATATTTTTCTATCTCTTCTTTACCCCAAAACTTATGATTTGAATTTAATATCATATTCAGGTGCTGATTTTGGAGGTTGTAGATTAGATAGAGAAAGAACTTTAGGAACCTGTAACTTTTTTTGGAAAAACGTTAGTATCATGGACAAGTAAGAAAAAACACTCATTTTCCCGGTCAATGGTTGAGGAAGAATATGTTTTTGATGGAATTTGTTGTGCACAAGTATTTTGGATGAAAAAAACTCTACTCAAAATTAGAATAAATATTAATAGTATACCATTTTTGTGTGATAATACTAATGCTATCAATACATAGAAAAATCCAATAAGTTATTCTAGGACTAATCATGTTGATATAAGGTGTCATTTTTTGGAAGATTGTGTTCTTAAAAAGGAAATATCTTTAGAATTTATTAATATATAATATCAACTAGCTGATGTTTTTTCTAAACCACTTATCAGTGAATGTTTTTTTATTAAGGTGGAGTTAAAATTATTTAACTTTAAATGAATATTTTTTAATTTATTTTTTTCTTAGTATCTGTATTTTTTATCTTAAATAATCTGTATATGTTTTATTTTATTTTTTTGTTATTTTTTGGTTGTGTATTGATAAGATTTAAAAATAATTTCACTTAAATTTATTTTAATTTTTATTTTCAAAATTAAAATGTAATGAGTACATTATCAAATGATGATAGAAAACCATCATCCTTCTCCAACCCTTCTTCTTTAAGTCCTTTCATTTTACATGGCGTCTCTCATTTCAATTTATTGAAACTGTAAACCTTTGAACCTTCAGTTAAAAACCATTAGAAATGGAACTTCTAAGAAGACTTAAAGATACTGATTTGGGTGTATCTATGTACCTTTTAGTAAAGTTTCATGGAGTTAATCAAGGTAAGGTGATTGCTTTTGAGTATTTGAATGAAATGACTATTTTGATAATGGGAGGAATTCAATTTCAAGGACTAGATTTTTCTTTTGTTTATGATCACACTCCTCTAATGTTCAAAATATAAGTAAAATAATCTTGTTGAAATGTTGAGTTCAGTTTTGGAATAGATAAATATTCTATAATATATTTGATTAATGAGAAAGAGGTTTATCTTTCTTAGATGGATATATCTAAGTTGTTTCACAATCCCCATGGGGGATTATCATTTTTACTTGAGAAATATTGGTGATGAAAATTATAAATTAGAGTACATTATGTTTTCTTTTTTTGATACAAGAATCATCTAAAAAGTGAGGACCAAGGACCTTACTCCTAACAGAAAATTCCTTATGATGTTTATTCAGATTGGGATTTTTCTAAGAATAACTGATCTAGAAAAGGATTTATACCTTGATATGTATATTTTTTTTTATTTTTGAACCAAATTAAGTTAAATTTCCCTCATTTTTTGTTAAGATATCTGGCTCATTTCTATCACAAAGAAGCCACGATGGGCTAATATTCTCATGGGATGATGATTTACCTTGGAAATAGATGTCATCATGCCAACATTCTTAATGATGGGAATTTTAAGAAACAAGGATATTTTTAGAGCAACTCCTATAATAGTATTTTATGAGTTGGAGGTAAATAACAACAAATTTTGATGGAAGATGATCAGGGGTAGAAAAGGATGATTTCTTCCATCGGTTCAGTAAGATGGAGTTCTAATGAAGAGAAATAATCTAGACCAGAAGAGGGTCATATTTTTTAGATAAGAAGGGTTTTAATCTCTATTCATGATACCATGGATGAATCTTAAAATTTGGTTGGGTAAGAGGATCTAGTGAATAAGGTTGTTAAAAAAGAGGCTCATAGTCAGGAAGTTCACAGGGAAGATGTTTTGACCCCTACTAACCTTTGTATCATTGTACCTGATTCTGTTGCTGAAGAAGTACCTATTTTGAGAAGTAGATTAGAAGGTCAAATAGATCCAAGTTTGGCTACAGTGGAAGGTAGAAAATCTGTAAGTAATATCACTCCAGAGTCTTCTAAAACATATGAAGAAGCTTTGATTAGAATGTGCATGCATTTAGAAATCCATAACTTTCCATTGAAAGAATATTTATATGATTAGAACATGAATGTTTAGAAGCTAAGAAGTTCAACTGTTCCAAGAGACAAGTTAGAATCCCTTCAAACTCAACTCAATGATATTTAAGAAAATTTAATATCATAGCAATATCATGAATGATTTATAGGGACAATGGCTAGAGAGTTCAAATCTCTAAAATATAAATCTATTAAAAATTCTGAATTTGATGAGATGAAACTTATATTGGGGAGAGAATTTCAGTCAATAAAGGATAATTATCAAGCTTCGACCTCTACTTCTCAACCTACTTCTCCTAACCTTATAAATATATTTGAAGAGATTACGACATTGATAGATGAATTAAAAAATAGTTTTCACACCCTACAGTGCGATAGTACACCTCTGACTATGCTTCTAGAAAATAAGAATGTTTGGATCAGTCGATTGTCCTCTAAATAATCTTATTTGGGACTAGTAATTCATCAATCTCGAGATAGATTAATTGCCTTTGTCTAACCATAAGAATCTGTGAATGAGTTCTTTTAAGTGAATCTGGTGGAAAGCTAAAAGTTAGGTCATGATTCATGAATGATTCTATAGAAATGTAAAATTCTCTTCCACAACCATTTTCAGAGTTGGTTGGTAAAGTTTCATGAAATTCATAATTTTTTGAAGACAAATCCTTATCAAGCTATAGAAACTACAACCTGTGGTGATTCAGAACAAGGAAACCAATCTAACTGGATCCCCTTATTTTGAAGACTTTATGAGTTGGTGTTGGGATGTACTCATTAATTTTCAAAAATTTGATCTACATTTTACTTTACTTCACATTGAATTACTTTTATATATTTTGTGTTTTTATTTTATACTTGAGCTCTTTATGTTCAAATTTCTTTAACCGTATCACATATATTATTTTTATCTAACAGTATACTACAACATTTATTTACTATTCAGTGGGATATCAACTATGATTTATGTCATTTATTCTTCCAAAACATTCTTTTTGATATCACAAAAAGGGCTATAATATTTTAAAACAACTACATTTCATATTTTGGGGAAAACATTTTCATATTTTTGAAATTTTTGGGTGACACTTTTTTTAATTGAAATAGTACCATAAAATAGAAATATTTTATAAATATTTATAATTCCTATATTTTATGTTAATTATTTTATGGGTTCAGTGATCATCAAAAAGGGGGATATTTTTGGGCATGTATTATCTAAAAAATACACCATATTAAATTTTTATTTTGATGCTCACAAATACCTTTATTTGTTTCCTCATGAAGTTATGTTAAGAATGTTTTAGGAATATATATCATGTTTTTATATATAATTTTGATTACATGTGAGCTATTGGATATGTTATATAAACAATGTTCAAAACCTACATTCAGTAATTAAATGTATGGTTCATCATCCCTATGCTATGCTGGATTTTAAACATGTGGAGTAAAAACCCTAAATTCATAAGTTTAAACATATGGTTAATCAATGTTATGTTTGGATTCTTATGATGAAAATGATGAATGTATAGATCATCATCTCTATTTTACTTTGATCCCTACATTATTTGAAAAAAAAATTATGGTTAAATAACCATACGTTGTAAGGAAACCTATGCTATGTAAAGAAACCCTACACTACGCAACAATAATGGAGTTTTTAAAAACAAGATTTTATCTGAGTTACTTATAACGGTCTTGGAAAAATATTGGGCTGATTGAAATCTTCCCTTGTATTGATTAAAATATCATTATGATCAATTAAAAGAACCATTTTTATCATATAAAATCAATCTTGTTCTTAAGGGAAGTTAGGACTCCCCTGGTTAATTCAAATTTGAATTTCCACATTCTACCAGGAATCTTTCATGGATCTATAATACCGGAGAAAAAATTATTCTCTATATATTCTACCAATATATCTTTTCTATATACAGATATATAATTCACATATTATCAAATATGATTACATTTGGGTAAAAATATTTTATAGTGCCACTGCAATGAATGGTCAACTCTAAAAGATACTACACTTTGGAGAAATACATGTCTAATCTCATACTCCTGTATGTTTATTGCTACTATGTGTTTCTATCCTTTTTTATGATCATTTTAAACCGAGATTGCTTCAAAATAATTCTTTATTGAAGTCTTTCATTTCTAAAGAACAAGATCTATCTACTGTTAGTTTCTATTACTGCAACTGTGAAGTTTGACCTAAACCAAAACATCTAATTCTTTTGATTTATTGGAGTATCATCTACTTGTACTCAGTTGTACTGGAGTATTATTTTCTCAATCTAATATGCAGATAATCATTTGTCAGTTAAAGAACCATAAGGCTCATTTTTTATCCATGTTGTGAAGGTGTCATCTTCTTACACTCAGTTGTGGATTTTTTGTCTTGGGATAAGAGTAAAATCTTGTGAAATTCACCAATATCATGGAGAGAGTGATTGGTGGAGTGTAATGGGGGATCTTTTTTCCCTGAACCACTATAAAAAGTTATGTTCATTCTTTCTATTTATCCACTACATATAGATTAATTCATAATAAAACTAATTTATATCCGCATAAATCACAAAGTGGGTCAAAATAATGAATTGTGGGAAGTTATTGAAAATACACAATTATCCCTACTATTGTATTACTTTTTATTATTTTGAGCTAACAATTAGTTAGTATTTCTAGTTAATATTAATATTTAATTATAAACAAATTTTTACTAAATATATAACTTATTTAATATAAGCATTTATATTTTGTATTATATAAATTATATTTTAGGAAAAATTATATATATTGATATATATATATAGGAATATAATTATATATTAAATATATTAATCAATAACTTTGTATACAAACCATTAAAAATGAATAAGACATTAATCTGTTTTTAATTATTACATTTTATTCAATTTATATATTTATATTTAATATATATTATTTATTACTATTAATAATATATATATATATCTTAAACATATTTATTTTTATTAATAATTGTCTCATAAATAATCTTTTAAATAATTTTTCAATTTATTCATTTTTTAATTTTTTTTGTATAATTATAACAATATATTCATTTTTAACATTTTTGATTAATTATTATAATTTATTGATTTTATATATCTATATTTAATATATATACTATTCATAAATATTTCTAATATATACAGAAAAGGTCTAGTCAGAAGCGAAGGCTCATGACCTTTTATTAAAGGTGAAATAAAAAGATAACAGGCAGATAATAAAATTGATGGGGTCCTACAGAGGGACATGCCCTCATCCAGAAAAGTAAACTACAGATCAAATATATTAGGATAATTTCTATAATCATAATCATAATCATCAGCATCAGCAGTAGCCTCCCACTCCAAATGTGAATTACCCTGATTACGGATCCCAAGGATCTTCTCATTATACATTTCCTACTCCATAGTGAGATGGATCTTTAATGACTTAAAAGATGACCTATTATACACTTTCCTAGAAAAACTATAGTAATCCTTATGCAGATTTATTTTTAGAGGATTCGGATTTAACCCCTCACTATTGACCATCTTTCCCTTTCCATTAAGAATAGAATCCTTAAAGGAAATAGGTTCATCATTGCCCATGGATTGAAGATGAGCTGTTTCCAGAAAGACCATCCACTAATCCTTATCACTTCCATAATCTAAGACATTTCCCAATTTACCATAAACTCATAAAGAACTAAAGACATTATAAATATCTTGAATATAATTCAAACTCTGATGACCATCATATTTCCCAAACTCATCTTCATGTGGAACATGTTATGAAAAGTCCACGGTCGGTGGGTGTACAATACAACCTTGCTCATCATTTTGTGAAGAGTTCCTTGGCACATCACCAACAACCTCATTAGATTGTCCCTACTCATTAGTGTGATTCCCATACTTTCCAACACATTACATTAAAATAATATTTGAACAATCAACCTTCTAAATACAATCAGATTTAGTTCCATGCTGATTCAATTGAACACCAGTAGAAACACCATAAATTTCCCCTTGCATTACATTAGAACAGGTTTGACCAATATAGGAAACATTGGAATGATTTCCATTTCCACTGATATTGTAGTTTTATTCCTCAACATGACTTTTACTTTTGACCTACTTTCTGTAACTATTCATGGTATGCCCCCACAGAGAGAATAATGAATAGGGGAGATCGTTACAACACTTCTCCTATAAATGAAAAACCATCTTACATACAACATAGTATTTAGGTTACATCTCAAAAATGACTTTGAGATCAAAATACTCATTCTCAGTTGATAATAAAATAATTTTTGTAAGATTGGAAGAGAAATCAACATCCATGGGTATTCTTGAAAAGTGTTTGATGCCAGATTCCTCTATGGATTTTTCCATCTTGATGGGAATTCCAACTATTAAGGAAACATCAAATAGGATCTTTGGGGGATATATAATCTAGTTCAAACCAAATATGTGAATAAAAACTTGAGCACAAGACTTACTGATAGAAAATAGATTGAATTTGGCATCCCACTCTTGAATACATAGCATACCTAGACACAACACAATCGATCCATTCCCAAAGCATGATTCTTTAGATTATCTAATGAGAAGATAACATGGAAGTATCCTTGGGTGAGTGGAACAATTTTCCAATCATCAAAACCCCACATACTCATAAGTTATTGGTGAAGGTCAACCACCATCCACAGTTTTGATCCTAAATGAAAATAACTGTAGAAGTGATCAAAACCATAAAAATATTTAGTTTTTCATCAATTGCATCCTAATTTGTAAGTATGTGAGATGTTTAACCTCAATTTAAGATTTGATTTGAGACCCCATCTTTGAGAAAAGTGAATCTTCAATTCCCATATCCTTTAATCACCGCTTCCTTTAGAACATAAGCATCATCCTTCTTCCCCATTGTGTAAAACACATTTTGAACTGAGGTGGTAAGGATTCCCTCTACCACCAGTTAAATCTCAAGACAATGATGGAAGGCCAGGTAGTCTAGAGCTTTATCCAGACCGAATCCATCTCCAAATACGCCTTCCAATGAACAGAAGCACTGATAAATGGTATCCTTTATTAGCACTAAAAATAAAGTAGTGATAAAGGGTATATTTTATCATAACTACATAAAATCATGGATAAAGTTTACCCTTTATCAGTGCTAAAAAATGGTTGATAAAGGGCACCTTTTATCAGCACTTTCTTTAGTAGTGATAAAAGGTACCCTTTATCAGTGATTTTTTTAGCACTGATAAAGAGATAATTTATCAATGATTTTTTCTAACATTTATAAACAATAACACTATTAAAGTTGTATTTTGTAGTATTATTTTCTCTGTTTTCTATGAGAGACACACTTTTTTAACTAAAATGTTAATTTTAAAATAATAATTAACTCCTTGAGTTATACTAGGCACACTGTGTATCAAATTGAGCTGTTGTTGATTCCTACATATCAAAAATGACTTATGGATCATTTTACTAAAGTATATAAACAATATTAATGTGTTTCCTCTGTTTTTAGTATGTCACTTTTATTTTTTACTAAAATTAGTGAAAATTTTAAATAAAATGACACCCTTAGTGTCAAAATGGGCACACCATTTATCGGATTATGGTGTGGTTGATTCGTACACATCCAAAATGACTTATGGATTGTTGTCCTAAAGTATCAAAATAATACAAATATTTTTTTCTCAATTTTAAGTATTTTACATATATTTTTACTAAAATTAATGTCAGTTATAAATAAAAAGGCACATTTGGAGTCATATTGGTCACATCGTGCATCAAATTGAGGTGATGCAAATCCCTACATGTCACGCATGACTTATGGATCATTTTCCTAGAGTATCAAAACAATCTAAATGTTTTTCCTCATTTTTTAGTATGTAATTTTTTTTACTAAAATTAAAGTTAATTTTAAATAAAAATACATATTTGAGTTATATTGGTCACACCGTGTATTCGACTGAGATGAGGCTGATTCCAACACCTAGAAAATCAACTTTGGATCATTTTTCAAAGTATCAAAACAATATGAATGTTTTTTATTTGTTTTTAGTATGTGATGTGTGTTTTGTACTAAAATATAAATTATTAACTAAAAACATACAGTCTAATTCATATCGATCACACTATGTATCAGATTGAGGTGAGTCTGATTGAGTATATGATGTCTGTTTTTCTTTCAATTTTCTGAAACAAGCCAAAAAAGAGAGAATAAGTTCCATTTGGATGGAATATAAAACCCCATGATACCTAAAACTCCCATCCAAAAGAAACATGTTCTTTCTTTTTTTGGCTTATTACAGACAGTTGAATGAAAAATATGACTTCCCAAAAGATCGATGAAAAAAAATAAATAAATATAATACAAAAATGATAAGGAAATTAACTTAAAAATAGTATATAAAATGGTGATAACATTAAATAAATACATATTAGTAATTAAACTTTTCAAGGTGTATGTATACATTCTTGACCCATTTCTTTATTTACATTATCCTAATTTCATCCTCAAAGTCCAATATCTCGTGAGCTTGAGCAGCTTCCAACAAACCACCCTAACTTGAGAAAAATAATCCACCTATATAAGAAAATAATTCATATTTTGGTAATACTGTAAATAAATAAATTAAACAAAAATATGAAAAAATACATTAGTAAAATTTCAATTTTAAATTGAAACCACACAATTTGAGTCATACCGAGTACACCGTGTAGAGTGCGTGATCATATTACATGAGTTAATCATCATTCAATAGAAAGTAATTTCTTAATTATCTCTATTAAAATTAGAAAAATAATTGTTAGATAAAAATGATGTGTAAATTAACTAAAATAAGAAGATAAATTGACGTGAAAATCAACTAAATAAGTAATAGGAAGTCATATCTTCATGATATATGTATACATTCTGACATTAGGTATTCTTCCTAGTCATTTCTAAAAAACAATTACATATTGTGAATATGAAAATTTTAATCATTCATGGTAGTATAAGAAAAATATAAATACACAACGGATTAATATATATTTTAAATTAAATAGTAATTATCTTAGAAAATACCTCTTTGGGGATGCCAGTTTGTAAATGGTATATGATATCTCTCATAAATTTACAAACATAGTAACCATATTCTTTTCCATTGGGTTGTTTCAAGCACTACAAAAACATTGAGAAGAATAATTAATTTGTTTTTATAAGTGTTTTGATAGTGAAATCTTATTATATATACGTTAATACTTATCTACTTATAGAAGTCGATAGGTTCCTTGTATGCATGGACTATCATCATTCCATGATTTTGATGAAATTTAAACACTAACCTATCATAATATAATTATAATTATAACATAATATAAAACATATGTCTTGAAGATTATTTCTAGAATCCTCCTTGTAGTGTATTAAAAATTGAAAAATTTCATCATGCGTTGTAAATTTTTTGGGTATCCATGTAGTGAATCTAGAAAATAAATCTTTGGAGAATAAAAATTGACCACAATGAGAACCCAATGTTTCCTAAAAAGTAATAAGTAATAAAAGGAGTGAAAATATATTTTATATGATTAAATTATAGATTTTTACCTCCGCATCATTGGTAATAGGAGGATACTATCATCCGTAAGTTTGATTTCAAATGTTTCAGGCAGTATTTTCCAATATTTCATTAATTTGATCTAAATCTATTAAGGTTAGTTGTGTATAAGTGATGTGATGATTAATGAGCCCATATTTATGTTCCTAGGGTTTCCCCTTCAAATAGTATTGATATAGACAACTGTAGAAAATATGAATTGTATTTAGTCATAATTAACATAGTAGATCAACTATTAGAAAAAAATTTATGAAAAAGAACCTCACACGTATATTTACAAATGATATTCCTATACAGTCATACTTGAAGATTTCATTTACATTTTCAAGAGAAATATTGTATGTAAAGGATTCTCCATGTATTTTTTCTTCAAAATAAACTATGAAATTACTACCACTTTATGACCTTGTTTCCACCAAAACCATCAATGATAGTAAAAGAGGATATTGAACAGTTGGGGTAAATATGATTTGTGAAGATCTTTTCAATTGGTTGGTTGATCCATTAGGTAATTTTAATTTGACCTTTCAATTCACTGTTTCCCTTTATAAGTCAGAAATAATATTCATTAGTTCAAACCTTTTTTCATTAATAGTTATTGTGATTTCATGAAAAATAAATTATAAATTAATTTTTCCTTGTCGATATATTTTTTATAAGATCTGATGGCCATGATAATAATTTTCCAAAAGCTTGCTCGCCTATATGAATATCAAGATCATCAAGTTGAACATGCATCTCAACACGTGGATCAGGAGATATGATATTCCCCACTCTCACAAGACTAATTAGAAGTTGTCTATTGTTTAGATTATCTTCTTGGATATTGAACATGATATCCCTCATAAAAAGGTGATGGTTGGGTGTTGATATATATAAATCCCAATCATTCTCACCCTAGAGAATATCAGTATAGAAAATTTATTAGTGTCTACCTAATTCACATCTCACAGAAATAATTATGAGAATATTGATTACCTCATATAAGACATCTATTTAAGGAGAATGAATTGCCTAAAAGATGGTCAGGGTGAGGGATCTTCATAATGTGATTTTTCTGGAGTTTTTTATTCTCTTTGATTTCTCCCATTAAATTTTTTAGAACCTTGTAATTACAATTATATTTTTATTCAATAATATCTATTTGTTGTTTCATATCTTAAATTATTTTATCTTTGTCCTCTAATTCATTTATTTTCTCAAAATTTGTTCAGGGTGTCACCCTAAAACCCACATTTCTAACACAACCCATATTGTTCTGGTAACTTCAAGGACACTAACAGTAGTTTTTAATCTGGTATAATTGATGATAATTTTGTGTCTAATATGAAAATAAATTATACAAAAAATAAGTAATCAATTTTTTATAATAACGATTTAAATCAAAACAAATTTTTATTTTGTCTAACTTGAACATGCATCCCATGATTTTTTGTTTTTTTCATCTATTATAATCCCATATTTATTTACATGTGCCTCCTTCCATAGAACATAATGTCGGTTAGAAATGGATTTAGATTTGGATTCATCAATATATATATAAATAGACGAACATAATTATGTTGTTGTTTTAGGTCACATAAAAGTATCATGGTAGATTTAAAATATACAGCAATTTTTTCATGTGGATTATAGCACATCCTAGAATTAAAGTTTAGGTACATTGGGTTTTCTTCTTTATTGGTTATTGTCAACACTCATTTTATTTTATATAAATTAACAATTTTTAATCAAAGTGATCAATACACATATTGTCAAATAGTGTATTACCAGCCAAAAAATATACCTGAAAAGATATATCCTCATGAAAACTAGTAAATTCATCAAATTTTTATTGTCTTATTAGCTTACCTTACATCTATGGTTGGTGTGGATTTATTTTACCATAAGCATCATTGAAATGAATCTTTTTTAGAATTGTGTGAAGGCCTCTGTGAGCCTTTTTATCAAGCACTTATACAAATTTACATTGGGATTTTTATAATATAAATGCACTCTAAAAATCATAATAAAGAGTAATTCAATGTTTCATTTTTTTTATTTTTTTAGTAAAATAAAGAAAGGATATCATAATGTTACCCTAATATCTTCTCAAATCAGTGTCTCAAGTGAAGACACAACATTTTTCCATGAATTTGTATCAATCAGAATGCGCTATTGAGTTGTGAGACCAATGAAACTAACAAATAATGCCTTTTTGGGGTAAACATTCAAGTTTCTTGCATTCCATCCAACCTCAAATTTGATTCCTTTATTTCTTTCATTAATAATTTTTTTCTAATACCAACACACTAATACACATATAATTTTTTAAGGCACTAGTTTATCTTCATATACCATTTACATAGGTTCAAGATCATCAATATGTTGTTCATTTGGATTAGTAGCATCGACGTTTGTATATGGTTATTGTACCTCTGCATTGGCAGCACCAGTAGGTTGAGAAACCTATTATTTTTTAGGATTGAGAGCAATGACATCTATAATAATAGAATAGCTGAACACTTTCGGTTTGTGGGATCTAGAATGTGAAATAATTGTACCACAAGTGATTCTATTATAAATGGTTCATATTTGTACCCTTCCTCACTGAAATCCAATTTCATGAATCCCAATTCATCTAATTTAACAGCACTCCTATTACCAACTAACATTCATTGAAAAACTGATACTTGGGATGTTTTATAATCCAACTCCCATATCGTTTTTATGATTCCATGTATAAAATGTTTTCAAAAATTGGATTTCTTTCCTTTTCACCATATACATGCATAGATTCAGCCATACGTGTAACTCCGCTATTTTTCTTGGTACTAACTTCATCATTACCATTTGTATAGAATATATAACTATTAATTTCATAACCATCATAAGATACATTCACACTTTTTCCTATGGCTATCCATAACTGTTGTTCTTAAATTAAATCTGTATTTTCATCTAACTACTTAAAAATATAGTCTTGAAGTTATCTTATAAACTATTGATTATGTGTATTTGTTATCCATCTTTCAACCCCTGGTTCATTAAAATGCCTAATAATTTATTTATGGGTTTCAAAATATGGTGAAACCACTAAAATATTGTGAAAAACATAAATTTAGACTTTCTCTTGGTCTATTATAGTGTTTATAAAAACATCTATTCTAGAAACTTATTTACCCATAAGGTGCCTAGTGTGATGAAATTTTAGTAGACCAATGATTTCCACACCAGATATATAGTTAGTACATAATTCAATGACTTGCTCAATAATATATCGCTCCAAAATTCAATCTTTGGGATGACTTTGATTTTTTGACATGCCCTTCCAACATCATTATATATCATTAAATGGGGTGCATCCATATATAATGAACAAGTCCTTATAGTCGAATCTCTATTCCCAAGTTAACATCAAGTGAACCATCATATCAATGAATTTCAAATGGAAAAAAATTTACAATTCACAGAATATTATTGAAATTTTCTTTATCCATAGTTGTAAATTTCTCCAGGTCTATAATTTTTCTAAATATAGCTTTGAAAAATAAATAAAGACGGGTTAATGTATGATGGTCATTCTTGGTAAAAATGAAATGTAAGTCTATAGGAATTATATATTTCATAAAAATGATACAATCATATGATTTTATACCCTTTAACATTAAATCATTCATTGAAATGATATTCTTAATATTTGATGAATGCCCCTCTCGAACCTTTACATCATTCAAGAAGATGAAAAAATTATATCTCTCCTACCTAGAAAGAGTGTATGTAGCTAGAAGAAAAAAGTCCATTTTCACCCTTCATTTGTACCAACTCTTCCAATATTCCCATGTTAATCACATCCAACCTATCCTTAGTTACATCCTTTATATTTTTGGTGTATTTTTTAATGTTCCAATAAAACTCACATGCATTTTTTGAAACATTCATAACATCATTAAAATTTCTTACATACTAATAATTCCATTATGGTAATTCAAAAAAACAGACCTCCTTTTCCTAACTATTTTCATAATATTTTTTGAAAATGGTTTACCAAAAGTATTGCCCATATATTTTAGTTTCTCAAATAGTTGATCACGTATTAGTGGAGATGATTTTGTATGTTCTTTTTAACTCCCATCAAATGATTTCATCCAATATATGTACTTATGACCCATGGTTATAAATTTTTGATGTCCTAGAAACACCGCCTTTGATTAATGTTTCAACCTAATGACTACATAACTTTTCACTAATGGGACACCCTTGAGTTACTTTAATATTATATCCTGAAAAATTTCCATTAGTATGAAATTCATTTATCATCTCATACAATATTTTTATTAATGTGAAATATTAATTCTTATATTCATCATACAACATAACACTTGAATCCTAAAATAATTTCAAATATTTGATCAATGGAGTCAAATAAACATCAATATCATTACCCAGTTGTATTGATCTGGATATAATCATAGATAACTTAATGTATTTTCATTTCATGAAAAACCATGGTGGAATGTTATCATTTACCAACATAACCAGCCATGTACTGTGAGTACTGCTTTGAACCCCAAAAGTATTCACTCCATCTATAGATAGCGTAAGACGAAGGTTTCTCAGCTTGTTTCTAGATTCAGGATACCTATGATAAATTTTCCTCCATTGAGGAGAGTCTGGCGGGTGATAAAGTTTCCCATCTTTATTTCATGTATTTTTGTTCCATGTTAATTTCCTTATAGTATCCCCACTTCCATATAGGTTCCTAAACCTTGGAATGATTGTAAATTATCCTAAAAATTTCATAGTACCTAAATCATCTTTCTTATATCATGACACACCACTCTTTGGACATTCTTTAAGTGATTTTTAGTCCTTGAAGAACAGTATATTGTCATTTGGATAGGCATGTATTCTTTTAGAGATAATACCTATTAAACACAGAATTTGTTTAGCATCATATTTTCATCTAGGATGCTCATTATCTATTGGGATCATATCATTCAAGATAAAAAGTAGTTTAGTAAAATTGGAATCACTCAATTCATAGTTAGCATTTAAATTATTCAGCTTCAGTACGGATAAAAATGTTGTATATTTAGTACAACCAACATGCAATGGTGTCCTTTCACAACTCATTAACTTCTCAATCAGTTTTGAAAAAGTCCCAAGTTCATATTCAACTTTAATTTTCATTTACTCAATATGATCTTTATCATCATCCACAACTATAATCATATCCTAAATATGGTCTTCTTAGTTATTAGTACCAGTAATCATTTTAGATTATCCATAAAAAGCAGTGTTTTTCTAGTAACTAGATGCAGTAATTTTTTACCATGTTTAGTATGACATTAATAACTTAAATCTATTCAGTGATAGATCAAGTGTTCTTTCATCTCTTGTAGAATAATTATTCTTGAATAAAAAAATCATAAACATAGACAAAGGATTTGAGAAGGGTCATATATATAATCTTTTGTAAACTTGATAAACTCTTTCACCCCATATTCATACTGGTTTTTCATATGATTTTCATTCTTACATTTTATATTCATATTCATACAATTTGATTAAATAATAAAAATATTTAACAAAATAAATAAAATCACAAAAATGGGCCTTTCAAATAAGGATAATCCAACTATTTAATGTTTCAAATAATTTCAACATGTTTTAAAGGATATGAGAAATTTAATTTAAGGAAACAATTACTCCATTGGTGGTAGGTGTTATCCTCTGAATTCATCCACAATGATCACTGGTAGCTACAATGGGATGACTACTACTCAGGGTAGTTCATGCAATGTAGGTTCATGTCTATAAGAGATGGGGGATGAGTCTCAAGAAATAAAATGCAATAATAAATTTTCAGGAGATGCAGTTGTCGAGGATGATAGTTTTCTCCTTAAATATAAATGTTATTAGGCAGCGGAATTAGAGAAGCACTAGAAAACATTTCTTAGTTTACTATATAAATTTGAAAAAAGAAATATCATTAGTCTGATACCTACATGTTTCTCCTTTATTAGTGTGACTGTGAGAAAGCTAAAATGGATGGTTTTACGTGCACTCATGCTAGGATAGTCATTGCTGCTTCATCATTAAATGCAAGCCTTCAATTACTCTAAGAAAAAAATATATTTTGTTTTGAGGATAAAATTTTAGTACTGATTATCATCCTTTATGTCCATTTTTATTGGAGTGGGGTTTTGATGGTTATCCTTTGGGTTGGATGGAGTAAGTGACATGCCATTTCAATAGTTTTATTATTAATCTATATTATGTAGGTGGTCAGATTTTGTGTTTCTAGGAGGTCTCTAAAATTTAATATGATTATATAAATATAGGTACCACCCTTTTACCTTACCAATTTATGAATTTATAAATATAGATACCACTCATCCCATTCCATTTTTAAATATAGATACCACTCAACTTTTAGAAACATATTTTAATGAATGTTCAAAAAGGAAAAGTAAATTAGTTACTTTAGTTTTATCCATTGAAAAACCATTGATGTTAGTGTGTATTACTAAGGATTCATTTTCCAAAATTTAATGTAACTTATCATTGCACTTAAATTTGAATTCAAGCTCCCCAAAAAGGGTAATTTCCTCAAAGTTTTCATTTTATAGATGTTTTACACTATTTAACTATTTCATTTGTTTCATATATATTAACTAGCATTACTTCTTCTATTATGGGAGCTTCATTATTCCAAGAGTCCATAAAAATGGGTGAAGTGTACCACCACTTGATGGTTTTTATTTATTTATTTTCATTTTCATTTTAATAATGATGATTGCATTAAACTTTTGATTTTTTAAATTTAGTTATTCTTGTTTCAATTAATCTTTTGATTTCATAAATTTAGTTATAAATGTATTGTTTCATATTATGCATGAATATATAAATTTAGTTATTTATGTTTCAATCGAGACTTAGGAAGCACTCCAAACTGATTTCTAGAGCTTTATGGTCATTATTACTATCTAATTACTTGCCTCATAAATTGGTCATCAGGAAGTAGAGTATTTAGGTAATTATTCCTACTCTAATTTATAAATTTTTTTATTTTTTACAAATTACTAATCTTTTTATTCTAAATACATTTTTAATGTCTTTAAATACAAAAAATATGCATTCTCAGTCATAATCTACTCTTTTTTTAGGGATATTAATATTTTTTAGAGTAAATACTTATATTACATTAATAGAATTTATTTTTTATTTTAATTTTTTGAATATGAATGAGAACTATAATCTTTGAAAAATATGATTCTTTTAAAAATATAGCTCTTATCCACCCATCAACCCATGAATAGTATTTAAAAGTAAATCCTTTTTATGCTAGTTTGAAAATATAACTATGATATTAAGATGTTCATTTTTTATAAAATAGGTCATGAAAGGTCATCATTTAAATTTATTTTCACCCAATGTAAATAATCCACTCATTTAAGGAAACCATGATTTAAATTATTTTATGATTTGATTCCATTTATAAAAAAATAAATATTTTCCAAACCATGATTTACAATACAATTATATTGAACGTAAGGGAAGAAAATATACATTTTAAACCAAGTTAAATAATACACTAGTATAATAAAAAAAATTAAAATCTGGAAAAATTATATTGATAACGAAACTGATGCACATAAAACTTGAAAAAAATTAATAATTAATATAATCCACTAAAGTGGATGAAAAATAGGAAAATATAAGATGTAATAGCATTCAATAAAGTAGTATAAAATTAAGAAAATATAGACAGAAATAGTATCCACTCTATAAAAAAATAGGCTTAGTGTCACACTAAACTAATGAAAAGAAATAGTATGATGTCACTGTCCATCACAACACAATGGACTAGTGGAGAGGAGTAGTACCAGGTCATTATTCATGATTAAAACTAACCAAGTAGAGGGGAGTTATCTCACATCATGAGTTTGGATAAAAAAATAAACTAATAAAGAGGTTAAATATCATGTTATTAGTCAATATTATTCGTAAACCTAGTGGGGAGGTGTAATATCACACCAATAGTTAAAAAACTCACTAAAATAGTAAGATTAATAAGTATTATTTCAAGAAAAAAATTATCTTAAGAAAATTTTATTTTCGAATTGTCAACTGGGAATTTGGAAACATCTCTTGAAAATAAAATCACATAAATATAAATTATAAAATCTTGTAAAAACATTATATTATTTCATATATGACTATCAACTATATCCAAATCCAAATAACAAAAAATCCATAAAACACCTCAAACTAATATTAACCCACAAGGTGCAATAAAATAGAAAATCTCATCCTTTATTTGTAAGACATTTTCCTAAAAACATGATTCACCTACCTTTATGATCATAAATGAAAAAAAAGTTTTATTATTTAGAAAAACAATCTTAAAGATCCAATAAGGAATTTAATCAATCAATATGGGTTTATGGTATTTGAAAACTGGTTTTATTTTTAAAACATGAGCAGAAAACCCTTTCATAAAAAATGAAAACAAAAGGAAAATTATCATAATATGGTGAAATCCACTAATTAATTAGGATAGAATTCATAAAGCTATTTAAAAAATTATTATAAACCATAATAAATCAGGGTTTTAAATTTAAAAATTCATTTGTATAGAAACCTACCATAAATCCATCTCTTTCATAAGGTGCCACACTTAACCACTAAAATAAGGCTAGAGAAACCCTTATAATGCCACTAAATACCATTAAATAAGAAAACTCATGTTAAAATCATGCTAGAAAATTTTTAAGGACACCAAATTTATACCAGGGAAATGAAAAAAAGAACATAAGAAAGAAGGATATGAAGGGAAGGGCTTTGATGAGTTTCATGTGGAAATAGGGTGTTGTGAAAGCCATGGTGGGTGGTGCAATGTGGTGCAGTATGTGGCTATACAATTCATAAATTGATTAATTATATAAATTTAAAACATATTTTAAATTTTACAACTACTATAAAATCCCAAAAGCCTTAAATGTTTAATTATTTTTGGATAATCCATCTTTCAAGGGTTTAGAAGGAACCCTTACAAGACCCATAAGCCGAAGGTACAAGGCCGATATATGACCAGAAGGCCTAGAAGCACAAGGCCCAATACATGACCTTGAAGGCCCAAGACATGACAACACTTGAAACAACCCCTCCCTAGTATTTTCATCTTTGAAGGCACCCAGCTCCCCAACTCACATGGCTGCTCAGTTAAAATTTCCCCATGTAGAGTTGCATGGTGTCTGGTACCGATAGTAATTGATATACCCTCTCATTCTTCTAATCTTACATTCTCTACTCTAGTGGTTTTTTCTAGCTCTAAATCCTCTTTTGGGTTTGGTCCATTATATTCTAAATATAATTCTTCTTGGTCTCTATGGCCCCATGGGCGTGTGACCCACTGGCTATTGGTGGCCTGAAATCCCTATGGCCTGAAGGCCCTTGGTGGCCCAAAGTCCCTATGACTCAAAGGGCTTGGTGGTCCGAAGGCCCTGAGTCCCATAATCCCAAAATCAAGCCCCAAATTCCTAAATATGATGAATATTTCTGGCTCCTATTGTATCTTACAGTACCTACTACAATATTATTACAGTAACCTGAAAATTCACCCCCACCCGGATTTGATCCTGGGTATTTCGGATGCCAAGAAGGAGCCTCTACCACTTGGGTACATGTGTAGTAAATAAATATATGTATAAATAAAAATAATTATAAATAAATATTACAAAATGATTAAATATATTTCTATAATTATTAATTTATATATAACAATAAATGAAAAAATTAAATTAAATAAATTGCAACAATATTAAAAAGTGAACTCATAGCATTTATATGAATTACAAACATATATGTGTACACATACACATCCAAACACACATGCACACATATACATACACACGTGTATATACACATACACATACATACATGCAGTTATACATGTACATAGATTTTAAATAATTTAATATCAATATAAATTTATATCTAAATAAATATAATAATTTATATATTATATAATTGTTTAGATAAAATATTAATATATTATATTTATTTTAATTATATACACAATTTGTAATTAATTTATATAAACACACTAATACTAATTTCTATTAATATAAATTTAATAATTTTTTATATTTAAAATCATGAAAATAAGATTCGTTTTTTATAATCATATCTTTTTTATAAGGTGAGGCTCTATGACCCCTTTATTAAAAAAATATAGAGAGGTAGAGGGACATACAAAAACACAAATTTTCCACTAAGAGAATGAATGAAAACTACAATATCAAGTAACTCAAGAACGAGTACTCATGAAGTGATGAAAGGAGCACCCACCATGACCATGAGGATGTCATCCCCTTATCCATGTCTTGACCTGTAACAAAATTACACTTCTTTCTTCAAGAAGTCCAATATCAAAATTATTAGGGTCATCTAGAAATAAAACATTAACAACAACTCTCTATTTTTTTATCTTTAAGATCAAGACTGTTTATCCCTTCCTTCTCACTATTCTGGACACAAACAGTTCAAAGGAGTTATGTGTAACAACCTTCAAGTGTGATTTATCCCTCACCAACTGAGCAAGATCATGTCCTAAAGAAGAACTGAAATTCTTTTCATTATCTAATTTTTTGACTCCAGATACCTCTTTCTAATTCCATGAATAGATCCCTTCTTACAAAGAGAATCTATAGTACCTTCCACTGACCCTTCTTCAAATAGAGAAAATGAAGTAGTGTAATTAAGGATCTCCCAGCCCTAGGTAGAGTTTGGGTCCAAAACATGTCATCATTAGTCAATACACCCACTAAAATCAGAAGCAATAGGGGTTTTCATTCAACTGTTTAGAACCACAAACCTTGTTGGAAATTTACATGGTGTTAGTAGGTTTTAAATCCACACCAAGACCCAGTTGAGCCTTTGATTCACAGAAAACAAGAGCCTCAGGGGGTAGCCAGACACTAACTATATCATTAGTTTAGAAAGAAGTTTTCATTAGTGATTTCCCATCCACTAACAAACCCATTGATTAAACATAATCAAGAGGTTGATAATAGGAAGCTGAAGATTCATTGAGTTCCGAAATTCTACCCAAATATTCCATATAAGATCCATTGGATTTGTTAGAACTAAATTTTCTATAAGGTTCAAATTCCTTATCATTATCTCTAACTAGGGAAAACTTATAATTTTTTTGAGAAGATGAGAATTAATCCCCATTACACTTGTATTTCATATAAGTAGCATCATCCACTTTAGCTTTTTTCTAGTGGCCTTTGTTAGTAGCTATCTTATACTCTTGCCAAAGGTTTAAATTCAACTCAACCAGATCAGAAATCTCCTTGGAATCCTAACTATCATCAGATTGCTCATTATCATCATTATCATTAATTAAACCCTTAGATAAGGCATCCCTAAATGAAAATATAGTAATAGAAAAGGGATTCTCTTCATCTAAGTTATCCCAAGACTCATTTGACTTGTCTTCCAATTGAAATAAAGAACAAATCCTTATTCAGTTTGAGGAGTATAAGTATGTCTAATCTTAGGACCAACTATATATCAAACTTTTTGGGGAGGAACCTTAGGTTCAGTTTATCAAATTTCATAAAGTTTATCTTTACCCTTGACTTGCAGCTATCCACTAGTGGGACTCAAATTCATAAAGGCAGATTAATGAGTAGCTTCTTCTATGGATTGATTTTTGAATTGAGCATCCACACATTAAATAATCCCAAGGTTTTCCTCTATTTTGCAGTGATTAGATTCATGTCATTTTAAATGGTAGATCTAATAGACAATATTTACCTTTTAAATGGACTTTGAATGTCCAATAATTCGATAGGAATCATAAAATAACTGATTTTCTTCAAATTCAATTTTAAGATTAATTTCATCCTACGGTATGGAAAGAAAAAGATTATAAATCAAAGTATAACTTAAATCAACATCAAATAATACCCTTGTAATATGAGAAAAACAATCTATTTTATTGTTGGAGTCTATCTTGGTTAGAATCCCAATTTCATATGCAATATAAAACATAATTTCTGGTTCACATAAGACCCAATTCAAACCATGAATTTTAATCCAAACCTATTGAAAAGTATACTTGTAATAATTTAGGTTGAAATATAAGTTCTAGTAATGAATCCTTAAGGTTCTTGGTCATATATTGACCAAACCTACACCCCACACTCAACCTTTCAATTCCGTAAAAGGAAATAAGATATGGAAGAAACCACATCTGAGGGAGATGCACATAAAATTAGAAAAACTACAAATAGATTCTAACCAAAAACTAGGCCAATGATTTTCCAAGTATTTGTACCTTTAGATAGGAAAATATGAGCTATGAAGAAATTAATAAAAATATATAGACTCTCTGATATTGCACCATTTAATGTTGACACATGAGTAGTGGTTGCTTTCCGGATAATCCACTGTGAAACCAGAGTATTGGTCGATGTTGATATTGCTTCTCCTTTGATCAAGACCATCATGCTTGTGGCCTCTCAATTCAGGAGTAAAGTGGCAATTGATTTGGAGAGGGTTCCATATATATTCCCAAAATGAAAATGCATTGGTCATGTTATGATAATATTCATAAGAATCTGTTTTGTTCTTTTTTTAGGAATCATAGACACTTGGATGATGTTTGGAGGCACAAGACAAAGGAGGATGATCTCTCAGCTTGAGGTGATCTAGTGGTGAACTCCCATTGGTCTAGAATTGGAAATATTGGGGTAGAATCATATGTAATTTCCCTTACATATAGAAATTTGTATTTGTGCTCAAATTTCAATAAATATGGACATATTGTGGAGTAATATAAGTTCATGTTACCTCTTAATGTCTCAGTAGACTCTCGCATGGGTAAGGAGGAGATCCTAAATGGTAAGGATGAGGATCAATATGCTTCAATAAATGTTGTTCATTCACATTATATTAATGAGGTGGATTAGAATAATAATAAGGATTCTCTGGATTCTACTATTATACTGGATGTTCTCTTCATGAAATCAGGAAATAGCAAGGGTGAGAAGCACTTTGATGACTCTTATTCTATTTAGTTTAAAATTAAAAAAATATCTACAGGTCATAGGAACTATGAGTAAGTTTGATCTCCTTCCAAAAAAATGGTTTATAATGATTATAATTCTCATTATAATGATGAAAATGTGGTTATAGATGATAAGGTTAGGTTTTCATGATCTGAACAGAAGGCTACATCAAGCACTATGACTGCTTTGGATGCATCAAATAAGGATACATCACAACATATTGGTGAGCCTGCTAAAATTGTAGGTACCTATGATATGCATGATATGGTATCTCTAGAGGATGGTCTAGGTGACACTTCCAAGTTAAGGAAACCTTCACTTAGTTTGACTGATATCTTTAATCGATTCAAAATCAAGAATGTTTTCTTTGAAAAATTTGTTAATTACCATAGAATATGCATTGAGGCAATCAATTCAAGAAGTGGTTCTGATTTGAAATCTATAATTGAGGGTTTTCACCCAGATGGTGAGCATAATGAAAATATTTATCATCAGGAAGATGATGACACCGGATGGAAAAAACATAAAACTTTGATGAGGGACTTCCATCCAAGGAGTAGGGTGGTGTTCGTTTTCAGTATATAAGATTTCTGGGGTTTTGGTGCGGGGAGGATTTGTTTTTTTCTTTTCAAGGTTGTAATGGTGGTTTCATCATTTCATTGTCATTACATCCTCATGTACTTGAACTTTTCTTTTAAAATAAATTTAAGTGTAGGTTGGGTTGTCAACCCACACTCAGACATTTTGGATAAATAGAAATATATTTATATAATTATATATATATATATATTAATATATAAATATATATATTATAAATATAATCAAAATATATATTAAATAAATATAATTAAAATATATATTAATTAAATATAATTATTATACTTTTATAATTATTTAAATATATATATAATTATTATTTAAATATATTTATTATAATTTTATAATTATTTAAAAATATACATATTTATTGATAATTTTATAAATACTTTTTTTAAAAAATTATACATATTTGAATTTTTAAATATATATATATATATATATTGATATATCATATTTATATTTATTATATACAATCATTTTTTAATTAATGTATATAAATAAATATTATTTTTTGAATTTAAATATGATAATTTATAATATATTAAGAGTTTTTTTATTTAAATTTTTTATCAGTGCTTCTTTTAGTGCTGATAAAATTTACATTTTTTAACACTTTTATCTAGAACTGATAAAGGTATCATTTTTATTAGTGATTCTTGTCAGAATCTTATAAAATTAGAAACTACATAAGTCACAATCATTGGCAGTGAAAGGAAGAAAAAGTGTTAGAGGGAAAGGGGATTGATTTTAGGGATGTAATGGATTCTTTCTTTGTTCTATTAAATTGTTAATTTAATTCAATAACCCAATATCATCCTTTGATGAATCTCCTTCCAAAAATGTTATGGGACTCAATACCCATGGATTATCTCTCATGTACACCATGCCTCAATTAATCTACATTATGACGGTAGTGAACACATCAACCTAGAATGTAACACCTTCCAATCATATAGCTCCATCATATTTCATCCATCCCCTAACCAATAACTAGTAGATAAATGAATATTTGCGGCTACCAAAAGTTTTTGTGAATGAGTAGTGTGGTGCACTGGCTGTGAGTGATCAACAACAGTTTTTGATGGGGTCATGAAAGAGGTGGATCAGGCAGTGTGTGGAGTGGGTATAGTTAGCGGTATTAATTATTTTTTTCAAAGGTATTGTGATTGGGAAAAAATATTCTTAAAACACTACTAGAAATGGAGGATTTCCTAACGGATTTTTTCTAATGGTTTTAATAAATAGTTGCAGTAAGGATGTTGAGAGGTGTTTACCCAATGGTTTCAATAAACCATTGGAATAGAGAGTTTTAGATGAGTTTTAACCAATGGTTTGATAAAACCGTTGGGATATGTGAGACTTTACCCAATGGTTTTATAAAACAGTTGGTAAATGTGAGTTTTATGAAGAGTTTTCCAACGGTTTTGTAAACCATTGGTAAAGCATACCTTTCCCAATAGTTTTAAAAAACCATTGGGAATGTTTTCCCAAAAAAATTTCAGCAACCCCAATCCCCCATCCACCCAATTACAGACCTAAAGCTGAGACATAGAGCTCTCTCGCTTGAAAAATTATTCCACCATTCAATTAGAAAGTTGTTTTGTTCTGCACTTCAAATCTATATGTGGTACCTTAGGTTCAATGTTTTTCATAAATTTTTTTGTTTTATGTTTTTATTTGGCCTAAACCTAAGGTCTGTGCGGTATGGTATACCAAATAATTGCAATTTTATTTGTTTTCTGATTTTGTTCTACACACTGTCCAGATTTTGTGAGTCAGATTTTGTGAG